>CM061541.1:229640715-230240715 GCA_030864215.1 Capsicum pubescens | reverse complement strand
AGACCATAAAAGAAACAAACCATGAAAACTGAAAATCCGGCCTTTCAGATTAGAGAAGGCTCACCAACTGCAACTTATGACAAGTCAATCTACTTCTTAACGGGACCCCAAAACTGTGTCTCAGAATCCTGAAATATAGGGGGTCAATACAGATGAACTGGTACGCAGAGAAATCCAAAATAATGTTTTTATATAAATAAAATAGTTGAGAGCAGGTAGTAAAACATCATGCATGATATGGTTCAAAACACATGGGCACTTCTTTGATAATCATAAAACATTCTTGTCAATGGAGTTTCTGATCTTTGTATTACTTCTGATTTAGGTGGTCCACCCTACAATTCTACAACCCCATGGGCTATATGGAGTCCGCCCTTAACTCGGCGGTCAAGCCCCCAACCCAAGTTTGCCACAAGAGTTGGAGTTTGTGATTCTGATATGCCACAGGGCATTAGGCCAGCGTATAATCCCTCTAGGGGACATAATAATCCCGTATTGGCAAAACACGATTTTAGGCAATGAGTCTTCTGGACTCGTGCCTTCTTCGAGTAACCACCTAACATCTCTCTATGCCCATTTTTATCCTTTTCTAAATATGCATCATTCTAAGATTCAAAATCTGAAAATCTGATTACAAACATGCATTTTGTTCTGTTCTGAATTACCATGGCATTATCTGAGTTGGTATCGTCACACCAAGACTTGTAAGTCATATTTCTGAGCCATAATGTATCATGCATGATTCTTTCATTAAAACACAATTCATAACACCCAAACATGCAAATAGTATAAGAGATTTCAAGTTCCGAAACACAAGTCAAAACTATGCAAAGATTCTCATTCTTTCATCAAACATGTGGTGGTCATGTATTTTTTTTTGACAAACCATGAACCTCTTTCATTATATATATATTCAACATTTATCAATATGAACAACCTTCTCTTTTGAATTCAAAATCATATTCAAGTCATAACATTAATCAAGACATTCGTATCATGTTTTTCAAGATGCATTCGAAACAATCCATATCATATGAAAAATGAAAAAAATCATAAAAAGAGAGGGATTCTAAATGATTCATGCTCTCAATTAAATATTCAAACCCAATTTTCTTACATACATATATATACAAGTACAATTCAATTTGGGGAAAAGGCCTCAAGGCCAAAACAATAGTGCCATTAAAACATTCATAAAGCAACATTGTAATATAAATTCTAAAATCCCTTTGAAATTCATGATTTCACCATATTTATATGTTGTTGAACAATTTTCGTATGCCCATGTAGTATTAGTAAAACTCCACGTTCCTTGGATTATTAGGTTGAAGGATGGAACATAGATATTGATCCATTTCTTGGAAATCTTGAACTTAAAGGCTTGACTTCTAGATCTTTGGGGAATGAGTTCTTGAATCTTTAGGGGAGGAGTTAGGTTTTTTTATTTTGAGAGAAAAGGTTAAAATAAGCAATTATGGCTTCTTGGGGCAGAAATTCTACGTTATAGACGGATTTTGGGTGAGGGGAAATGACCACGGTGCCCCTAGACCCATTAGAAACTGAAATAATGCATAAAACGGCCTTAGATTCGCGTCTGGTTTCGTACCGATACGATCTCGATGTGATGTGTCATGATCGCGTTGGCTTACTGCGTCCCACGGAAAATACCATAACTTTTCTCTCGGTTATTGGATTTTGGTCAAATTGGTATTGTTGGAAAGCTACTTAAATTATCTACAATTTGATGAGTCTTGATCTGCAAAATTCTATGTATATCAAAGTTATATACGTTCCAAGTAAACCCTTGTAGAATCTAATATCCAATTTTGGATAAATGAGAGATTCTTAGCTGAACTTTGCTTTAGGCCATTTTTATGAACATTTTTCACCTCATAATCACTTCATATACTAGCGATAGATCATGAAACATGAATCTAAACATAAACCATGGAATTAGAGCTTACACACGTAGAATAACGATTCAATTTCTAGCTCAAAAATGTGGGCCATTACATTATCTCCCCCTTGGGATCATTCATCCCCGAATGATAGGTAGGAACTTTTGAGGATCTAAAAGTGTAGAATAAAGAACGTAATATCGCATTGAATAATTTTTCTCAACAAAACATACAAAGGTATCAAACCAGTTTCATGATAACCCCAAGTGAAACGTGAAAGCACGAAACATGGGATAATGAGACTTTATATAGGGATGATCTTGCACATGAGTTATATGAATCATAATCATCATAACACAAGGCAGGGGTTTATTTGATGATCATAGATTGATTGATATTGGTACTAATAACGAAATAAGATTTCATGGAAGATAGGATTAGAAGCATTCTCTACCTTGCAAAGTACCACCGAATAGACTTAAACTTAGAGGCACTAATCGCCTACACCCCAAACAATAAATAGCATACTTCACAATCGCCAACTTACAATTCTCCAATCACCCATCTAGCCTCAAGAATTTGAGTCCTACTACTTAGTACTACTATGTTGAAGCCTAACTCGGAGTTAAAAGGTGATAAATTAAGCTATAGGACCGTATACTTTACACCCCTTTAAGAACATTGCCTCACCTTATCGCTATCGTTAAACACTCTCGGGTTTTAAGTCAAGAAATACTAACCACATAGTACATGGGTTGAGTTTTCATCAATCACAACATTCAAGCCTATCATTACTACACCCACTTCATGGATTTCCCCCACTAAGACCAGCAAATTCAATTACATTCACAAAGATTTTTGCTATATATCTCATTCCCAACTATTTCTCATAATAAAAGTCCATCCTCTTCTTAGTTATTTCACATAACAAAAGTTCATCTCCTTCCTTTACCTTTCACTTATAACCTTAGCTCAAGAATTCTCATCAAAAATTTTTTTCACCTTCAAGAACATCTACTCCCCTATCAAACACATACCACGTTTCCACATCCATCATCATACTATCATATGGAGGGTCATTAAGGGACCCAAGCATAAATGTCATGAATGGAAGTAACACTATTAGACCATAACTTATACTTATTACACTACTCAAGGAGGGACATGAAATGAAGATACGATAGAATAAACATGAAATGCTCCATATAACAAGTCTCTAGATCATAAGTAAAGATTCGTTCGGAAGACACAATACTGCATGAATTCTTAAGATAGAGCACAGTGAGAAACATTTGTGCACATATCAAGATAAGACGAGGGAAAGAGACTGAATTACCCTCCTGGACTCAGTAATCAGTAAGACAAATTGGGCACCTGATGCATTTGGCGATGCGATATGTCGAGATCGCATCGATACATTGGTTTTGCCAATGTGATTACCGATCCAGCGCATCGATATCACAACGATCCACTGGTTTGCTCACTCAACGCATCTCAAACATGGTTCAAAGAATCCAAAACTTTCCTGAAATAACCCCTTTAAGCTCCTGAACATAAATCAACTCAAAAATCTACGTCTCGGGGTCGGAAATATCAATTTGAAAATCATGAAAGTTAAGAGCTCAAAATATGACTAAGTCTTCTAATACTTAGAAAAAATTTCAGATCTTCATACATGCAACCAAGAGTGGTATTGAGTAGAGAATACTACGGGGTGTTATATTGCAACTAAGATAGATTTCCTCTTGAAGCAATTTCTCCTCATTTAAGGAACTGAGATTTTCCATAAGTTTGCATAAACTTTAACACTATGGCTAATCCCGACATAGGATGAATCGGTGACATACAAAAACAAATTTTCTTAGGACCAAGCATGCAGAGAGACATAGATTTTCATGGATCACAAACAACATAACATTTGGCCTGAATACATGAAAGACTGGATTACTGACAGACATAATTGCTTCTAGTTTGGAGGTCAGATCATAAACCTAAGTCCATACGGAACTCAAACCATAGGCATGAATTAAACAGATGGCGTAAGACATTAGCAGGATACTCTTCTAAATTGAAGTAGGAGGATTATGCTTGAGTAAAATTAGGTTCATCAAAGTTTCTTCCCGCAACTTGCCACACTGAGAATATTCTGGAACTCACTTAATTCCGCATCTCCCCTTAATCAAGTCACACCCCTAGACTTGTAGACATAACCTTACATCAAAAATCTATAGCCACAATCTCAATGAAAATGAGACATCACCATAAACTTCAACTCTAAACTCTCCCTAATGAACTATACTCGGAAGTCCTTTCTTTTCAAAAAATGCTACTCTTAACTTTTGCTAACCTTTATAGCCATCAATCTAGGATTCCCACTCTCTTGAGTGTACGCATCCACACTCCCTATCAGAAAGTGAGGATATCAATATACATATGAACACATACTCCCTTTAATAAAAATATAAAGTTACAAAATCCTTTCTAAGATACCCCCTCCAGGGACACTAATCGTAATTTCTCCTAACCCCTAAAGTCATCAACTTACGACTAACATTTTCATGGGCATACACACCCACGCTTCTAAATACTTAACGCTTCATCTTCAATTCCTTAGAATATTTGCATTACCCCTAAAATCATATAACTTGCAACTTAACAAAAATTTGTAAAACCATATCCAAGGCTCACATTGCCTACCTAATTTTTCTCAATTCAACTCTACAGAGCACCATACAACAACTTTCCAGATTTCTCCATACTACAAAATTCAAGAACTAAATCTAGGTACACAAAACACCTATACACATAAAACTTTTTCTGACAACCTGCTACCTGAGGTCAACTTATTCATATATACTCGCGTTCTGATCCACTTAATGATTCAACCACAATTCATTATTTTAACACAAGTTCTCATGTACACATATACCACATGATTACAACTTAAACTTTATAAATCATCAACCTAGGCCATTTCGTACATCACATCAAGACTGCTAATTACTCTACAAAATATGCATCATTAATCTTAAGCTATTATTCTTGTCACCACACTTCACACCTCAAGTTCAAGTCTATAGTCTTGCATCAATCATGTACCACCAACGAAGTATGCCACATGCTATACTAGTCCATCAAATTGGGAAACCAACACAAAATACTATATTTTGCCTAGCTACTACCTACCATCACATCCCCTCCATGACATTACTACTACACCTCAAATTCCACTACATATATTCTCACATAGTACTAGTTTACTACTACTTAAAGAAAAAGGCCATCAAAAGGGGGGGTAAAGTCACATTATTGAATTAGTCGATCTTAATCCTGCAATATAACCCATTTCAATCTTATCAACATATTCCAATTTCTCACATCATGCTTACTTACCTAATCGTACATCACAATGATCTTCAAAATTCAATAAACACTAATGAGTCTCTACTTACAGCTTATTAACTAATCTACCCCTTTCCATTCACAACTTATAGATGATTTTTACAACTATTATGACCATCCATTCTGTGATCCTTCCCTATTCTGAATAAATAATAATTATATCTTGTATCTTCCTTCATAGACTACCATACAATCTATAATTATTGCTGCACATTAGTCTATCATTATACCACATTAGTCTATCACAATACAATGGCAACCCACTCCTCAATCCATGATTATACAACTAAAACTATTTATTTACACAGATGTCACCCTTATTGACTGCTAACTTCATGACTACATGTCACCAACTTATGGACAATCTCACTACCAATATGCCATGACACTTTAACATACACTACTACTCGGGTGGAAATACAGTTCCAATAGTCTAGTACATATCATTACTCTTATACATCACATCCCCAACAAGAATTTTATTAAAGGAGATAGGATATACTTCATACCTCAGGCTCAACTGCAAGACTGATGCAGATAGGGGTATATACTTAAATAAATACACTTTAAGGCACTCATGAACTCCTCTCAAGTCCTTGTATAAAATCCATAACTTTATGGACAACTCAATCAAAGAGAACGACATTTTTGGGGATCTAGACTCTTAGAATTATATTGTCTCGGCAATAAGGCATGGCCCATGAAATTGGAACGAGGAATAAACTTGGATAACATTCTTATGGATGACTCTATATCACGAACTAGAGTATGAAATAATGGGAAACAACTCCTAAATGCCTGGTAGCCTCCTGATTATAAGTGTGGTGCACAACACCCCCATAAGCAAGACTCTACTGGACATGATTTCACAAACACCCTGGAAACATGAACTGTGCTCTGATACCAAGTTTTTCACAACCCGAGCTGGGGCCCTAGCCGTAATGAGCATCCCAAACCATGAAGGTTCGGGAGCTCTTCTAAATCTAGTAATCATGCACAATATTCATATAATATAAGAAAATTTGCAGAAAATAATACTAGATGGAACCATGGTCAATCTCATAAACTTGAATAATTTTAAAAGAGAAATTTTGAATATTCTAATCATGTGACAACCATCTGCGAAATCTTCAACATTATAATAACCATCTTAAGTCTAAAATAAAACTGGGACAAGGCCCCTAGTAGACCATAAAAGAAAAAAACCCTGAAATCTAAAAATCCGGCCTTCCTGAATAGAAAAGGCTTACCAACTGCAACTTCTGACAAGTCAATCTACAGTTTAACGGGACCCCAGGTCTATCTCTCAGAATTATGAAATATAGAGGGACAATACAAATATATTGGTATACAGAGCAATCCAAAAGAATGCTTTTATATAAATAAAATAGTTGAGAGCAGGTCGTAAAACATTATGCATGATATGGTTCAAAACATATGGGCACTTCTTTGATAATCATAAAACATTCTTGTCAATGCAGTTTTTTTTATCTTTGTATTACTTCTAAGTTAGGTGGTCCACCCTATATTTATACAACCCCACGGGATATATAGATTCCTAACTTAAATCAGTGGCCAAGCTCCCAACCCAAGTTTGCTGCAAGAGTTGGAGTTTTTAATTCTGATACTCCAAAGGGCACTAGGTCAGTGTATAATCCCTCTAGGGGACATAATAATCCCGTATCAGCAAAATATGATTTTGGGCAATGAGTCTTCCAGACTCGTGCCTTCTTCGGGTAACCACCTAATATCTTTTTATACCTATTTTTAGCCTTTTCAAAACATGCATCATTCTAAGTTTCAAAATCTGAAAATCTGATTGCAAACATGCTTTCTGCTCTGTTTTGGATTACCATGGCATTGTCTAATCATGTGTCGTCATACCAAGACTTGCAAGTCATATTTCTGAGCCATAATATATCATGCATGATTCTTTCATTAAAACATAATTCAGACCACCCAAACATACAAATAATATAAGAGATTTCAAGTTCCGAAATATAAGTCAAAACTATGCAAAGATTCTCATTCTTTCATCAAACATCTGGTGGTCATGTATTTTTTTGACCAATCATGCAAATCTTTAATTATATATATATATTCAACATTTATCAAGATGAACAACCCTCTCTTTTGAATTTAAAATCATATTAAAGTCATAAAATTAATCAAGATATTCGTATCATGCTTTTCAAGATGCATTCGAAACAATGCATATCATATGAAAAATAGGTAAAATCATAACAAGAGAGGGATTCTATATGATTCATGCTCTCAATTAAATATTCAAACCCAATTTTCATACATACATATATATACGAGTATAATTTAATTTGGGGAAAAGGCCTCAAGGCCAAAACAATAGTGCCATTAAAACATTCATAAAGAAACATTATAATATAAATTATAAAACCCCTTTGAAATTTATGATTTCACCATATTTAAATGTTGTTGAACAATTTTCTTATGCCCATGTAGTTTTAGGAAAACCCCACGTACCTTAGATTACTTAGGTTGAAGGATGGAACCTATCTCTTGATTCGTTTCTTGGAAATCTTGAATTTAAAGGCTTGACTTCTTGATATTTAGGGAGTGAGTTGTTAAATCTTTGGGGGAGGAGTTAGGATTTTTTATTTTGAGAGGAAAAGTAAAAATAAGCAATTTTGGCTTCTTGGGGCAGAAATTCAATATTATAGATTGATTTTGGGTGAGGGGAAATGACCACGGTGCCTCTAGACCCAATAGAAACTGAAATAATGCATAAAATAGCCTTAGATTCGCATCTGGTTTTGTGTCAGCATGATCTCGATGCGACGCGTCATGATCACATTGGCTTACTGCCTCACACAGAAAATGCCATTACTTTTTGCTCGGTTATCAATTTTTTACGAAATTGGTATCGTTGGAAAGCTACTTAAATTATCTAAAATTTGGTGGGTCTTAAGATGCAAAATTCTATGTGTATCAAAAGTTATACACATTCCAAGTAGCCCCTTGTAGAATCTAATATCCAATTTTGGAAGAATGAGAGATTCTTGGGTTAACTTCACTTTAGGCCATTTCTATGAATAGATTTTCACCTCATAATCACTTCATATACTATGAGAGATATCATGACACCTGAATCTAAACATAAACCCTGGAATTAGAGCTTACGCATATAGAATGAAGATTCAATTTCTAGCTAAAAAATATAAGGCATTACAGGATAACTGATTCTAATGTCTGAAAAGCCTCTAAAACTGACTGACTAAATATGAGTTGATGGGAGAGGACCCAACTAACTCTGATATCTACTGAAATAGAAATATAAAGTAAAATAACATGTACTTAAATGATAAAGACTCACCACTACTACTGTACAACTGATAGCCTGAGAAGTAAGGTCTAAGCACGATCCAAGAACTGAGCATCAGCACCTATGATATAATACATCATAGCGCAAAACAAAGGTGTGCAATCAGTACTTTGAATGTACTAGTATGCTAAATGAGGTAGGCTGATATGCATGGTTTCATGAACAGAACTAATAATTAACTGAATATGCATGTAAAACGTGGAGTACTGAGTAGAGAACATGGAATCTATAGATACTGGAAATATGGAGAATCTATAAATACTGAGTATGCATGGAAGTCTATAAATACTAAAGATACGTGAAAATTTATTGACACTAGGGATGCATGACCAAGCATATAACATGGACTGAGTAAAATTTGTAAACTAAAATACTAAAAAAATAGTGATATTTGTATACTTTGGTCAAGAAACTCTAAGACTGCACAACTGAACTGAGACTGTAACTGACACTATATCTGAGACTGTGGGGGATAGCATCTAATCGTCATTCCCCAATTTGACCTAATCAGGGTCCAACCTGTAACCCTAGTTGGAAAGGTATTAATACTATGACATAGGTACTAACGATGGTTATGTGGATCCACTAACCAAATATAATGTCCAAAGGACTAGGGTTGTCAAGCCAAAACTGATGGGTTACCTCTGCGAGATAGTCAAGGCTAATCTGACGGGTGACTTCTCATACCCTATGCTGGCTACGTAGTTCTGGAGTATAGGGACTGCTACTAGCTACTCTACCTATCTGATGGGGAAGCCTCCATCCCTACACTCTCTTGGTGCTAAATCCTACTCCCAACTAAAAGCCACTGAAATACTAGACTGTTCTGAGTTCATCTAACTGGTAATTGACTATTTTGATAATGCTCATAGTATGTTCTGAAGACTATTCTGTAATATACTAACACTAGACTAAGTAAACAACTATGAATTTCGGGTATTCAATACCCCCAGTACTCAAAACAATAATAGTAAAATGACACTAAAGCTTGAAGGACAAAACATGAAGGCTTTTATTTAAATCAATCACTTTTGTAGGCATTTTATCAAACACTTGCAGTTCATGGTTTAAAACAATCATAGGAATGTCATGGGACTTATAGGAATAGCATGAATTCAACATAATAGATCTAAGTCATGGTTTAATTCAATAAATAATAATATAAAAGCATGGACGATTGAACAATAACAATACTTTCATGGTAACATAGTAAAAAATCATCAGTACATGGAGATTCATGGATGAAATCACAATTTAAAATCAAATAACTTGAATAGATCAAAACTTGTAAATTAAATAGGTTACTTGGACTCCATGGACGAATGGAATCCATGGATGAAAATCTAACATACTTGGAATAGATAATTTCTTGAAGTTCTGAGTGAGTTCTTGAGGTTTGGCCTTGAATTTGAGAGATAGGGTTTCTTGTTCTTGAAAAGGGGATCTTTAATTTGAGAATAATTTAGTAATAAATGATTATTTAGGTCAATTGGGGCTAAATTTCATGTTTTATGATGCGTTTAGGGCTTATAAAAAAGACCCAAATACCCATAAATGGATTTAAAACGTAATCAAAAAACTGACCTTCTCAATTTTTGGCCTTGGCACAATGCGCCACTATCGTGTTGTAATACCCCATATTTTGGACTAGGATGAAAATCTATCATTCCTATGGGTAGACATTTCAAAAGAATTAAATTCTTTGTAAATTTAGTGTGTTAATCAATTATGTAGTGTGGTAATCTATTTGAGAATAAATTTAGATCATAGAGGTTCCCTAACTCAAGTACAAGTTGAAAGTTTTCCTATCGTTCAAGTTTTAGTGAGTGTCAAAACTTGGGTCAACTTCAATCAGCAATAACTACTTGTATATATTGAATTATAGGGTTCACAATATATCAAATGAGTTCTTTGAATTAGCTTTCCAATGATACTAATTTTGTCCAAATCTGACACCCGAGCAAGAAGTTATTACTTTGCAAAGTGGAGTATGTCGCCTAACATAAGGTGTGAGATGCACAACCTAATATGTGCAATAAGGTGTGCGACGCACGCCCTAATGTGTGCGATAAAGTATGCTCCGCACATGTTGTAGTCTAGGTGACTTAAAAAGTCTATTTTTAGGGAAAAATGGTCCTTTTCCCAATCCTATATAATGCCTAAACACGAAATTAAGCCCTTATTTCACCAAAACATATTCTCTCTCAAAATCATCTCAAGAACACAAGCTAGAGTTTTCATAGAAGATTCAAGTTCAAGCAATTCTCTCCATCAATCTTTATGTAATAAGAAATAAGGTATGCGTAGTATTCATCCACGGAGCCCTTTCATCCGTGGAGCTCAAGAACCATGTTTTAGATAATAAATTATGATATTTATGTTATTGTGTGATTATTTTCATGTTGATGGTTTCTAATTGTGTTTCAAGATGGTATCTAAATGTGTTTCCAAGAAGTGTATGGGCATGTTAGTTTGAAACCCATGAATTTGGATGGTTCAAGATTTCTAAATTTGTTAAGTACACCTATGCTCAATATTGAGCATGTAAGGTGTTTGATAAAATGCCTAGAATGATAAAAATCATGTATTATAACTTAGGGGTGAACTCTATGATAAATTCATGCTAGTCTATTATGTTCAAAGAGCTCACTTGTCATTGTTGTGCAATATATGTGTTAATGGAATATACATGATGATTGGGGAATGGATTCATAGTGTGTCTATATGCCTTCCATGCTATGAACAAGATCATGATTTTGAAGTATCACATGAGTTATCTCCAAATTATTACAATGTGAACTAAATGCTACATGTTTTTCATTCCCTTATGCTTAAATAGTTTCCATGCCATTGTTATGAATAGTATATGTTGTCGGAATGCCCAAAATATTAGAATATGGGATTTATGATTTGATTTCAAGCATTCCCATTCATGTTAGATATTATGATGATCATGTACTTCATGAAATCCCTCACTCATGTATTATGGATTATTATTGATGGTCATGTATTCAAGAAAGTCACGTTGTATCAATATCCTTCCATCAAGTCCAGGGGGTACTTGTACCCAAAAAATATAGTTGTGTGCCTAGAGCCATGTCATGTTATCATGATACTCTCAGTCAAGCCATGATCTATAGAATTCAATCAATCATGTGACTCAGGAAAACTCAGTAATCTCAGTAATCTCAGTAGTCCAGTAATCTTAGTAATCTCGGTGCTCAGTAACCTCAGCAACCTCAGTATTCACAGTTAATCTCAGTAACTTCAGTACTCTTAACCAGTCCTCAGAACTCAGTACATTTCTTCAGTGATCGAAATCCAGTAAACTTAGTTTAGCTCCGCTAAACAATACCACTAGTATCAGTCCAGTTAATCAGTATCAGTTTAGCTAATCAGTTCAGTTCAGTTATTCTGTTCAGCTTAGTTATTTGGTTCAGTGTCCTTCATATGGGAGTAGAAGTTAGTATCGAGTGAACCCAAGGATGGGAACTCACCTGCCATTTCAGGGTGTGATTTTTAGAAGTCATCCTTGTGTTCTAGAACTACATAGCCAGCGTAGATTAAGACATATTAACCTGTAAAATTAGGGTCGATGAGGTGGCTTAACCTATCAGTTTAGGGTTCCCACCATTCTTATTTGAGTACCTACCAAATAAGGGTCACTCACAGCTGTCCTTACCAGTGACGCGGTATTGACACCCCTCTAGTTGGGGCAGAGAATGGACCCCAACTTTGCTATATGCGCTATTGGGGCATGTAGTTAGACAACTAATTCCCACAGTCTTAGTTTCAGTCCCAGTCTCAGTAAAAAAACATAGATAGTTCTTCAAATTTCAGGACTGTCAGATACAGTCAACTTAGAAATAAAATGGAACTCAGATAGTTCCTTCAGATTTATGGACTGTCAGATACAGTCACTTATGCTATTAGTTATATCAGTTCTCAGAACTCATATTATCAGTCACATCAGTTATCAGAATTCATGATATCAGTATTCAGTTTCAGGACTGTCAGACACAGTCAACCAGACCAGTTCTTCATAATCAGAACTGTCGTATACAGTTATTCATGTGTCAGTAACATAGTACTAGTCCCTTAGTATTTAGGAATACAGTATCAGTTCCTCACTTATTAGTGATTTACATACTCAGTATTCAGTTTTAGAACTGTTAGACACAGTCAATCAGACCAGTTCTTCATAATTCAAACTGTCAGAAATATTCCTTCTTCTATGCAGTATCTCAGTATTAGTACACTCATGTTATTAGTATACAGAATCAGTAGTCAGTATATCTACGAGTTCAGTTACAGTTACATATACATGTATGTATTCTCACATTCATATAAGTCAGCATTGTTCATGCATATAACCCTTTGCATTTAGCCTACCTCACTCGTATACTCAGTACATTCATACTTACTGACGTATTTTTTCTATGGTGATTTCTCTTATGTTACACCATAGGTTCAGAGGCATGAGCTCCAGATCAACAGTACTATTCCAGTGTTCAGAGTTTGCAGTGAGTCCTTCTCATTCGAGGACGATATGATTATTGCTTTATTTACTATTTTAGTTCAGTTGCTATATCGAGTTAGTTGGGTACATGTCCCATCAACTCCTTATTCATATAGTTTAGAGACTTTCCAGACTATAGAATGTCAGACAGTTATTTCAAAAAATTTTTGGTATTGTTATACCATTTTCAGACATTGTCTTATTAGATGTTTATTCAAATTTGAACCTTATCGCCATTCAGTGCATGTTTCTATCTTTTCATATTATATTATACAGTTTAGAGGCATAGATATCAGTCATGGATTAGCTTGTGGTCCTTCGGGGTCATTAGCACCGTGTAGCATTCCAATTCAGAAAATCAGGGTGTTACAAACTTGGTATCAGAGCCTAAGGTTCAATAGAGTCCTAGGAAGTCTGAAAGCCGCATCTAGTAGAGTCTTGTACATGTGTGTGTTGTACACCACACATTTGTATAGGATGCTATGAGATTTTTTAGGAACAGTTTCCCTTCTTTCATGTCTCAGATCGTGCTATAGAAAAGTTTTCTAAGAAAAATCATATTGATTCTCATTATGCTCCACTTATGTCCACTCTACCTTACTTTTAAGGTAACAGAAGTAGTGAAGCTCAAGTCCTAAAGGTAGGTCTTTCTCAGACAGTCCCTACAGATAGTTATGGGATTCGCCACATGCTCAGACAGTATCCCATCAGTTCAGTTCTATCCCAAAGTTGTATAGATTTTATTCATGAACATAAGAACTCATTCTCGAACCCATATTTAGATATGCCATCAGATCCCTTCTCAAATTCCTATGATAGCATGTGACCCAGAGTTAGAAGCATGAACCCAGGGATTTAGCAGTAATAGAGTTGGGATAATGTTATCCGGATTGATTAGATTATGTATTTATGGGGATAGTTGTGCCAGAATGAATCAGTAGTCTTGAACAGTGTGAGTTAGAAATTTAAGTTTATTGACTTAAAATTAGGCATGAAGGTATGGATGTGATATTAGTAGAAAACAGAAGCAGATGATGTGTTTAGTAAGGAAAGTATGTGTGGTACAAAGTGTAGGTATATGATGATAATTATAGTCCATTTCAGTGTTTAGTAAGTGTTTACAGACTTATGATGATGGCTTAAAGCTAAGGGGGAGATGGTAGATCAAGTGGCCAAGTCAGGCTCTCAGATTCTAGTAGTAGTGCCAGTATGTGTAGAAAAGAAGTAAAGGGAGATGATTCTTGACCCATCTTTATCTCAGCGTAAAGTTTCGTACCTCAGTCAGCATGATGCCTATGCATGCTTCATGTCTCGAATTCGATGAATACAGCTTATGTTCATACGCATTCCATAGAATCGTGTGCGCTTTCAGTTCCAAGTATAGGGAGTTCAATTTCAGCTCACTCAGTTTTATGAATCATGTTCCATGAACTCATAAATTACAGACTCAGGTCATGCAACTCATAACTCATGTACACGTATCATGCTCCCCAGTATACTCAGTTTCCATGACTCATGCTACGCCCCCACTGATTAGATAAATTCAGACTATATCATGTATATACTCAGTTCACACCTTTTTGGTAAATTCATGTTGTTGATATTCTATTCCTTAGGTTTCAGTCATATGTCAAGTTCAGTCAGTATCCATTCATGTTTTAGGTTCTCCTGATTTAACCCTTCATGAGCTCTCTTTATGAGAATAGTGTAGTGTTGAGAAATTGCTTAGATGGGAGAGAGTTAATGTTTTATGTTAAGAGAAGATTATTGTATGCATGTTTTAGATGAGGGTGTAGATACGAATGTAGGCTTAAATATCCTGTTAGTATGCAAGCAAAGGGCTAGTAAGAGGTAGTACTTAGAAATTGGAAAAAAATTCAGAGTGTGAATGTATATTCAGGTCCTTGACTTATGCCATCCTTCATTATGTGACTATCATAACTCAGTTGCCATCTCAGTTATAGTTTCAGTACTCAACAATCAGTAATTAGTGCTCAGTCTCAGAATTAAGCACTTCAGTATCAGTAAAAACCTCAGATTCAGTATTCAGTTATCGAGACCCAGCATTTAGTTCAAGTATGGATCCCAGTTACAGTCTTAAGTTATAGTGTCATCTTCAAATCTGTATTCATCTTAGAAATTTAGTTCAATTTTAGACTTGCTTGACCATAGGATACAGTTATCAGCTACTCAGTTATAGGTATTCCAATACCTTAGTCTATGGAATGTTTCCAAATCATGTAATACGCTTGGTCCTGCATTTTCAGACAATATAGTTTTTATGAAATCCATGATCAGTTACCTCATGTTACTCAATCAGTCCCTTATCATATGCATAATACTTTATGGCCTCAGCCTAGCTACTCAGATTAAGTATAATTCAGTTTTTCATACCCAGCATTCAGTTACCAGTTACTTAGTTTATCGGATAAGTTAGTATGTCTATGAATTTGTGCGTCACTCTTCAGTTTCAGATCTTAGATAATCAATCATGATTTCGTACCTAGGTGCCTTGTGCATCGCCTCAACTTCCTCAATATCTCAGCAAGGTCAGTCCAGCATCCTTCAAGGGACATAGTATCCCAAGGGGGAGATACGCTATAGCCCCCAAACTTCCTTAATTTAAACATGTCATTTTCTTTAAGAATATATCTTGGAGGAAGTGTTACTTATGAGCTGACCCTCTAGCTTTAAAAATCAGCAATAAGCCATGTACTCAATGGCTCAGTGTAGCCACGATATGATACTCTGTCCATGTCATGCATTACAGACTCAGTTTAGTTCATGTATCATGTTCCATACTCAGTTATGTTCCTATGTTTCTGCTCATGCATATTGAGTAATCAATCTCAGACTCATCGGTATTTTCAGTTCATAGTAGCATTCTTCTTTGAGATTACTCATTCTCATATTCAAATTTCAGTACAAACTTGGTATTCAGCTCCATGCTCAATTCCCAGTTCAAACTTGGTATCTTTACCATTGCATATTCATTTGCATGATCATGATCCAGTTTATTCATATATTCGCACATCATATATGCGTGATCAGCTTTTCAGTACTCTCCCTCATGTACTTATGAATCAGTTATGCATGCATAAGATATGCAAGTTCAGTATGATATGTTCAGCTTATGAATTATGTCAGCCATGAAATCATGATCAGTCGATCATGATCTATATTCACGTCAGTTGTATTTTCTCTCATCTCAGCCAGTCTCATTCGAGGACGAATATTCCCAAGGGAGAGATATTGTAATACCCCACATTTTGGACTAGAATGAAAATCGGTCATTCCTATGCGTAGACATTTCAAAAGCCTCAAATTCTATGTAAATTTAGTGTTTTAATCAATTATGTAGTGTGGGAATCTATTTGAGCATAAATTTAGATCATAGAGGTTCCCTAACTCAAGTACAAGTTGAAAGCTTTCCTATCGTTCAAGTTTTAGTGAGTTTAAAAACTTGGGTCAAATTTAATCCATCATAACTCCTTGTATATATTGAATTATAGGGCCTACTATATATCAAATGAAAGATCTTTGAATTAGATTTCCAACGATACTAATTTCACCCAAATCTGACACTTGAGAAAGAAGTTATGACTTTACAAAGTGGAGTACGTCGCCTAACATAAGGTGTGCAACGCACAACCTAATATGTGCGATAAGGTGTGTGACGCACACCCTAATGTTTGTGATAAAGTGTGCACCACACATGTTGTAGTCCAGGTGACTTAAACAGTCTATTTTGGGGGGAAATGGTCCTTTTTCCACCCTTATATAATGCCTAAACACGAAATTAAGCCCTTATTACACAAAAACATATTTTTTCTCTCAAAATCCTCTCAAGAACACAAGCTAGGGTTTTCATAGAAGATTCAAGTTTAAGAAATTTTCTCCATCAATATTAATGTAATTAAGAAATAAGGTACCATAGTGTTCATCCATGGAGCCCTTTCATCCGTGGAGCTCAAGAACCATGTTTTAAATAATAAATTATGATCTTTATGTTGTTGTGTGATTATGTTCATGTTGATGGTTGCTAATTGTGTTTCAAGATGGTATCTAAATGTGTTTCCAAGAAGTGTATGGGCATGTTAGTTTGAAACCCATGAATTTGGGTGGTTCAAGATTTCTAAATTTGTTAAGTACACCTATGCTCAATATTGTGCATGTAAGGTGTTTGATAAAATTCCTAGAATGATAAAAATCATGTATTATAACTTAGGGGTGACCTATATGATAAATTCATGCTAGTCTATTATGTTCAAAGAGCTCACTTGTCATAGTTGTGCAATATATGTGTTAAGGGAATGTACATGATGATTGGGGAATGGATTCATAGTGTGTCTATATGCCTTCCATGCTATGAACAAGATCATGATTTTGATGTATCACATGAGTTATCCCCAAA
This sequence comes from Capsicum pubescens, assembly GCA_030864215.1. NCBI lineage: Eukaryota > Viridiplantae > Streptophyta > Magnoliopsida > Solanales > Solanaceae > Capsicum > Capsicum pubescens. The sequence continues at coordinate 230,223,124 of CM061541.1, read as the reverse complement.
TTATTACAATATGAACTAAAAGTTATATGTTTCCCATTCCCTTACGCTTAAATGGTTTCCATGCCATTATTATGAATAGTATATGTTGTTGAAACGCCCATGATATTAGAATATGAGATTTATGATTTGATATCAAGCATTCCCATTCATGTTAGATATTATGATGACCATGTACTTCATGAAATCCCTCACTCATGTAATATGGATTATTATTGATGGTCATGTATTCAAGAAAGTCACGTTGTGTCAGTTTCCTTTAATTGAGTCCTGGGGATACTTCTACCCGATAAATGTAGTTGTGTGCCTAGTTCCATGTCATGTTATCACGATACTCTCAGTCAAGCCATGATCTATAGTATTCAGTCAGTTATGTGACTCAGGAAAACTTAGTAATCTCAATAATCTCAGTAGTCCAGTAATCTCAGTAATCTCATTGCTCAATAACCTCAGCAACCTCAGTATTCACAATTAATCTCAGTAACTTCAGTACTCTCAACCAGTCCTCAGAACTCAGTACATTTTGTCAGTCATCGGAATTCAGTAAACTTAGTTTAGCTCCGCTAAATAATACCACTAGTATCAGTCTAGTTAATCAATATCAGTTCATCTAATCAGTTCAGTTCAGCTTAGAAATTCAGTTCAATGTCCTTCAGATGGGAGTAGAAGTTAGCACCGAGTGAACCAAAGGATGGGAACTCACCTGCCAGTTCAGGGTATGATTTTTAGCAATCATCCTTGTGTTCCAAAACTACGTAGCCAGCATAGGTTGGGATATCTTAATATGTTAGATTAGGATTGATGAGGTGGCTTAACCTATCAGTTTAGGGTTCCCACCATTCTCATTTGAGTACCTGCCAGATAAGGGTCACTCACAGCTATCCTTACCAGTGGCGCTGTATTGACACCCCTCCAGTTGGGGCAGAGACTGGACCCCAACTTTGCTATATGTGTAATTGGTGCACGTCAGTTAGACAACTACTTCCCACAGTCTTAGTTTTAGTCCCAGTCTCAGTAAAAGAACTCAGATAGTTCTTTAAATTTTAGGACTGTCAGATACAGTCAACTCAGAAATAGAACGAAACTCAGATAGTTCATTCAGATTTATGGACTGTCATATACAGTCACTTATGCTATCAGTTATATCAGTTCTCAAAACTCATGTTTTTAGTCACATCAATTATTAGAATTCATGATATCAGTATTCAGTTTCAGGACTTTCAGACACAGTCAACCAGACCAGTTCTTCATAATCAAAACTTTCATATACAGTTATTCATGTCTCAGTAACATAGTACTAGTCCCTCAGTATTTAGTAATACAGTATCAGTTCCACACTTATTAGTGATTTACATACTCAGTATTCAGTTTCAGGATTGTTATACACAGTCAATCAGTCCAGTTCTTCATTTTTGAACTGTCAGAAATTGTCGTTCATCTATTTAGTATCTCAGTATCAGTACACTCATGTTGTCAGTATCCAAACTCAGTATTCAGTATCTCCATGAGTTCAGTTATAGTTATGTATGCATATATGTATTCTTACGTTCATATAAGTCAGCACTGTTCATGCATATATCCCTTTGCATTTAGCTTACCTCACTGGTATACTCAGTACATTCAGACATACTAACGTATTTGCGCTATGGTTCTTTATCTTATGTTATACCATGGTTCAGAGGCACGAGCTCTAGATCAGCAGTACCATTCCAGTGTTCAGAGTTTGTAGTGAGTCCTTCTCATTCGAGGACGATATGATTATTGCTTTATTTACTATTTTAGTTCAGTTTCTAAATGGAGTTAATTGGGGACATGTCTCATCAACTCCTTATTCAAATAGTTTAGAGGATTTCCAGAAAATAGAATGTCAGACAGTTATTTCAGATTTGTTTTGGTATTATTATACCATTTTCAGACATTATCTTATCAGATGTTTATTTAGATTTGAACCTTATGGTCATTTAGTTCATGTTTCCGCATTTTCATGTTATATCAATCATGGGTTAGCTTATGGTCCTTCGAGATCATGAGCACCATGTAGTATTCCAATTCAGAAAATCGGGGTGTTACACGTGCCAAGCCACTGGAAATGGACAATTGGGACTTGGACAAATATCGTGATGCGAAGCTATCGCGGGAAGCCTTTGGAATGCCAATTTGGCCACCTCCGTGATGCGCCCTGATCGCGGAGTCATACTAGAAATTGACAATTATCATTTGGACTGTCCTCACGACACACTAAGGGTTAAAATGACGATGTTTAATGACTGAAACATAAAACTACCATAACTTCTTACCCGGTTATTGGATTTGGGCAAATTTTATATCATTAGAAAGCTAACTAAATTTCTTACGCAATGGAAGGCTCTAAACTAAAAAATAATTAGTGTTTCAGAAATTCTATATATGAATACTCATGCTCTGTGACTTAGATTATGCTAGGAAAATACGGGGTGTTGCAATTTCATGCTCAGGACCCTCCTGAAAAATTGGTATTTACTTCATGTTCAGGAACCTCCTAGAAAATAGGAATTAACATTATGTTCAGGACCCTCCTGGAAAATGGGAATTTACTTTATTTCAGGACTCTCCTAGAAAATGGGAATTTACTTTATGTTCTGGACCCTCTTAAAAAATGAGAATTAATTTTTGTTCAGGACCCTCCTTGAAAATGGGATTTACTTTATCTTCAGGACCCTCCTAAAAAATGAGAATTTACTTTATGTTCAGGACCCTCCTGGAAAATGAGAATTTACTTCATGTTCGGGAACCTCCTGGAAATGGAAATTTACTTCATGTTTAGGACCCTCCTAGAAAATGGGATTTACTTTATGATCAGGACCCTCCTGAAAAATGGGAATTTACTTTATGTTCAGGATCCTCCTAGAAAATGGGAATTTACATCATGTTCAGGACCCTCCTAAAAATTGGAATTTACTTTCTATTCAGGACCCTTCTAAAAATGGGAATTTACTTTCTGTTCAGGACCCTCCTGGAAAATGGGACTTTACTTTCTGTTTAGGGCCCTCCTGAAAAGTGGGACGTTACTTACTTTCTTTAACATAATCTTTGTTTGGGATAACTTTTGTTCTAGTTTTGATTTTGATTTTAGGAGCACGCCTGAAGAACTGGGTGATGAAATTGAAAGTCAGGAGCTCGCCTTAAGAACAGGATGATGAAATTGAAAGTCAGAAGCCCTCTTAAAGAATAGGGTAAAGAAATGGAAAGTCAGGAGCCCATTTGAAGAACAGGGTGATGAAATTAAAAGTCAGGAGCCTGCCTGGAGAATAGGGTGAAGAAATCAAAAGTCAAAAAACAAGTTGAAGAAGTTGAAAGTCATGAAATAAGGTGAAGAAATTAAAAGTCAATGGATTGAAGAAATAGCAAACCTGGAGCCCGCCTGGAGAACAGGGTGAATAAATTAAAATTCATGAAACAAAGTGATGAAATTGCAAGTCGGGAGCTCGCATGGAGAATAGAGTAAGGAAATTGCAAGTCAGGAACCAGCCTAGAGAATAGGGTGATGAAATAGCAAGTCAAGACCCAAGAAAAGCTTCATATATAGGACTTTTGAAATTTTATTTATGTTTTTAACTTGTAAATTTTATATTTGATGTAATGACAGAGCCGCGAACTGGAACTTCGATAGGACCTCACTAGACTCTCCAACTCGATATAGTCCTTCTCCTTCCAACCCTTTGAGATACCTGTTACTTGATCCTCACATAATTGGGATGGATAGGATTTCCAAAATAAAGAATCGGTTGCGTCTGTCCTTCTTTTATTCCTTTTGAATAGTGGTTGGGTCAAAATTTTGTCTCGTTGTCTACTTCTTTGTCGTAAAAACACTTTGTGTTTACACCTAAAGAAGGGCATGATTTAGACACGTAATTTTTTCCCTTTCCAAAATCATTTTTTACCCTGTGTTACCACGTACCTTCACCCATGTGATAATTTTCACACAATAACAAATCCAACTATTTTGCGATTTTGATTTTTAAAGAGTCGCCACTTAATTTTGCAAAGAAATTAAGAAACCTTTATAAGATACTTTAAATGATCCAAAATAGAAAAATCGTTTAAAATTTAAAGATTTTGAGTAAGCGGTTCCTATTAACATTTTAGAAAGGTTTAAGGCACCTAAAACATCCGCTAACTTGCGGTTATCCGTACTTTTTGAAAATATTTTTTGACTAACTTCAAAAAGATTGATTGTTGAAAAGTGATTGATTTTAGGAAAAAGACTTGTTTAAAATAGATTTGAACGACTTAGTAGGGATTTTAACTAAGTCTAAATAAACTAACAACAAAGCATGTAAAAGGGGAAGGAGAGAAAATAAAAGACTTAGGTCATTGGGCCCAAATCAATAGACTCTGTCCTAATCTAATTGGGTTTTGTCCCACTTGCACCTATCCTAATCTAAATATTGGGCTTTTAGCCCACAACCTGTCCTAAGCTAGTTTTTGGACCTTTGAGGCCCAAAATTTGCCTCATCTGTATTAAAATACAACTTTGGCTTCGAGGCCCAAATGAATGAATAAATAAATGAATAAATGGATAAATAAAAAGATAACAATAAATAAATAAATAAATAAATAAATAATTGAGACTTTTCAAGTCTCTTAGTGACCTCATCAATGGGTTTTGACCCATTTTCCTTTTTCGTCTATCTTCTAGCACCCGCACGCCATGTAGTGGATCTTGAGTTTAAACTTTAGACTTGACTCGAAGAAGTGAGCCTCATTGACCCATTACAAAATGCAAGAGGGGAAGAGTCTATTTGGACTCGAGACATTTTTTGCATGCAAAGAAAAGATAAGAAAATTAATATACGTTCAAGGCATAAAAGTGGCCTGTTTCAAAGAAAAAAAAAATATCAAGAACTAATTTTTGAATGACAATGATAAGCACACTTGCACAAGAATGAGAGTCAACAAATAAAATGCAAAGCAAAGACACCCACTTACATGCCTCATGATTTATGTTCATACAAGAATGAATAAAGGTAAAAGGAAGAAGGTCATATTCAATGAATTAATGCGAGAAACAAACGTCGTAAGCTTGAGAAAGTAAAGGGATGAGACAACAAGAAAAATACTCATGACTTTAAAAATTGAATAAACATAGACACTAATCCATATAACAAAAGAAAATAAAGGTTAACTTTTTAAGAAAGAGAATTTTTAAATTTCAATTAAGGCGACATTAACAAAAATTCATACATCTAAATTACAATCAAAATTTTATGGTAAAACGTGTAACGACCTATGGTTTATATTTCTAAGACATCGTTGATTCTATTTTGATAATATGAATAAAAGAGAGAAATGAATCTAGTCTTTACACACACAAAGAGCACATATAACAATCCGGAATAAGAAAATAAGAATAAAAGTTTAGCATCTCTAAAAGTGAAATATCGTTCAACAATCATACTATGCATGAGTCAAAAATATCCAAATAATTCTATTTAGCTACAAAATTCTGAACTTTCTCATCATTTTGACAAGACAACATGCGAACAAAAGAGAAATAAACATCTTGGATGGAAAATAAAGCTAGCACTTCATCTCTTATATGAGAATATTGAAATCCATTAAAATAATTAGCAAGCAAATGATAAATTCTTGACTTAACTAATTACTATTTTTATCTAAGCGAAGCAAACAATAATAACAATTTTTCCAACATAAAAGATACAACTTTACATACTAAAACAAATATATCTGCCAACAATGAATTTATACAAGGCATGAGTTCATCTTTTGAGAAAAGATCAAAATTTTATACATAACAATCAAAGAATAAAGTCAAAAGGAAAAACAATCAATATTAATTATTCTTTTCAACATAAAGGAAATAACTTTACATGCTAAAAACAAACATATCTACCAACAATGAGTTTAAACAAGACATGAGTACATCTTTTAAGCAAAGATTGAAACTTTATCTATAATAATCAAAGAATAAGGTCAAAAGGCAAAACAATCAATATTAATTATTTTTTTCAACATAAAGAAAATAACTTTACATGCTAAAAATAATAGTATCCACCAACAATGAGTTTAAACAAGGAATGAGTATGTTTTTCAAGCAAAGATCTAAAATTTATCCAAAATAATCTAAGAATAAGGTGAAAAGGCAAAACAATCAATATTAACTATTTTTTTCAACATAAAAAAAATAATTTTACATGCTAAAAACAAACATATCCACCAACAATGAGTCTAAACAAAGCATAAGTACATCTTTTAAGTAAAGATTGAAACTTTATCAATAATAATCAAAGAATAAAGTCAAAAAAAGGCACGTACAACTATTGCTAGCTCATTTTTTTATCATGAATAACGATTTTCTCCCGTTAGGGAAATAGATTTTGGAATAGACCTTCTTCCAGACACTCAGTCTATCTCTATTCCGCCATACAGAATGGCACCAGCTGAACTCAAAGAGTTAAAAGAACCTTTTAGATAAGGGTTCATCAGACCCAGCATTTCCCCATGGGGCACACCAGTTCTATTTGTGCGTAAGAAAGATAGTTCTCTCAAAATGTGTATAGACTACCATCAATTGAACAAAGTCACAGTCAAGAACAAATACCCACCTCCCATAATTTATGACTTATTTGACCAACTTTAGGGTGCCATTTACTTTTCTAAGATAGATATCATATCAAGCTATCATCATCTCAGAGTCAGAGAATGTGACATTTCAAAAATAGCTTTTTGAACCCGGTGTGGTCACTTCGAGTTTTTAGTCATGTCCTTTGGTCTTACAAATGCCCCAACATCTTTCATGGACTTAATGAATTGCGTGTTCAAGCAATACTTAAACATGTTCGTTGTAATCTTCATCGATGACATTTTTGTCTACTCTCGTAGTGAGAAGATCACACAAATCACCTCAGAATCATACTTCAGACTCTCATAGCCCATCAGTTGTTTGCCAAATTTAGTAAATGAGAATTTTGGCTAAGGTTAGTAGTATTTCATGGTTATATCATTTCCAATGATGGCATTAAAGTTTATTCTCAAAAGACCGAGGTGGTGAAAAACTGGCCTAGACCCATTTCTCCGTCAGATATCAGGAGCTTCATGGGTTTAACTGGCTATTACCATCGGTTTTATTGAAGGGTTTTCATCTATTGTATTCCCTATGTCCATATTGACTCAGAAGAAAGTCAAGTTTTAGTGGTCAGATTCTTGTGAGAAAAGTTTCCAAGAGTTGAAGACTCGACTCACTACAGCCTCAGTTTTGACTCTACCAGATGGTTCAGATAGGTTTATTGTGTATTGTGGTGTATCCAGAGTAGGTTTGGGTTTTATCCTCATGCATAGAGATAAGGTCATATCCTATGCCTCTAGACAAATTAAGCCCCATGAGCAGAATTAACTACCCATGATCTTGAGTTAGCAACTGTAGTGTTTGCCTTATCGATTTGGAGAAATTACTTGTATGAGGTAAATGTAGATGTGTTCACAGATCACAAAAGCTTACAATATATTTTCTCTCAGAAAGATTTGAATTTGTATCAGAGAAGGTGGTTAGAGTTATTGAAAGATTATGACATGAGTGTTCTGTATCATCAGGGCAAGGCTAATATAGTGGCTGATGCACTCAGTAGGTTGTCTATGGGTAAGGTTGCTCATGTTGAGAATTATAAGAAGAAGTTAGCTTAGGAAGTTCATCAGCTTGCCCAACTAGGTGTCCGTTTAGTCAATTTAGCATAGGGTAGTGTGTGGGTGTAGAATAGTTCAGAATCATCTCTGGTTTTTGAAGTAAAGGAAAAGCAGGACAGAGATCCCAATTTTGTTAAGTTGAAAGATTCAGTCAGATATCATAAAGTAGAGGTTTTCTACCAATGGGTAGATGGTGTGTTGCGTTGCCAGGGTTAGCTATGTGTTCCAGGTATAGAAGACTTGAGGCAACGAATTCTTGTAGAAGCGCATGGTGCGCGTTACTCTATTCATCCAGAGGCCACTATGATGTACAGTGATTTTTGGGAGATTTATTGGTGGAGTAGGATGAATAAAGATATTGCAGAGTTTGTAGCTAAGTGCTCTACATTTCATCAAGTTAAGATTGAGCACCAAAAACCTAGTGGGTCCATGTTGGAGTTCAGTATTCCTACATGGAAATGGGAAAAAGTGAACATAGACTTTGTGATGGATTTGCCTCGTACTCATCGTCAGCATGATTCTATTTGGGTTATTGTAGATAGGATGACCAAATCAACTCACTTCTTGCTAGTCCATACCTCCTATTCAGTCGAGGACTATGCCAAACTCTATATCAGAGAGTTGGTCAGGTTACACGGAGTCCCACTGTCTATCATTTCAGATAGGGGTACCCAGTTTACCTCTCACTTCTGGAAAGCATTCCAAAAGGGTCATGGTACCCAAGTTCATATCAGTACAACTTTTCACCCTTGGACAGATGGTCAAGCAGAAATGAGCATTCAGACTCTAGAAGATATCTTAAGAGTATGTGTTGTTGATTTTAAAGGTAGTTGGGATGACCACTTGCCTTTGATCGAATTTGCATATAATAACAGCTATTATTCCAATATTCAAATGGCTCCATTTAAGGCTCTTTATGGTAGAAGATGTAGATCTCTAATTAGTTAATTTAAGGTAGAAGAGGTTATAGTAGTAGGGCTTGACTTAGTATTTGATGCCTTAGAGAAGGTTCATTTGATCAGAGAAAAACTTAGGGCAGCCCAGAGCTGACAGAAATCATATGCAGATATAAGGAGAAAAGATCTGAAGTTTGAGATTGGTGATTTTGTGTTCTTGAAAATCTCTCCCATGAAAGGGGTGGAGAGGTTCGGCAAGAAGGGAAAACTCAGACCCTGATATGTCGGTCCTTACAGAATTCTCAATCATTTTGGAAAGGCAGCTTATGAGCTTGAGTTGCCTTCAGATCTAACTTTAGTGCACCCAGTATTCCATGTCTCTTTGCTAAAGAAATGCATTGGTGACCCAGTAGTCATAGATCCCTTAGATGATGTAGATATTAAGAATTATCTCTCTTTCAAAGAGGTTCCAGTCCAAATTCTCTATCGTCTGATTCGTAGACTGAGGAATAGTTCCCTTGGTCAAAGTTCTTTGGCAGAATCAATCCGTAGAAGGAGCTACTTGGGAAGCGAAAGTAGATATGCAGACCAAGTATCCTCACCTCTTCTCCGCAAACTCAGATTTAGCTTGAGGTAATAGTATTTCTTAGCTTTACTTAGTTACATATTCAGTTACAGTCATAAACTTGGTATTCTTTACCATTGCATATCATCTTCGTGACAGTTATGCTTTCATGAATCAGTTCATCCATGTACTCATGCATCATATATACATGTTCAGCATGAAAACTAAGTTTATCAGTACTTTCAGTCATGTATTCTATGTATCAGATATGCATGTTTAGTATGTAAACTCAGCCTATCAGTGTTTCTCAGCTTAATTAGTCCCATTTGAGGATGAATGTTCCCAAGGGGGAGATATTTTAATACCCCATATTTCCCTAGCTTGATTTAACTCTCAGTACATGAGTTATCCTATAATAAATTTTTATAAATACTCAGAATTAGTCAGTTTAGAGATTACCAATGTGTAGGAAATTTAGTAACTTTCCAATGATATAAAGTTCGCCCGAATCCGATACCCGGGCGAAGAGCTAGAGCCATTTTTGTAAAACAGTGTGCCAAAATACACCTCATCATATCATGGAGAGGGTTCATATGGCAATTTTCAAAATCCAGTGAGCCATTGCGATCCCACCGCATCATGCCATCAGCCATTTTCCCACTTGTCACTTTTCAGTATGACTCCATGATCATGGCGCATCGCAAAAAGGGTTAAATTCGCATACAGTAGGGTACCGCATCGCACCAAACTTCTAGTTCCCAGTTGTCCAGTTTCTAGTGAGCTGGCACGATTTCACCGCGTCATGCCAGCATACAAAATCGGGATTTTTAGTTTCCGTGATTTTATTTCAAGGGATGTTGGTCAATTCTCAAAACCCCTAATCAGCCTAAACATGAAATTAAGCCCCTAAATAACCTATTATATTATTATTTACTCACTTTTCTAAAGATTAAAAATATTCTCTCTCAATTAGCAAACCCTAGCTTCAAGAAATCAAGAACAAAGCTCAATAATTTCTCCAAGAACCTTCAAGATTTAATCTTCCCAGGTATGTTAGGTGTTCATCTATGGGTTCCTTTCACCCATAGAGTCCAAGAATCCATTTAAAAACTACAAGATTATTGATTCATGATTTACATGCTTGAAATTGGATTGTATTCATATTCATGACATAAATTGAGTTTCAATCTATGATTAATTGTAGATTCCATGAAATTAAAATAACATGTATATTGAATTGTGTAATTCCCATGTCATAATCCTTGAATTAGCAAGTTTGGATGTTGTAGTTACAATGTTTACATGTTGTCCATGATTATATACATTAAGTTGTGCTCCTCATGTGTTTGATGGAATGTCCATGTGAATTAAATGGTAAAATCATGACATGCTAGTAGATGTACAAGATTATGCCCTACAAGTGTTTGACAAAATGTCTCTATGAATGAATTATGAATAAGTGGACATTATTATGCTTTCAAGATCATGTTATCCCTTACTTTTCATGCTATTGAGTCCTGGGGGTATCTAATACCCGATGATCTAGTTGTTTACCTATAGCTATAGTAGTTACAGAATAGTCTTAGTCATGTCACAAAACAGTAGTACTCAATCAGTTATAGAACTTAGTGAACTCAGTCCAGTTCAATCAGTCAACACGATTAGTAACAGTTCAGTCAAATCCAGTACAGTCTAGTAATTATTCCATGGTCTATTTAGTTGGGAGTAGGATTCATCACCAAGTGAACCCAAGGATGGGGGATCACCTGCCAGTAGAGGGTGTGATCCTTAGAAGCAGTTCTTGCATTCCAGAACTATGTAGCCAGCGTAGGTTGAGACATCAACCTGTCAGTTGAGGGTTAATGAGGTGTTTCTACCTACCAGTTGAGGGTACCATAATTCTTATTAGAGTACCTTCCAGATGAGGGTAACTCTTCAGCTTGTCTTTACCCGTGGAACTATACTGACACTCTTTCAACTGGGGTTATAGGTTGGATCCCAGTTATCTTATTTGGGGCATGTCGGTTAGATAATTACCTCCCACAGTTTCAGTCTTAGTATAGAACTTAGTTCAGTTCTACAGAATCAGGACTGTCAGATACAGTCACTCAGTTATCAGTAACTCGGTTGTCAGTAATCTCAGATATCAGTTATTCAGTTATCAAAACTCAGTACTCATCTTTAAAAAAACTCAGATACAGTATACATGTATATGCACAGTATTGCATACTCAGTATATACAGTAGTTTCAATTATCCATGAACTCTCATTCAGTTACTTCATACCATTCAGTCAGTTACTGTTCATGCATATGAACCCTTGCATTCAGCCTTACCTCATCTAGCATATCAGTACATTGCTCATACTATTGCATACCTTTTTTTTCTATGATGTCTCATATCATAGGTTCGGACGCTCAAGTTCTCGACCACACTTAGACAAATCCAGCTAGCAACAGCAGATCCAGTAGTGAGTCCTCATCTATGGAGGATATGCTTTTATTTTAGTATTTTAGTATTTCAGTAGTTGGAGTTTGTTGGGGGCTTGTCCCATTAACTCCACATTCAGACAGTTCAGTCAGAGGCTTTTTAGACTAGACTAGTTCAGACAGTATTTAGATTTTAGATGTTTTTATCAGATGTTATTTTATCAGTATTTCAGATTTATGAACCTTATGGCATTTCAGCTTATATTCTGCATTATTTCAGTATTATTACTACAGTGCTCACAGAAGGTACCAGTCATGGGTTGGCTTGTGGTCCTTCAGGGTCGTAAGCACCATGTAGTTTTTGGGGTACAGACTCGGGCGTTACACTCAACCACAATTCATCATTTTTACCACTAATCCTCGTGACTATATATATATCACAATTAGCCACTCCTTATTCCGCAAGTTTCCAACCTAGGCTATTTCAAACATTACACCAAATCAATTAATTCATTCCCATAAAACATGCATTATCAATCTTGAGGTACTATTTTCATCACTACACTCCACATCTAAAGTTCAAGCCTATTTTCTAACAACACAAATCATATGGAGCATGCCATAGACTATACTAGTCTGTCAAGTTGGTGAATTTCACTTAACTACTACCTATAATCACATCCTCTCCATGGCATTACTACTACACCTCAAAATCCACTACATACCTTCTCATATTAATTCTACTTACTCATGTATACATTCTCACTATCATCAAATTCCATAAACACCAATGAGTCTCTACCCATAACATATTTACTAGTCTACCCCTTTCCATTCACAACCTATAACTGATTTCTATAACCACCATAACTATCCACTCTAGGCTCTTTCCCTAATTTGAATAAATAATACTTATAGCTAAACACTTCCTTCATAGACTACAATACAATCTATAAATCTTGCTATAACATTAACCAACCACCATAAAAGGAAAAACCACCCCTCAATCAAAGGGTATACAACTAAAACTACTTATTTACATAAAAGCCACCCTCACTCTGACCGCTAACCTTGTGACTCCATGTCACCAAATTTTGGACCATCTCACTACCAATAGGTCATGACACTTTAACATATACTACTACTTGGGTGGATATACAGTTCCAATATTCTGCTACACATTATTACCCTTACGCATGACATTTGCAATAAGAATTTTGAAAGGGAGACTGAATACCCTTCGTACCTCAGGATGAAAAGCACGATCTTATTAGGATAAAGGTATACACTCGAATTAATACACCTTAAAGAACTAATGGACTCCTTTCAAGTCCTTGTGCTATCTCATAACTTTATGGATAACTCAATCAGAGAGAACCACATCATTGGGGGAGCTAAACTCTTAGATTTGTATCGCCTCGACAATAAGACATGGCCCATGAAATTAGAACAGGGAAGGAATTTGGATAACTTTCCTATGGATGAAGCCACAGCACAAACTAGAGTATGAAAGAATAAGGAACAACTCTTAAATGCCTGGTATCCTTCTGATTATAAGTGTGGTGCACAACACACCCATAAGCAAGACTCTACTAGACACGACTTTGCAGAGACCCTGGGACCATGAATCGTTCTCTGATACCAAGTTTTTCATGACCCGCACTGAGGCCCTAGACGTGTTAGGCATCCCAGACCATGAAGGCTCGAGAGACCTTCTAACTGGCAAGCATATGCATAATTCAGAAACTATAAAAAATGGAAACAAAACAAACAAAAACATGGTCATTTGATTATATCAACTAACAACACGATATAAGTTCAACAAGACTCAAAACCATCTATATAAGTCTGCAAAATCTCTAATGAGAACTGAAAGCAACATATGTCTGAGTCTGGGACAAGGCACCTAGTCGGACCATGAACTAAAAATAATGAAATCATCACATAAGACAAGGCCTTCAAAAATAAGGAAGGATCACCAACTCCAATCGGCTAACAATCATCTACTTCTTAGCGGAACCCCGGGACTGATCCTCAGATCCTGAATAATAGGGGTTCAATACAAATGTACTGGTACATAGAACAATCCAAAAACAAAATACATTTTTATACAATATAGGTGGGAGCATTTCATAAAATCATGTCATCTTAAAATATTTGAAAACACATGGGCATATTCTGAATCTTTTAAAAAACATTCTTCGAATCATGACTCTACTCTTTCTTCTCTTCTGATATAAATGGTATACCCTACACTTTGTAATTCCATGAGCTATATAGATTCCTCCCTTAACTCGGTGGCCAAGCCCTCAATCCAAGTTTGCCACAAGGATTGGAGTATCAGTAGGGGGGACACACATGATCACATGAAAATAGTTTGAGTTCAAAAAACCACATCTCAATTTCTACAATACTTCATCAAATCATAGGGTTTTCAATGCATGTTTATCAAGATCTTGAAACCTATTTCATACATATACATATATATACTCTTTAAATCAAGTTTAAAAAATAGTAAATCCATGCCCATTAGATTTAGGATAGTCCCACATACCTTATGTTCCTTAGTTGAAGAATAGAACCCTAATCTTGACACTTCTTTTGGGAAATCTTAGATTGAAAGGCTTGAATTCTTTCCTTGAAGAAAACCCTAATTTCTCTTTGTTATTGAGAGTAGAGTGGATTTGAGATGTTAAAAACTGATAGAAGATGGATTATAATTCTTAAGGTATGATTTATGTTCGTGGGGAAGGTGTTTGGGATTGGAAAATACCAAAATATCCCTTGAAAACAATACTTTAGCATAGGTTGGCCCTTACTGATGGCCTGAGTGACGGACCATCAATCCCATGACTTTCCATCGCTCAAACCATCACAAAAAAAAAAACATTTTTCGACCTTACTGCTCCAAGTTCACTGGCTTGATAGGCCGTCATTCTTGCTGTCGCACCTTGGCAGACTGACACCTCTTTGGAAAACAGGCATAACTTTTTACTACGATATCGAATTAAGGCAAAAATAGTGGCATTGGAAAGAAGACTCAAAGATCTTTCATTTAATATATAATAGTCCCTCTAACGCATTATATAAAATGAGTAACAGTTAATAGAAGTTGACCCAAGTTGAGACATTTACTAAAACTTAATCGATAGAAAAGTTTTCAACTCATCTTTGAGTTGGGGGATTTTTGTGACCTCAATTCATATTCAAAGGTATTTCCATACCATAGGATTGACAATCACACATTTATTAATACAGAATCATTGGGTTTGGGTCTATATGCATAGGAACGATGGTTTAAATCCTACCCTGAAGGTGCAGGGTGTTACAGAGTGCTTCAAAATTTAAGCACCCAAGTTGCATATGTAAAAACCATGATTCATCTTGCGTATTAATCTTCAGTTACTTTGTATAGAAAAATAATATTCATTTCCATATGTACTTTTGCAATTTCCACTGAAATTTCTAAGCCAAAGATAACATATTTTTCATATTAATATTATATTTCTTTTTAAGAAGTTGGTTCGATCAACCCTCTACTGAAAATAAAACAATCTATATAAGAAGTACTGGAAATAGAGTTAATAACTTAAATGGTCACTCAACTTTGGACTTTTATCCAAGAGAGTCACTTAACTTTGAATTTTACGCAAAAAGTCACTCAACTTTACATGTTTTATTCAGAAAGTCACCCAACACATTTTATTATTATTTTAACTAATTTTGCTTATGTAAAAAAAATTTCAATAACAAAATTCTGAAAAATACAAAATATCTATTTAATGATCCTTTTACCTCTTCTTTCCTTGACCGAAGAGTAAAACATTTGACACTTCATTCTGGTGACATTTGTTGAAGGGAGCAAAACTTCTTTTGAGGTCTGAGTAAAATAAATTAAACGAAAATCTAAAAATACCTACGACATGAAAAATATCATTACTAAAATTCAATCGTTAAAAAAAAATAGATAGAAGTGAAATTTCCTAAATGAAAAGGAATTTTGGTTAATTCAACATAGAAGTCTCTCTTAATCAAAAAGCATCTCTATTTTTCATTAATCTGGAATATGGGTGATATTTAATAGAAAATATCTCTGTTTGAACTATAAATGAAATTGGCAATCACAAACAAATCATGACTAAGAAAAAACAGCACCAAAGTAGGGGTTGAACATGCATAATCAGACGAGTCTAGATTTTGATTAGAGTGGAAGTGGGATATTTAGTTTTACTAAATGTAGTTAGTGAATTTTCAAGCTCTCTTTTGTCTATAAAATGATGCAAAACTAGACAAAATTGAAGGAAAGGTGTCTTTTAAGTCTTGAATGAAGGATTGGTGACATTAACCAACTTAAAGGGTCAAACATCATTAGGAAACTTGATTAAGTTAATTGTTGAATTGATTAATATTTTCAAAACTTTCTAATCTTTTTAAATATACATATCAACCCAACCCACACCCCTCTTCAATCCAAATCAACCAGTCTCTCTCCTCTCTCTCGACAGCTTCTCACAACTCTCTCCAAATGAATAATTCTGCAAATTTCTCCTTTCAATCCTCAACGACTTCAACCTTTGATGAAACATAGTTTGTCTTTGAGTTTCCCTCTTCAATTCAAATCAACCAGTCTCTCTTATCTCTCTCTCGACAGTTCTCTCAACACTCTCCCAACCAACAGTTCTGTAAATTTCTCCTTTCAATCCTTAGAAACTTCAACATTCGATGACAAATAGTTGGGCTTTGAGTTCCTTTTCGACTTCAACCTTCAATCAATGTGATAGCCTTGCTCTCCGGCTACAATAACTTTGAATTCTTCAACCTTCAATAGACGTGACAGCCATGCTCACAAGTAAAAATTTATGGCCTTTTTAGTTTTGAATAAAATGAGGAACTTGAGCCAACTTCTCTTATAGTATTGGTTAACAATTTCAATATTTATTTGCTTTAATTTGAAATGCGGTCTGAATAAAACCTTAAATTTTGATATTTCTTCTCTTCTCTTTTTGAAGTGAATTATGATTTTTTATTATTTGTTGCATTTTTTTGAAGTTTGATTTTTGTTGTTGGTGTTTATAAAAATAAAACAACGATTTGGGTTGATTTGTTCTGTTCTTGTTCTTAGTAAAAATGGTGATATTGTTGTTTTTCTGTGGAACAAAATCGTGCTACTATTTTTTGTTTTCTCCAACAGATTATTCATCTGGTACAATATATTAACCATCTGATGCAACAGATTTGTCATATGATGCAACAGATAAACCATCTGATGCACCAGAGTGTAACGCCCCAAAATTTTGTCCTAGAGCATTACACGGTACTTAAGGCTACACGTAGCCCCAAGATAACCCTTTGAGCCTATTACTACATATAATAATTATTTCAAGATAAAATAAACAAAACACTGGTACTGTCATATCAAATGATAGGAAATACGAATAAAATACTCGGTCCAAACGACCACACTACTGGAAACTCAACATACTAACAATTTCATAACTAGTCTGACAAAGCCTCTACTACTCCATGACTAGATATCCATTGGGACAGGCAACCAACTGACTCAAACTGAACTGAAAGCAACAATATATCTACTAAAATAATGAAATGTCTGAAGATAATTCCTCGAACCATGAGGACTCACCACTATGGAGATGTAGACAAAGGTACTTGGAAATCACTGATGAGGCTGGGACTGAGCACCTGAACCTACATTCTAAAACAATGTAGCATATAGACGTATATGTGGATCGGCACTGTATATAGGGGTGTATGCATTTAAATAAACATTATCATTACTCTTTATAAAATCATGCATACATATATGAATGACTCACATGGCTTGAATAAATTTGAAATATAATTCTCATGAATCGTAAATAGTGAAGCATAAAATGCAAATCACGTGAGTTATTATACCTAACTTTAAAAATCTCTACTCTCCTCTTATTCTCAATACTTGACGGCTAAAGGAACTTTAAATAATACTTTCAAACTCCTACTTTTATCTTATGGAGAGTAAAACTTCTTTAAAACTCAAGGACTCAGAACCTTTAGGAACTTTCAACACTTGGGAACTCTAGAACTCTTTTAGACTTGGGACACTTAGAACTCGGGATTATATAACTTTGGACACTCGGGAGTTTCTTCTAACCAACATAAACCAAGTGATCTACATGGAGTCCAACGTCTTGTCCTCCTAAGAAAGAAATCTCACGTTGGGGAGAGGCGTCATACTCTTGTCGGGGAGTATAACCTCAACTCAGTGATACTATCTCATCCTCGGGCCCATAAATCTCAGTCCTATGATGGTACATAGTTCTGGGGTATGAGACCTTAGAATCATACCCAACTCGGTGCAAAATACTACTCACATACTCAGTTCAGAACTCTTAGAAAATCACCTCAAATAACTCAAGGGTCTATACTAAATACCAAAATGTATTACTATTTGTTTTAATAGAATATCATTGTGGATTCCAACTCTATTAGGACCAAAAAGGTCAAATATTTCTAAATAATCTCAAAGTACTCAAATCATAGGTTCTTATAGCACAGGAGTTCAAAAAATTGCAATTCTCAAGTAGGGCTTAGTGGCCCATAGTTCAATCTCAAGTTAAGACTCATCAAAATGCATACTAGAGATCATAAGGATTCATAAATCATATAGAAATCTGGAATTTCAGCATTATGCATTAAAATCTCAACATACACATGTATCTCAATTTCTAAAATATGAAAATTATCATAATCTCAAGAACAACAATAAAGGGTACAAACCCATACTCAATTTTCATAAGAAAACATGTGGCACCATTATTCTTGTAATTTAAAACAACTTTTGGGCATAAGGACGAAAGGAGTGTCCTTGTTCAAACCTCGCATACCTTGAATTAGAAGCTTTGGATGAACTCTCGCTTTTGGGACTCTATCCATACTCTTGATTGAGGGTTCTTGAAGCCCTTGACTTGGGAACCTTGAATCTTGACTCAATTTAGAAAATCTATGGTGGATTCTTGAGATTCTTGGAAGAGGTTTTGGATAATTAGGGTTTTTGTTGAGAGAAAACTTGAGAAAAACTTCATAAAATGCTTGTAAATGACTTTAATTTGGTATTTGTACAGTTTAAGAGTCTTGGAAAAAGTCCAAAGTGCCCTTTTTAACTTCTTTACAAAGCTGGAAAAATTGAACTGGGAACCCAATTTTATGGGCCACCACGACACGCCACTATCGCGGTGGCTCACTGGAAATTGACAAATGGGAATCTGGGAGTCACCGCGACGTGGAGCAATCACGTTTTCCCACTAGTTGGGACTTGGAACTTCAGCGCAATGTATCACAATCGCTCTAGGTCACCGCAAATTAACTATTGGGAAATTAGGGTCCTCCGCGATGCGCCACTATCGCGGAGTTCCACTGGAATTTGACAATTGTCAAATAGACCCTCTCCGCGATGCGCCAAGCACAAAATGATGTTGTTTTACGACTAGGAGTTAATTAGCCATAACTTCTTATCCGGGCATCGGATTTGAGCGAATCTTATATTGACGAAAAGTTTATCAAATTTCCCCTGTGATAAAAAGTCGAAATTAGGGAAATTCTATATGGTTAAAATGATACTCACTTAGGAAGTCACTTCTTAACCTTCTCAAGGAGAAATTAATCTTTGGAAAAATTCATGGTATTACAATATCTCCCCCTTAGAAACATTCATCCACGAATGTCGCTAGTTAGGCTAAGAGCACGATGAAAATTGAGTATGTAAAGCTGGAAGAACTCGCTAAACTAACTCTATGTCTTTCTAAAATCTTGAATACTTTAGAGAATGCATAAACTTAATAAGGGTAGATTCATAGCTGAAACTTTAGATTAGAAGGGCTGAATTAAGGAAGAATATTACCTTCGGCTTAATCTGAACTCGCGGAAAAGAGGTACGGGTACTTGGCTCACATGTCTGCTTCTGTCCTCCAAGTAGCACCCTCAACTGATTGGTTCCGCCATAAAACTTTGACCAAGGGAACTTCTTTGTTCCTTAGTCTAAGGATCTGAAAATCTAGAATCTTAATAGAAATCTCATCAAATGAAAGACTGTTCTGAATATCAGCACTCTCTGAAGGATCTACTACAACGGAATCACTGATATGCTTTTTAAGCATGGAGACATGAAAAATAGGATGAACGGCTGACAACTCTGTGGGCAACTCAACTTCATAGGCTACTTTACCAACACGGGCTCAAGACTCTATAGGGGCCAACATAACGGGGGCTAAGCTTCCTCTTTCTACCAATCCTCTTCACCCATTTCCTGGGTGAAATCTTCAAGTACACCAAATCACCCACCTCAAACTCAAGATCCATTCTCCTCACATCGGCGTTTGACTTTTGACCACTCTGAGTTGTCTTCAACCTTTCTCTAATCAACTTCACCTTCTCCATAGCCTCAAATACTGCATCAGGTCCAACCAAAGCAGCTTCACCTACTTTAAACCAACCTATGGGTGATCTACATCTCCTACCATACAAAGCCTCAAATGGTTCCATCTCGATGCTAGCATGGTAACTATTATTATATGCAAACTCGATCCGTGACAAATGCTCATCCCAACTACCTTTAAAATCTAGAGTACATGCCCTCAACATATCCTCCAAAGTTTGGATGATCCTCACAGCCTGACCATCATTCTTCGGATGAAACATGAAACTCAAATGAACTTGGGTGCAAAGACCCCTCTGGAAAGCTCCAAAACTGAGAAGTAAATTGAGTACCCCTATCCCAAATGATAGACAAGGGGACTTAATACAACCTAAACAACTCCCAAATATACAATCTAGCATAATTCTCAGTTGTATAAGATGTATGCACAGGTAGGAAATACGCTGACTTAGTCAATCTGTCTACAACAACCCAAATAGAATCATGATGACGTCACGAAAGAGGTAAAATAGTCACAAAATCCATATTCACCTCTTCCCACTTCCAAGTAGGAATACCAAACTCTTGCATCACACCACCATATCTTTGGTGCTCTATCTTAACCGATTGGCATATTGCACACTTTGCTACAAACCCAGCTATATCTTGCTTCATACCACTCCACCAATAAATTTCCCACAAGTCGTGATACATCTTAGTAGCACCAGGATGAATAGAATATCGCGCATCATGCACTTCATCCATAATTCTCTGCCTTAGATCATCAACACAAGGAACACACAATCTACCCTATAATCTCAGCACACCATATCCCCCTTGGGAGAAGACCTCTACCTTTTGGTCCTTAACTGACCCCTTCAGTCTGACCAAACTATCATCTAAGTCTTGTTTCTCTTTCACTTCCGAAACTAAAGAGGATTCAGAACTACTTTGCACCAAAGTACTTCCCTCAATGAAATCAAGAAACCTAACACCCAGCCTAGCCAAACAATGTACATCATGAGCTAACTCTTTCTTACCTTCCTTTACATGAGTAACACTACCCATAGACAACCTGCTAAGGGCATCTTCCACTATATTGGCCTTGTCTGGGTGATACAACACACTCATATCATAATCGTTTAACAACTCTAACCACCTCATCTGCCTAAGGTTCAACTTCCTCTAAGTAAACAAGTACTGCAGGCTTTTGTGATCAGTAAACACGTCAACATGAACACTATAAAGATAGTGTCTCCATATTTTCAAAGCAAAGACCACAGCAGCTAACTCAAGATCATGGGTTGGGTAGTTATTTTCATGTGGCTTCAACTGTCTACAGGCATAGGCTATAACCTTACCTCTTTGCATCAACACACAACCCAAACCAACTCTAGAGGCATTACAATATACCATAAAACCATCTGTACCATCAGGTAAAGTCAACACAGGGGTTGAAGTAGGTCGAGTCTTCAACTCTTGAAAACTCTTCTCACAGGAATCTGACCACTGGAACTTAACTTTATTTTGTGTCAACCGGGTCATAGGAGACACAATAGAAGAGAAACCTTCAACAAAGTGGCGGTAGTAGCCATCTAGACCCAAGAAACTTCTAATGTCAGATGGAGAGATAGGTCTAGGCCAATTTCTTATAGTTTTTGTCTTTTGGGGATCAACTCTAATGCCTTCGGCTGAAATAATATGACCCAGAAAGGCTACTGATCTTAGACAAAATTTACACTTATTGAATTTGGCGAACAACTGGTGATCTCTAAGAGTTTACAAGACAATTCTAAGATGATATGCATGGTCGTTCTCAGTATGGGAGTACACAAGGATATCATCTATGAAAACAATGTCAAACATATCAAGATATTGCTTGAACATTTGATTCATGAGGTTCATAAAGGTTGTTGGGGAATTGGTTAGCCCAAAAGACATGACTAGAAACTCAAAGTGAACATAACAGGTTCGGAAGCCTGTCTTTGTAATATCACATTCCCTGACTTTAAGCTGATGATAGCCATATTTAAGGTCTATCTTGGAGAAATAACTTGCATCTTGCAACTGATCAAACAGGTCATCAATTCTCTGAAGGGGGTACTTATTCTTAACTGTGACCTTATTAAGCTGACAATAGTCAATGCACATATGCAAAGAACCATCTTTCTTTTGCAGGAAAAGAACAGGTGCACCCCAAGGAGAGACATTGGGCCTTATGAAACCTTTATCTAAAAGATCTTTGAGTTTCTCTTTCAAATCCTTAAGCTCTGCAGGTTCCATACGGTATGGAAGAATAGAAATAGGTTGAGTGTCGGGAAAAAGGTCAATCCTGAATTCTATCTCTCTATCGAGAGGTACCCCTGGGAGATCTCCCAAAAAAAACATCAGAAAACTCATTAAAAATGTTGACTGACTAAATAGTTGGAGCTACGGACTTAGTATCTTTGACTCTAACTAGGTCATAGAGGCAACTGATAACGCTCAATCTACAGCTCTCGTAGGAGTGTAAAGCGGTCGTTAGCAAATATAGAACCCAACCTGGGTTGGGTATCGATCCCACAGGGAATAGCTTGGTCAACAAGTAAGTGGAGATTACTAGACTTTTAGTGAAAGTCTTGAAAAGGGGGGGATTCTTGTTGTGCAAGTAATGTAACCAAATAGTAGCTAAAAACGGCAATAGCAAAGTAAAAAGAGAAAGAATGTTTTAGTAAGATGTAAACAATGAGAATTGAGGAGTTGGGGTTATGTCCACCTTTTGAGTTATACGTCTCTATTGACTATGAGTGTGTTGAATTCAGACATGTATGTGCTTATAGAGAATTGTATTCGATGGTAAATCCAGGCGTCTTTCGACCTATTCGAGGATTATTTCACTTTAACTCTTTCGAGCTTAAAGCGTATCTAACGGTACGAATTCTCCAAGAGGTTAATCCAGTTACGGCACTAACTTTTTAATAGGGGATGGGACCCTACTACCTTGACATTATCTCTTTTCCAGACAGATAACCTTTCTTTCAAACAAGTTAAATATTCTACTGGCGTATTCTTGCGTTTGCAACCACAAAGAATTTAGATTAAGATGAAGAGAATAATGATATAAGCAACATACGTGTCACGAACTCACAAGCTCACAGCAATAGATAGTATCTCATTCGGCTTCCATAACCCCAACAGAGAAGTTTAGTTACCCATGAGTGCGAAGGAAATCACAATTGACATTGTTGTTATACCACAATAAAGATTTCACGTTTGTAATGGTGTGGTAGGCATTAGGCATGAATTCCTTAGCAGGGTAACGTTTCTCTTGTTGCGGAATTTAAGAATAGAAGAAGAAAAATAGAATTAATGGAAGAATATGTTCTGAGATGTTTGTGGAATGGTGAATGTCAAAATCTCTAGTAGAATAGGGTATTTATAACACCCATATCCTATTCCTACTAAGCTAATGAAATGCTTAACCAAATTCTACTAAGCTAATGAAATACTTAACCCAATTGTACTAGGTTAATGTATCATTATCCTAATCCTAATAAACTAATGAAATACTTAACCCAATTGTACTAGGTTAATGTATCATTATCCTAATCCTAATAAATTACTGCTAGTCCCC
Source organism: Capsicum pubescens (assembly GCA_030864215.1). Lineage (NCBI taxonomy): Eukaryota > Viridiplantae > Streptophyta > Magnoliopsida > Solanales > Solanaceae > Capsicum > Capsicum pubescens. Next base: position 230,199,535 of record CM061541.1, on the reverse strand, counting down.
AAAGTCTTCAGAAATGTTGTTTTAGCCCGGAACAGATTTTCCATGCGCCATCTTTAGTCCTTGGCGTCCAAGATTGGCTTTTCTCCTTTCGTGAAGCTTTCTTTGGCGTCAAGTTATCCATAAAATGCTGAATTCTGCATCATTTATACCTGAAACTTTGCTAATCATGTTCGTTAGCTCACTTACAGGAAAAAGGACTAAAAGTGCATGAAATATATAATTTGTTCTCAAAACTAGGCTAAAATATGAGCAAAATATAGTGCTATAGGCGTGTAAATTCGCCTATCATCAACACCCCACACTTGAAGCTTTGTTCGTCCTCGAACAAAATATCATGTCCCTCTAAACATCAACTTAGGGTTTCACAGCAACAACACAAAATATTCGTCAAGACAAGCACAACAATTATCAACAAAGAGTAGTTTTCCGATCATTAGTAGAGACCATTTAGCCTCCAACATAGACTCGTGATGGTGGTCAACACATATTCAAAAGTTAAGGCACAAAGAATCATACACAACTACCCAAAACTCATCAACCATGTGTGTCTCACAATATATTACCCATAATCACTCACAAGTATAGCATATTTTTCAAACATGGGTATCAAAATATCCTTGCTCTCACTCTCACAAAGAATATTTTATGCAGCAAATGATGACCATAGGCTTGACCTTAGTGTAATGCTCCACTAAATGTCAGAATGCCAAGCTTAGGATCAACTAGGTCTTTTGATGGTTGTAATGTAGGCTAAGGGACAGGTAGGACTATTTTGGCCAGAAATAGTGACTATGTTCCTAAGCGCTTTAATACATCACATTGTATCATTAACACTTTTCTTTCAAACAACCTTTCTACTTTCTTTTATTCTACCACTCTTTTTCTCCTCTTTTGTTTTTCGATTTTAAACATAACTAACTTTTCAGTTTTTTTTTCTTCCTTTTTCTTTTCATAACATACCTTTTATGATAGCACTTTCTTTTTCATAACTCATTCAAGCACCAATGCATTCTAAAGCATCATACTCACCCAATTTCCTCTTATTTTGTCACATGACTTTTTCACTTTAAAGCACTTAGGAATTTGGATCAAATTATGGTCTTGAAAAAAATGGATTAGGCTTACATACGAGGTTTGTCAAAGAAAATAGGCTAAAGGCTCAAAAGGGTTTAACTAGGATGATGTCCATGGGTAGGTAAAAAGAAGGTAAATAATCATAGGTTGCCAAAGAAATGCCTAAATCATCTCCTAGACTTGCACTCTTTATTTTCGCTTTACATACATACCAGGCAAGTTCTAGCATCAGCCACAAGCACAGAATATACTATTATCTCACACACACAAGGCACATGGTCGACTTTATTGGGAGTAGTATAGACTCTTGACCCAACAAATGAAGGAATTAAACCAAACAATATCACATAGTGAGTCACAATTAGAGCCTAAATGTCTCAATAGTCATGATTTTAGCACAAACTCTTGTCATAATCTCATGCTGCCTATTAGAATAATTTCATGCGAAGCTAAGCTAAAAAAATTTAACTACTAAAAAAAACAATTAACTACTAACAAAAAAAACAAACATAAATAAATGCAAATGTGGATAGAGAAGTATAGCATGCAAATACCAGCACCCCACACTTAGACAGGACACACTGTCCTCAGTGGAAAATAAATAAGAAGAACCTGGTTAGTCGGACTCATCCTCTATGTCTGGGGTCATACCCCTTGCATCGGAATCATCATCAGAGTCGTCATCCTCAGAAGTTCCTCATAAGTATCCCACTTAATTCCAAGAGTGAGTCGAGGTATTTTCAGCGAGGAGGGTTCTCCTTGCTCTTTTCGGCCTCTTTTCTTGCCTTTTTGTGAAGTGGTCGCCTTATCTTTGCCTTGTCTTGCTTTGGGTGCCATTGTACCTGAGACTTAAAACAATGTTCATGTTAGCATCATCTCGATGGATACAATCTATAAACAAGCAGTAGTGGTACCACCCCACACTTAGTTTGTTGGTACAGACTAGTGAAGTGAAAGTGGTCGATTACTCAGACTTCATCGACATACGTTTTAGGGGCTATATTCCAACAAGAAATTCAGATATGTAACACTTCTTGCAATCTTTGCAATACTTTCATGTTAGGTATATCAAGAATTATACATAGGGATTACATCATGGTATAGTTTCTATCAATAATCACAATCTCCTATGTCGGTAGGCAACTATAAGTCTTATTCCGATGAGCGAGACATCCCAACATGTAAGTATTCAAGTGACAAGAGTATGCAATGTTCATAACTATAGCAATTTCGCAAGTAGTATGACAATGCATCAAAATCGAATTGAAGTCGGAAACAAGTTAAGATCATCCTAACGTATATGTTCACTCACTTGGTTGTGTATCAACAATTCAAACACATTAATCATCACCAATATTTCTTCAAGATATAGCAATTCATAATAGACATAGCAACGTAGCACTTACAAAAAATAGATGAAGAACAAAAGAGTACTTACGTGATTGAAGCCTTTGGAGATGTTCTTGTGAAGTGGGAGAGCAAAAAGAAAAGTTTTGAGAAGATTTGGATGCTATGTACGGCGCCTATGTTAGGTTTTCAATGTGTTTGTGCCTCAAGACTAAGTCTCCTATTTATAGAAAAATATTGGGTCGGGTTTTGACCCATTTAAAATTGGATTTGGAGACATAAAGTGACCATAGGTGGTGCCTAATGCTTTGCCTAGTTGAGTAGAATGCCATAGCATAGGCCATGCCTTTTGCAAAGCATTTGGTGAGCATAGGCGGCGCCTTTTGCAACGCATTTGGTGAGCATAGGCGGCGCCTTTTGCAAAGCATTTGGTGAGCATAGGCGGGCGCCTTTAGAATGGCATATGAGATTCAGAGACAAAAGGCATTAGCATAGGCGGCGCCTATGCTATGGCATACTTGAGCATGGGCGGCGCCTATGCTATAGCACACTAGATTCTGAGACCTTAGGCTATAGTATAGGCTTTGCCTTGTTCGTGGCCTAGTTTTACCTAGTCCTAGCCTTGCTCGATGCCTATTTTGTCATGAGCAATGCTCAATCCATAGCCTTATGCATCTTTATTCCTAACTCACCACCTTTACCATGCAATACGTCCAACTCGTCATTTGAAATCAATCTCCTCGTTGAATACCTCTTGCACCTACATTTGCTCAAAACCAATAAAAATGATTAGTACGATGGGTTGCCTCCCACCAAGCGCCTTAGTTTTGGTCGTGGCACGACTCTTATTTTTGGATTTTTATTTATCAAAAGCAAACACATAATAGAATGAAAGAAAAATGCAAAACGATAAACGATGGGTTGCCTCCCATCTAGCGCTTGATTTATTGGCGCGGCACGACATAGTTACCTCGAGTACTTAGACTTCGTCGAGATAGATGGTGGATCTTTTTCTAAATGGATTCAGACGATAATGAGGCTTACTTGTAGGCATGCAATCTTCTTCGAGATGACCCTTGTGCATGCCTATCCCAGGAGGGATACCAATTATATCATCAATAGTCCAACCCATAGCTCTTATGTATCTCTTCAGAGCAGAGATGAGAGCCTCTACGTGCTGTTTACTTAAATCATCCGCACTCACCGGAAGTATATTTATACTTTCCAAGAACACATACCTTAGATAATCGGGGAGCTCTTTCGATTCTAGCATTGGTGGCTCTTCAAGGGAAGTCTTCGCTGTTGGTGATGGTTGATTCTTAAGATCATGGTCCGGTTGCTTAGGAGTATGGGAATAGGACTCTATTTCTGTTAGAGCACCCATAAGTTCTTCATAATCTTCATCGTCCTCATGCTCAACATTCAGCGGCGCAGCAGACAATGGCTCAACAGTAAGTTGTTTCTCTACAGATAATGCTTTCTTATCCTCATGATGAACATCAGCTACAGAGAACACATTCATATCGCTGGGCTGCTTCATTGCTTTGCATATATCAAAGCGGACCACTTCGTCATTCAACCGAAATAAAAGCTCATTAGCTCTCATGTCAATAAGCACACTTCCTGTTGCAAGGAAAGGACGTCCCAAGATTATGGGAACTTCAGAATCCACCTCGCAATCCAAAATCACAAAGTCTGCAGGAAAAATGAAGGTAGACACCTTCACCAACACATCATTCAAGATACCCACAGGTCATTTTACCGACCTATCTGCCATCACGAGCCGCATATTGGTTGGTGTAGGGTCGCCCAACCCCAACTTTTTGTAGACGGATAGTGGCATCAACTTGATGCTAGCTCCCAAATCACACAATGCCTTAGCAAAATTCATAGATCCAACCGTGCAAGGAATAGTGAAAGCACCAGGGTCTGCCTTCTTCTGTACTAAGGACCTTGTGGCAATTGCACTGCAATGATGAATATTATCTGTCGGCTCATAGCTTACTGCCCGTTTCTTTGTCAAAAGATCCTTCATAAATTTCGCATACCTAGGCATTTTTTCAAGTGCTTCCACCAATGGAACATTAATGGTCAGCTGCTTTAACATAGTCATGAATTTGCTGAACTTCGTATCATCCGCCACCTTCTTCAATCTTTGGGGAAAAGGTGGTGGTGGGTATGGAATTGTTCTCTCCACGGCTTTCTTCTCCTCTTGCTTCCGTTTTTCAGCTTTTCCAGGCTGCACGTCGTGAGGAGTGACGTTAAGGACGTTAGGATCAGCTACTGCGGCATCTTCCCCTTTCTCTTTATCATCAATTTCTGCTTCTTCGTCACCCACTTGCTTGTCTTTTTCTGAAGTTTCCAGCACCTTACCACTTCGGGTAGTGATGGCCATACATGACCCATCATTCCTTGGGTTTTGCACAGTGTCGCTAGGTAAGGTGCCAGTCTTTCTTTGATTGAGTGCTGCTGAAAATTGGCTCAATTGCTGCTCTATTTGCTTGATCGAAGTGGAATGTGAATCAACCAATTGCTTCATTGAGGACAAATCATTTATTACCTCCGTTACTCCCGCGCTGGTTACTTCCACTCCTTTCAACAGTTTAGCCATTATCTCTTCCATATTTCCTGAACTAAATGTGGTGGTGTCACGTCTTCCAGGGGGAACATACAAACCACTACGGTTATTCTTGTTCTTCCAACTACCTTGGTCCATGTTTCCAGATTTACCATGATAGTTCCGACCTTGGTTTCCTTAGGCATTGCCTCGGAAACCCCCCTGATTGTTTAAGTAGTTGGCTTCTTCTTCCGAATCAGATTCGTTTCTTCCTTTTGACGCAATGGCTTTGACTTTTTTGGTCTTCCCTGATAATAAATGCTTTGTAAGAAGATCCACTTGTGTTTTCATGTGCGCCATATCTTGATCACGTTCTTCTTCTCTTCTCCTTTGGTCTGCAGTCATGCCTATAGATAAAGTGAGGTTTACTACCTCAGAATCCCTGGTATGCCAAGCTCTACTTTGTTTCGTCATACGATCTAGCATATTGCTTGCTTGACCAAAGGTGAGATCCATAAAAGATCCTCCAGCCGCATTATCCACCACTGGTTTAGTTATTGAATTCAAGGCTCTATATAGTATCTCCATTAGGTGAACATTAGTCATGTGATGGTTTGGGCACCTCATTAGCTTCGTCTTGAACCTCTCCCATGTTTCATGAAGGGCTTCAGTTGGAAGCTGACGAAAGTTGCTGATTTCATCTCTCAAGTGTGCTCTTTTGGATGGCGGAAAGAATCTTTCTAGGAAAGCGTCTCTTAATTGCCTCCAATTTGTAATAAAATCAGGAGTCAGCCCATTCAACCATAGAGTTGCCTCCCCAGACAGAGACAATGGAAATAAGCATAATCGAATTGCATTCTGACCAACACCAGGATTGTCAAACGACTTGCATATAGAAATAAAGTTGATGAGATGCATATTCGGATCATCGCCTGCTAGTCCACCAAATAATCCCTGTAGTTGCAATAACTGAATCATGGTGCTTGTGATGTTGAACTTGGCTCCGGGTGCCAATGGTGGAGGAATAATGGCTCCTGTGGCTCCGGCTCCATCAAGATCATCATCATCATCGTCGAAAGCTGGCTGCATAGCTTGGCATTCAGGCCTAAACCTAGCTTGACGATCTCTTCTGTTGGCAGGTGTTGCGATCTCAGCAGCATGCCTAGGGTTTAGTAGCTCGTCATCACCTAGATCTTCATCGTCAGGATTTGTTGCTCGCCCTGGGTTATCAATATTCTGTTGATGCACTTGAACGGCGGCTAGCGCAGCTAGCCTCGCCTGTTCCTGTTGAGCATCCATCCTTTCAATTGCGTGTTGTGCCTCCATTCTGCGAATACGTTGTGGTTCAGGATTAATAGGTAATAACGGTTGACCAGAACTTCGGGTATGGGGCATGCACTGAATAAAAACCTTCAGTAAACAAAAACAAAAACTAAAAGTAAAAGTACGAGAATCTTTGACCAAAGGGTCTAGTAATTATCACGAACTTAATTGACACTTGTATTCCCCGGCAACGGCGCCAATTTTTGATAACGCTCAATCTACAGCTCTCGTAGGAGTGTAAAGCGGTCGTTAGCAAATATAGAACCCAACCTGGGTTGGGTATCGATCCCACAGGGAATAGCTTGGTCAACAAGCAAGTGAAGATTACTAGACTTTTAGTGAAAGTCTCGAAAAAGGGGGAATTCTTGTTGTGCAAGTAATGTAACCAAATAGTAGCTAAAAACGGCAATAGCAAAGTAAAAAGAGAAAGAATGTTTTAGTAAGATGTAAACAATGAGAATTGAGGAGTTGGGGTTATGTCCACCTTTTGAGTTATACGTCTCTATTGACTATGAGTGTGTTGAATTCAGACATGTATGTGCTTATAGAGAATTGTATTCGATGGTAAATCCAGGCGTCTTTCGACCTATTCGAGGATTATTTCACTTTAACTCTTTCGAGCTTAAAGCGTATCTAACGGTACGAATTCTCCAAGAGGTTAATCCAGTTACGGCACTAACTTTTTAATAGGGGATGGGACCCTACTACCTTGACATTATCTCTTTTCCAGACAGATAACCTTTCTTTCGAACAAGTTAAATGTTATACTGGCGTATTCTTGCGTTTGCAACCACAAAGAATTTAGATTAAGATGAAGAGAATAATGATATAAGCAACATACGTGTCACGAACTCACAAGCTCACAGCAATAGATAGTATCTCATTCGGCTTCCATAACCCCAACAGAGAAGTTTAGTTACCCATGAGTGCGAAGGAAATCACAATTGACATTGTTGTTATACCACAATAAAGATTTCACGTTTGTAATGGTGTGGTAGGCGTTAGGCGTGAATTCCTTAGCAGGGTAACGTTTCTCTTGTTGCGGAATTTAAGAATAGAAGAAGAAAAATAGAATTAATGGAAGAATATGTTCTGAGATGTTTGTGGAATGGTGAATGTCAAAATCTCTAGTAGAATAGGGTATTTATAACACCCATATCCTATTCCTACTAAGCTAATGAAATGCTTAACCAAATCCTACTAAGCTAATGAAATACTTAACCCAATTGTACTAGGTTAATGTATCATTATCCTAATCCTAATAAGATAATGAAATACTTAACCCAATTGTACTAGGTTAATGTATCATTATCCTAATCCTAATAAATTACTGCTAGTCTCCAAAGTCTTCAGAAATATTGTTTTAGCCCGGGACAGATTTTCCATGCGCCATCTTTAGTCCTTGGCGACCAAGATTGGCTTTTCTCCTTTCGTGAAGCTTTCTTTGGCGTCAAGTTATCCATAAAATGCTGAATTCTGCATCATTTATACCTGAAACTTTGCTAATCAAGTTCGTTGGCTCACTTACAGGAAAAAGGACTAAAAGTGCATGAAATATATAATTTGTTCTCAAAACTAGGCTAAAATATGAGCAAAATATAGTGCTATAGGCGTGTAAATTCGCCTATCATCAGCAACCTTTAGATATTAGCTTTCTAGCTTTGAGATAAGAGATAAAATGACTCTTGGGAGATACCAAACTACCAGACCACTCAAAAACTGGTTCATCAGGAAACTGAAACTTGACCACGCTGGTACGACAAACTATAAATGCATAACAAGAATAAAGCCAATCCATACCCAGAATAAGGTCGAAATCCACCATGTCCAACTCTATCAAATAAGCAAATATGACTCTATGAAGAATAGTAACATGACAATCTCTATACACTTATTTAGCAACAACTGACTCAACTATAGGTGTGGAAACTAGGAAAGACTCAGGAATCTTCTCAGGACTTATTTGAAATTCACACTTACTAATAGGGTCACATAAGAGAAACTTGACCTGGGGTCCAACAACACAAAAACATCAAAGAAAAAGACACGGAGCATACCAGTAATAACATCAGGAGAATCCTCCTGCTCCTGATGGGATGGTAAGGCATAGAATCTATTTTGGCTCTGACCGCCAGCAATGCTAGATGAAGTGCCTTGAACAGGGGCAGAACGAGCTATAGGAGTTGGTGCACTAGTAGTCTGTGTCTGGGGTCGGGCATCTCTGTTCCCCTGCCTAGCATGCGGACAATCTCTAAGTTTGTGGCCCATCTTGCCATAACTGAAACAATCTCTCTAGTCTTCTAAACACTCACAGGGATGATCCCTACCATACTTAGCATATGGAGGATAGCGAGGTCTGTTACTAATACTGTTCTGGGATTGGGACATAGAAGACCTGTTCTCTGGCTCCTGCCTGCCTCTAGGAGTAGGAGAACTAGCTGATGAAGACGCTGGCATTGGAAATATCGGCGGTTCCCTCCATGGTACCTACCCTGACTATACTTATGCTGCTCAGATCTAGCCCTCTTATTACCCCTTACTCTATCTCTCTCCCTTATCTTATCTGCCTCTATCTACTGTGCATGTATCATCAACCTAGATAGATCCATATCCCTATTTATCATCACAGTCCTACACTCTTTCAGTACTAAACCAGAAACACCTATCACGAACTTTCTCATACTAGCTCGGGTGTCAGAAATCAAATCAGGAGCATACTTGGCTAACTGGTTGAACTTCAAGTAGTACTTCTTAACAATCATGGAGCCCAACCTTAAGTTCATAAGCTCCTCAATCTTTGCTTATCTCAACTTAAGGGGGAAGGACTTATCCAAGAATGCATCTTGGAACACCTGCTAAGTTAGAGGAGCAGTATCCTCACTTCTACCCTTCCTCCACGATACAACCCAGTTATAAGAAATATATTTCAACCTATAAGACGCTAGCTCAATACTTTATTCCTCAAAAATATGCATCACCTGTGTGATCTTTCTCACTTCTTCAAGGTATAATTGTGGGTCTTCACCTTCCTTAGACCCATAAAACTCTGGCAGATTCATCCGTATAAAATCACAAATCCTAGCAGCAGCTAAATCACCTCCTTGCTAATTTAGAATTGCGGCCTGGTTATTGGCCTGAACATTAATGGTGACTACTTGGTAAAATTCTTGAAACGCTTCCCGAAACTCAGCATAAGACACAATCTCATTCAAGGAATCAACAGGCTAGGGTTTCTTATTATCATTTCTACGGGCATTCGCTCTTCGGGGAGGCATTTTCTAAAATAGATGAGCATGAATTATTAGATGAGAGGGATAACCGTAGGCACGCTAGAATCTGAAAGAAAGAAATAACTTTTTCCTAAAACATCTTGTAGCCTCTTGCTCATAGATGTGGTGCACTCCACACCGCTGATCAAGACTCTAGTTAACGCAGCTTGTCAGGCTCCCTAGGACTCCTTAAACCTTAGGCTCTGATAAAGAGTTTGTAATGCCTCGAAATCTCATCCTGAAGCATCATATGGTACTTAAGGCTAAAAGTAGCCCCAAGCTAACCCTTTGAGCCTATTACTATATATAATAACTTATTTTGAAATAAAATAAACAAAACACTGGTACTGTCAAATCAAATGATAGGAAATACGAAAAAAATACTCGGTCCAAATGACCATAATACAGGAAATCTCAACATACTAACAATCTCATAACTACTCTGACAAAGCCTCTACTACTCCATGACTAGAGAGCCATTGGTACAGGTCCCCAACTGACTTTAACTGGACTGGAAGCAATAATATATCCAAAAAAATACTGAAATGTCTGAAGATAGGTCCTCGAACCATGAGGACTCACAACTACGGAGATGTAGACAAAGTTACTCGAAAATCACTGATGAGATTGGGAATGAGTACCTGAACCTACATTATAAGACAAAGTAGCGCATAGACATATACGTGGATCAGCACTTGGGAATGTACTGAGTATATAGGGGTGTATGCATTTAAATAAACATTATCATTACTCTTTATAAAATCATGCATGCATATATGAATGGCTCACATGGCTTGAATAAATCTAAAATATTATTCTCATGAATCGTGAATAGTGAAGCATGAAATACAAATCTCGTAAGTCATTATACCTAACTTTAAAAATCTCTACTCTCCTCTTATTCTCAATACTTGATGGCTAAAGGAACTTTAAACAATACTTTCAAACTCCTACTTTTATCTCATGGAGAGTAAAACTTCTTTAAAACTCAAGGACTCAGAACTTTTAGGAACTTTCAACACTTGGGAACTCTAGAACTCCTTTAGACTTGGGACACTAAGAACTCGGGATTAGATAACTTTGGACACTTGAGAGTTTCTTCTAACCAACATAAACCATGTGAGATACATAGAGTCTAACGTCTTGTCCCCCTAAGGAAGAAACCTCATTGGAGAGAGGCATCATACTCTTTTCAGGGAGTATAACCTCAACTCATTGATCACTATCTCGGCCTTGGGCCCATAAATCTCAGTCCTACGGTGGCACATAGTTTTGGGGTAAGAGACCTCGGAATCATACCCAACTAGGTGCTAAATACTACTCCCATACTCAGCTCATACCTCTTAGGAAATTCATCTCAAATAACTCAAGGGTCTATACTGAAGACCCAAATGGATTACTATTTGTTTTAATAGAACATCATTGTGGATTCCAACTCTATTAGGACCAAAAAGGTCAAATATTTCTAAATAATCTCAAAGTACTCAAATCATAGGTGCTTATAGAATAGGAGTTCATAAAATTGCAATTCTCAAGTAGGGCTTAGTGGCCCATAGTTCAATCTCAAATTAAGACTCATCAAAATGCATACTAGAGATCATAAGGATTAATAAATCATATAGAAATCTGGAATTTCAGCATTATGCATTAAAATCTCAACATACTCATGTATCTCAATTTCTAAAACATGGAAATTATCATAATATGAAGAACAACAACAAATGGTGCAAACCCATACTTCAATTTTCATAAGAAAACATGTGAAACCATATATTCTTGTAATTTAAAACAACTTCTGGGCACAAGGACAAAAGGAGTGTCCTTGTTCAAACCCTACATACCTTGAATTAAAAGCTTTGGATGAACTCTCGCTTTTGGGACTCTATTCATACTCTTGAATAAGGGTTCTTGAAGCCCTAGACTTGGGAACCTTGAATCTTGACTCAATTTAGAAAACCTATGGTGGATTCTTGAGATTCTTGGAAGAGGTTTTGAATACTTAGGGTTTTTGTTGAGAGAAAACTTGAGAAAAACTTCATAGAATGCTTGTAAATGACTTTAATTTGGTGTTTGTACGGTTTAAGAGGCTTGGAAAAAGTCCAAAGATCCCTTTTTAACTTCTGTACGAAGCTGGAAAAATTAAACTGAGAACCCAATTTTATGGGCCACCACGACGCGCCACTATCACGGTGGCTTACTGGAAATTGACAAATGGGAATCTGGGAGTCACTACGATGCGGAGCCATTAAGTTGTCCTACTAGTTGGTACCTGGAACTTCAGCACGACGCGTTACAATTACGCAAGGCCACTGGAAATTGACTATTTGGAAATTGGGGTCCTCCGTAATGTGCCACTATCGCAGAGTTCCACTGAAATTTAACAATTATCAAATAGACCCTCTATGCGACACGCCAAGCACTAAAATGATGTTGTTTTATGACTAGAACTTAAACTAGCCATATCTTCTTGCCCGGGCATCGAATTTGGGCGAATCTTATATCAACGTAAAGCTTATCGAATTTCTCATGTGATAAAAACTTGAAATTTAGAAAATTCTATATGGTTAAAATAATACTCACTTAGGAAGTCACTCCTTAACCTTCTCGAGGAGAAATTAATCTTAGGAAAGAATTGGGGTATTACACAGAGGAACTATCATATTAAAATTCTGATGCAATAGATTTAGCATATGATGCAATAGTTTAACTATTTGATGCAATAGATTAGCCATATTTTGCAACAGATTAAGCATAGGATAAAAAATCCGATGCAACTGGTTAACCATCTTATGCAATGAAAGAACCATTAGATTAATGATCTGATGCAACAGATGAACCTCCTGTTGGATAAAATACTATCAACTCTTTTAATAGGACATGTCCAAGACTTGAATTTTTCCAACTGATCATTCATCTGCCGTGATAGATGACCTTTATGTTTGAAGAAATCTTAACAATATCAACCGTTGATAATTGTTCCAATAATCACTCATGTGTTTCAACAGATGTGTGACCTATTGCACAGACCATTCATCTTTCTCAACAAATAAGTGATATATTTTGTATTTTTGCAATAGATTACTCAGTCGTTGTTGCAGGTTAATTAACTATTTTGACAGATCACTTATATATTGTAACAGATATGTGACCTATTGCATAAACCATTCATCTTTCTCAACAGATGAGTGATATATTTTGTATTGTCGTAATAAATTACTTAGTTGTTGCTATAGGTTATTTAATTATTCCAAAAAATCACTCATATGTTGCTACAGATGATGTTGCAATAGATGTGTGATCTGCTGCACAGACTATTTATTTTTCTCAAAAGATGAGTGATATATTTTATATTGTTGCAATAGATTACTCATCCATTGCAACAGGTTATTTAATTATTCAAACAAATCACTCATATATAGCAACAATGTCTGATCTGTTGTACAAACTATTCATCTATCTTAAAATATGAGTGATACATTATGTATTGTTGCAACCGATTACTCATCCACTGCAACAGGTTTGTTATATGCTGCAACTGATATACTACCTAGTGCAATAGATAAGTGATCTATCAAAACTGTTATTTTACTATTTTGCTTGTTAGATTTACTGTTATCCTTTTTTAACGATGCATTAATCAACTATAATATATTTTTTTATGTTTTTGTTAATTTTAGATAATATGGCTCCCAAAAAAATAGAAATCGAATCAAGTCCAAGTAAAGGAACAAGTGAAGCAGCTAAGCTACATCCACCACTCTATGAGCTTGCTTTACAAATGTTATCTCAATCAGGAGAAGAAATGATGAACACGGGGAAGAGGAAAGTTTTAAAAGTGATGATCCAAATTCTAATAGCCCTTCCACCAAAGAGTTAGTCAAAACCTTCAGCATTGATTGTTATCCTGTGAGAATGCAGTGCGATGGTGCCACAGATTTAACGAGTGATTTCGTGGTTAAGTCATCCATGAGAAAATCTTTTGACGCCTTCAGAAAAATACTTTGAGAACAAAAATTGGATGCTTATTTCAGGGACAGCTACTTTGGAAAATATCTTGATCTGCCGGAGGACAACAATGCTCGTTGCAAAATGAAAATGGTATATGAACTTCTCAAGCGTAGGTTTATGTATGAAAATAAAGATAAGATGGATGAGGTGTGGATAAATTACTATGGCATGCCTATTTTTTTGGTTGGAATGAGTTTGTCATAGTTACTGGACTAAAATATTATCCTCCTTCTCAAGTTATACCTATTCTAACCCAAAAAAAGCACCCGCACACCCAAAAAAAGGCAAAGGTAAGTCGTGTGATCGTGATGACCTGGTGTCCATTGTTGGTCCAAGCTTCAAAAACAAAAATTTCATAGAAGCATTGAAAGGTAAAGGACTTTCAAAGAAGCACAAGCAGTCATTGTTCTTGGTTTGGTTTGTATATAATATTGTTTGGGCGAGAGACGTTAACAACAACATAAGCGTTCGTTTAATAAAACTCTCTGAGGATCTTGAGGTGTTTAACAGCTATCCTTGGGGTTATGAAAGCTTCAAAATGACTGTCAAATATTTGTTGACTCCATTAGAACCAAAGACAGTCAACTTATATGGCTTTTCATGGGCTTTCATGGTAAATGTTTCTTTCTTTGATTATGATATCATTCATATTTTTACTCAATAATGGTTTTGATTTATTGACGTTATTTTATAGGCTTGGGCATTTGAAGTCATTCCTTATTTGAGACTACAAGTGAACTACCAGGAAGAAGTTTATTGTCCAAGAATCTTACAATGGTTGTCAGCCAAAACTGATAAAAATGTAAAATTTCTTGATCTCTTCAACCCCCCGAAGGATGCAGTAAGAATAATTATAATTATTTTTTTATTTTAATTAATGATTTTTTTGAATGATCTAATCATCATTCTAATATATCTAATGATTTATGTTAGATTGTGCATCCATTTCTAGTTCCGACCAATTGGGAGTTGAAGATGTCATTTTTTGTTACTTTATGGTCTGTGCAAACTTTATTGGACCCTAAGGTCATTGACAGAATAAAAATAGAATTGTTTGAAGCAACAACCATTACAAGAAAAACAATTTTGAAGAGTGGGCTTGTTGTTGATGGTCTTATTGGTGATGGAGTTGTTGGTGGTGGTAGTGGTGTTGTTGTTGGTGCTAATAATGCTCCTCTTACAGTATCTAAAACAAACCATTATGAGTATGATCATACTGGTTATACAGATTTTGCCTCTCCCAGTGAATGATCTGCATGCAAATGTCAAGACTGCAGGACGAAATATGATGTAGTGATTAATGCTATTAATACATTAACTTCTTCTATAAAGGAATTGACATCTAAGAGGGGTGTCATTCCATCAAAGAGGATTTTATTTCTATCCACTCAATTAGGGATTAAGGCTAAGAAGAGAAGGAAAGTGTTTTCTAAGGCATTATCAAGTATCCAAAAAAGCAAAATTACAACTCCTTTGTCTATGTGTTGCACTGAGCAATGTATAATGTCCAAAGAAGAGCAGCACAAGCTGAAGAAGGTGAATATATATGTCTTCCAACTAACAAACAGACACATTTCGGCTTCAACAGATGACACATCTACTGAAAATTATCAGACAGATATACACATTTGTCGCAAAAGTTGACTAACTTGTTGCACCAGATAATGTATCTATTGAGACATATGTCTCGTCTGTTTTAGCAAATCAAATGATTTTTTGTACCGCTTTTATTTGTACCAATAGATGACCTATATATTGCAACAGATGAGTCATATATTGCAACAGATGGTTCATCCATTGGAAATTATCATACAGGTCTTCCTCATGTATAAATTTGTTCCAACAGTTGATTCATTTTTGCAAAAAAAAAAAAAATTTGGAACAATTTAAAATAGGAGGAAGACCTATTTAATTTGCTAGAACAGATGAGTTATCCTTTTCCGTTTTGTTATATCTCTATGATTAGCATTGACCAATTCTGGCTTTCCAGTGGATGTAGAATCTACTATTGAACAGCATTGACAATATGCTACTCTTTTTATGGAAATACAGAGAACAGAAAGCACGGAAACCATAAGTAAGTGACAATAAAGATCCACGACGAGCAAAGCCAAATTCCATAGCACCTGGTGAAGAACAACTTGTCCATATTGAGTAGATCTTTATAGCTTGAGTATGTCAAAGTAATAACCTCACCCTCTTAGGAATCCTTGGCATCAATACTTAAATTATTGATGTATTTGTTGAGATTTGTACCTATAATAATTTTTTTACATTTCATTTATTCGTTGATTTATTTCAGCTAATTTCTTATGGCTTCAATTTATTTTATCTTGTCTATGAATTTTATTTTTCCTTAGATTTGAACTTGTTAATTGAAATGGAAAACTAGATTCAAATATTGCAACTGATAATATATTTGTTGCAAGACGACACATCTGTTGAAAAATATTGAAAAGATTAGACATATATTGCAACAGGTAGGTAATCTGTTGGGATATAACAAACAGGTCTTTCCACTGTTGCAACAGATAGACTTAGATAGAAACATCGACATAATGAAACAGATGACCAACCTATTGCAACAGATAAACTATATGGAAGAACAGGTAGAATATTTGTTACAACGGATGGAGAATTTGTTGCATTATAAAAATTCAACTTTCATTGGACATAAAAAATTGCCAATACATGTAAAAAGTGAAAGTGAATTGAAAAAAAAAAGACGAAACCCATCGGCAGTGTTTAGTTCAAACACCTAAAATAAAATAGGCATCGATTATATCGTGTTCATTTTAAACACGTAAAAATAAAATAGGCATCAAATGTGTCAGGTTGACACTTTTTGCCGACTTGGCCCCCAACGGTCATTTTTTTCCTCCATTTTATTATATATTCATCTTCTTCCTAAAATTTAACCCTAAATTTCCAAATCTTCTTCTTTATCATTATATTTTTTTATCTATCCAAATTCTTCAAACTATTTGCATTTGGTCTTTCTTTTCTTCATCTTTTTTTATTTTTTTCAACTGAGATTGACAATGTCTAGCGCATCTTCCACTATTTTTGGTGATAACGATTTTTGATATTGTAAGTGTAGTCATGAAGCTCTATTGAAGACTTCTTGGAATCAACAAAATTTAGGTCGTAGGTATTTTACTTGTAAGATTTCAAAGATAATATTTTTTTTTTAATTAGTTGATTAATTATTGACTTGTAATTCTTTGTAATTGTGTTCTTGTTTTTATAGAAATTGGTTGGATGCGATTACTTTAATTGGTATGGAGAAAGACACCCTTCACAAGCAAATCGTGTAATCTGGGGTTTGTTGAACTAAGTCAAGGCTTCTGAAGAGAAACAAAATCGAGCAAGAAGATACTACATTGTTATCGTTATTACTACTGGTTTGGTGTTGTTGGGCACATGGATATTCAAGCCTAATTGCTAAAATTTTCGCAGTGATGTATTTGCTACTGTTTTGGTGTTGTCGAGCACATGGATATTCAAATGTAATTGTTGCAAAATATCAAACAGATTTAGGCATATATTGTAAAATTTGGGTCATCTGTTGGAAATTATCAAACAGGTCTTCCCATTGTTGCAACAGATTAGACTTAGATTAGATAGAAATAACATCGTCATAATGCAACAGATGACCAGCCTATTGTAACAGATAAACTATCTACCAGAACAGATAGAATATATTTTACAACAGATTGACAATCATTGCATTATAAAAAAACTCAACTTTCATCAGAAAAAAATTATTTCCACTACATGTACATATAATTTAAAGTAAAGTAAAGTGTGACTTGAAATAAAAAATTATTATTTCACAGGATCTTCTATATACACAGGATCCAAGCGTCCAGTTAATACCCATAAGCCCAGACCTCTTGTAGGTTTACCACAGCGTTGTCGCACAGAAAGGTCGTTGGCTTAGCCATTTCTGTGTGGGTCAGCAAACATTCGATGTGTGCAAGAGCGTGCGAGCCGCACGCATAATAGGTATTGTTTTTTAGAAGGTTCATTACCTTGTTTTGACCTTCAAAATCCCATGATTTCTTCATCAACACTTTCTTTGGCAAATGATTTATCAGTTTACTCTCCCTCAACAAGATGGGTAACAGCTCAATTAGTGGATGCACGTGCAAAAGAAATCGACCTCATCGACGGTAGGTTTATTGCAGTCATAAAATTTGATATTTCCTTCCTCGAGTAGTATCTCAACAGCACGATAATGTATGTTGTTCGATCTAATGACTACAATAATCCTCTTTGCCTCGGTCTAGCTCTTGCCGTGTGGATTTGGCCTCTCCCCTCTAACATATTTTATCATTTCTTCTTCATCCAAGTCCAATGTAGAAACTAAGAAATAAAGTCCTGCGCCACAGGATGATGCATCAGTATTGAGTTGATCATACTTATCCTTGAGCTTTTTGCAGAATTTAATGTCCGTTATCCTATCAGCAGCGTCATAAGCTTTCGGGTACGTTAATTGCCTTTTCCTCATGAGGCAAAGAATTTTGTCAACATGCTGTGATATAAGAAGCCAATTTTTAAATAGGTTAGTAATTGTAAAGATAGTCCATCTATTGCATAAGGTTCTCTGAATCAATAATCCAACGTGACTTATGCAATGGGTGGATAATAAGTTACAACAGAACCACTACAGTTGCACCAGAATACCCAACTGTTGTAACAGATTTCATATATGTTGCGTAGCTTCTTATTCATAGGGCAGATTATAAGTCTAGGTTACGAAAAGTTAACTTGCCTTATCCTCATACTGCATACGCATATCTGTCATAGTCTAGAAGTCTTGGGGGAAAAGAGAGGCCTATGATAATCTGGTGCACCTGGCTTAGCATTCTTGGCCTATCGCATAACCCTCCACTCTTTGGCACCATGTATATGTCCACCTTATTGAATGGCCCCTAAACTTCAACAGCTTTTGGAGAGGGAGGAGTTGTAATTATTTTTTTATTTCTGATCAGAGAATATGTCAGTTATTGTACTTTTTTTCCTCCTAACCAACACTGTAGGAGTGTATGGCTCCGTCACCTTCTTGGATGGTATGACACCCCTCTTGTATTTGAATTTCTCAACAGCTTTAAAGATAGCCTCTACTTTTTCAAAGAGTTCATCCTGGCTATCCTTGCACTCTTTGCATTCGCAATGAGAACACGAGGGTAAAGAAGGAAGAGAGGGACCTGTGTAAAGGTGAAAAGGGGTGTTTCCAAACATATTTATTCTTTCTTGAGAATCAACATGCCCATTATCACGAGTGTAGCAGTATCAGCATGCCTGCCACCAACACCAACAACTCCACCAAAAGAAGCACCCGATCTGCCTTAGTAAAATGTTGGTCATGAAGAGCCTCAACATTAGGCTGACCTTGCCTAACTGCTCTTCTTATGGTTGTTGCTCCAGCCAATTTCTTCTTTATTAACTTCACCGTTGGGTCTGCAATAGTATCTATATGACCTAGAGTAATATAAGAAGTCATCACCGATTTCTTCTCAGTAGACACGATCTATGGATGCACAACCTAGAAAAAAAAGATAGATGCATTTAAATTATATAATATAATAATTTTCACAGTTGGGTTACATTTTAACATAGTCAACTTCTGCAATAGATTAACAATATGTTGCATCAGATTACCCATCTGTTGCATAGTTTGTAGTAGATGGTTAAAATCTATTTGAGTCGGGTTCAGAGAACCAGAGAAACACATGGATAATCTAATGAAAAATACCAATCATTTGTCACAACAGATTACCAATCTATTGCACCAGTTGCACAAGACAGGTAATATATTGGGTAACATGTTATGCAATAGATAATCTGTATGTGTATTAATAATATGTTACATCAGATTACACATCTGTTACATAATTTGTAGTAGATGGTTAATCTGTTAGGAGTCGAGTTTAGAGAACCAAAGCAACAGATGGGTAATCTGATGCAAGATATCAATCGTTTGTCGCAACAAATTATCCATCTGTTGCACCGATTGGCACAGGATGGGCAATCTGTCGCAATAGATATCCTATCTGGTGCATCAGATATAACATCTGTTGCACTGGATATAAAATTTGTTCAATATCTTTCATTGAGTAAAATTATTTTACTTGAAGAAGACGTACTGCATCATCCGGAGGGTTAAAGAGATCAGCCTTCTTAATTTTGGTGTTGTTCTTTACAGCTAACCACCTAAACATCCTTGGATGAGAAACCTTATACGGGTAATCCATTACCTTCTTTCAGAGGGGAGGAATAACTTTAAATGCCCAAGCCTAAAAAATATAAATAGGAAGCAAGAAAAAAAAGTCATAATAACTATATATATTCAATATAAATTAATGGATGAGTAAAAATAGTGATTAATTTTACCATGAAAGCCCAAGAAAATCCGTATAATATGGTCATCCCTGAGGATAGATTTGTCAGTAAATATTGGACAGTCAAGTAGAAGCTGTCATATCCCCAGGGATAACTGTTGAATTTATCAAAATCCTCAGCACGTGCCAACAAATAAACTTCTATGACCTTGTTGACGTCTCTTGTCAATATAACTGAATGGTCAAACCAAACTAAGCATAATTGCTCCCTGTACTGCTTTGGTATGGTTTTATCCATAAGATCTGTTAATAAATCTGATGCTTTATAGACACACCGAGCAATGTCAAACAACCTATCTATTTTTTCCTTGTGTTTTCTTGCCTTGGATATTTTGCGGGGTGTTTCCTTGGTGATAGGTGGCTCTTCTGGAAGATGGCATCTCAAGACCGTCACTATGGCAAACTCTTGCAAGCCAAAATAAACCAGCATACCACAGTAGTTTATCCAGATTTCATCCATGTTTTCCCCCTCCTTCGAATCTTCATCATCCCCCATGTACTTGATCCTGCATTTGAGAAGACCATTTACCATCCTCATATGGAAATGGACAGGGGACTCAGTAAACTCAAGAAACCATCTAAAGTAGCTCTTCTTAAAAAGTTCATCTATGTTTTCATCCTTCATAATTTTCCTAAAATAAATAAATTTACTCCCCATCTGACATTTACGTACAATTTCACCAGTTAGTTCTTCTTCTGCTTTTGGGTCATTTATCGACATCGCAACTTGAAACTTGTCAATACTAAAAGTTTTGACAGGATCATGATGGGATGTCGATATTATTTCACACCCCATTGGTGATCCATTATCATCATGTTGATGATCATTCTCTTTTTCTTTCTCACTCTCTAATTCCTCCTCTTTCTCACTTTTATTTTCTTCGTCACCATCTACATACCCTTGTCCACCTACCTCAATGTTGTTTTCATATCTCTCCTCAACTTTACTTTTCCCTGACTGAGATTGTTCAGGAAACTCCTCCGAATCTCTCTGTATTGTAGCCTTTTTTTGGGTGGTTAGACGTTGATCCACTTTCACTTCTTTTCTTTTGGGAGACATGTTTTACCTACGAACAACAGAAAAAAAAAATTACATTACAATTGATGTATGCATAAATTTTAAAAACTACATTACAAACACCACCAATACCGACACACCAACAGCCACCACCACCACAAACACCACTAACCAATGCCACAAACACCATGAATACCGATACCACCGACAGCCACCATAAACACCACCAACCAATATCACCACAAACACCACCAACCAATGCCACCAACAGCCACCACCAGTGCCACCACGACCACCACCATTACCACCACCGCAAATACTACAAACACCATCCAACAATACCACGATAGTCAACAGAACACTACGACAGAAACTAGGGTTTTCTTGAGTTCTTCCTACGATCTTACCATCAAAATTCAAAATTGTAAACCCATTCTCGAAGATAATACAACTAAAAGTTTTCTTTTTCATCATTAACTTAAAAGCCCTTATTTTTTAGAAAAAAATAACAAATATAGAAATTTTATCGAACTTTGTTACCTATGAAGATAGAGAAAACGACTAATACAAGCAAGAATGAAGTCGAAAATAACACCTATGTGGTCGGAAATAAGAAGAAAATTAATTTTTTCTGAAGGGTAGAGCAATTTGTTGAGTAGTTGTTGTCTGTACTGTATAATTGAGTGAGAAAGAGAAAAGAGCGAGAACTCGATCTTTGAAATGATGAAACATTTTTCTCGCAAATAGATGATTTGTATGGGTTGATTTGTATTTTGGAAAAGAATGACAAGTTTTGAAAATATTAATTTGGTCCAAATTGATCTTAATTATTTTTTAAAATTATAAAAGATTTGCATAATTTTTAACCCTCTCACCATGCAATTGCCAAAATACTTGATTGAAGTTGTAGTGAACCCTATGAACTCACCCCTGGTCCTATATTAATCAATTTAGGTATATGAACTCAATTGAAATTGTATGAAAACAAATGTTTAACCTATTGCATCAGATTACACATCTGTTGTAAATTATCAAACATATTAAGTAATCTGTTGAGACAGATTACCTATTTGTTGTAAATTATCAAATGGATTACCATATATCACAACAGATTACCCATCTGTTATAAATTATCAAATAGGCGCTGCCATCTATTGTAGTTGACCCTATGAGAACTCACTCCTAGTCCTAGATTAATCAATTAAGGTATTAGTTGAACATATTAGGTACTAAGAATCGGTCCAGCTCAGAGTGATCGATCAACGACTCTAGTCAGGAGGAACGCAATACCGTCTCATCATGTAATTGCCAAAAGACTCAATTGAAGTTGTAGTTGACCCTATGAGAACTCACGCCTGGTCCTAGATTAATCAATTAAGGTATTAGTCTAACATATGAAATCAATTGAAATTGTATAAAAACAATGTTGAATTTGTTGCAACAGATGTCTTTTTTGTTAGATTTAATCAAATAGATTAAGTCATTTATTGTAACAAATTACTCATCTATTGTAAATTATCAAACAGATTAAGTCATCTATTGTGATAGATTACCCATTTGTTGTAAATTATCAAATGGATTAAGTCATATGTCACAACAAATTACCTATCTGTTGTAAATTATTAAATAGGCACTGCCATCTGTTGTAGTTGACCCTATGAGAACTCACCTGTGGTCCTATATTAACCAATTAAGGTATTAGTCTAACATATAAGGTAGTAAGAATTGGTTCAGCTCAGAGTGATCAATCGACGACTCTGGTCGGGGGAACTCAATACTGTCTCATCATGCAATTTTTGAAAGACTCAATTGAAGTTGTAGTTGACCCTATGAGAACTCACCCCTGGTACTTGATTAATTAATTAAGGTATTATTCTAACACATGAACTCAATTGAAATTATATAAAAACAAATATTCAAACTGTTGCAACAGATGTCTTTTCTGTTGGATTTAATCAAACAGATTAAGTCATTTGTTACAACAGATTACTCATCTGTTGTAAATTATCAAATAGATTAAGTCATCTATTGTGATAGATTACCCATCTGTTGTAAATTATCAAATAGATTAAGTCATATGTCGCAATAGATTACCCATCTGTTGTAAATTATCAAATAGACACTACCATCTGTTATAGCTAACCCTATGAGAACTCACCCCTAGTCCTAGATTAATCAATTAAGGTATTAGTTAAACATATGAGGTAGTAAGAATTGGTTCAGCTCAGAGTGATTGATCGACGACTTTGGTCGGGAGGAACACAATACCGTCTCATTATTCAATTGCCAAAAGACTCAATTAAAGTTGTAGTTGACCCTATGAGAACTCTCCCCTGGTCCTAGATTAATCAATTAAGATATTAGTTTAATATATAAGGTAATAAGAATTGGTTCAGATCAGAGTGATCGATCGACGACTCTGGTCAGGAGGAACGCAATACCGTCTCATCATGCAATCGCCAAAAGACTCAATTAAAGTTGTAGTTGACCCTATGAGAACTCACCCATGGTCCTAGATTAATCAATTAAGGTATTAGTCTAACATGTGAAATCAATTGAAATTGTATAAAAATAAATGTTCAACCTATTGCAACAGATTAACCATCGGTTGTAAGTTATCAAACAGATTAAGTAATTTTTTGCAACAGATTACTCACCTATTATAAATTATCAAATAGATTAAGTCATCTATTGTGACAAATTACCCATCTATTGTAAATTATCTAATGGATTAAGTCATATGTCGCAACAAATTACCCATCTATTGTAAATTATCAAATAGGCGTTGCCATCTGTTGTAGTTGACCCTATGAGAACTCACACTGATTGATCATCGACTCTGGTCGGGGGAATGGAATACCGTCTTATCATGCAATTTCCAAAAGACTCAATTAAAGTTGTATTGACCCTATGAGAACTCACCCCTAGTCCTAGATTAATCAATTAAGGTATTAGTCTAACATATGAACTCAATTAAAATTGTATAAAAATAAAAGTTCAACCTATTGCAACAGATGTTTTTTCTGTTGGATTTAATCAAATAGATTAAGTCATCCGTTGCAACATATTACGCATATGTTGTCAATTATCAAAAAGTTGTTGTATTTGTTGCGATAAATGACCGAGCTTTGAAAATTTTCAAATAGAAATTGTTATGTATTGCACTTAGATATTTTAAGACCCTTTTTATAAAGCACTTTAGGCATTTCCTGTCCGAGATTTAAAAGTTAAAATACTTAGGTGATAAAAAAATATTACTTGGATAACTCAAAAATCTCCTGAGTGTGTAGTCTTATCTGGTCTTTTCAATATCTCCATCTCCTCGTGCCCTTCAAAAGTTATTAATAAATATTTAAAACCCATATCTAGAAGAATACTCTCTCCTTCATCCATAAAGTAAGACTCAACTCATCTATCACTCTTCTTTATTCTCAATTCTTTTTCTTTCCTTTTTTTCTCTATTTTCTCTCTTCTTTCGGATGAGGATCCTTTCGGATATCAATCGATCAATATCTTTTCTTGACTGAACTGGATGTTCTGATCCCTTTGCTTTTTTTACACTGCAGGTATGGTTTACTATTGCTCTTTCCATCTCATCTTCTTCTTTGTATGTCATTTAAATTAGATATTTACATTTGTTGCTATTAATGATTTACCCATTACCAGTTTCCTATTTATTGAGAAAATTAAAGAAAAGGTGACTTTTAAGTCTTGAACGACTGAACCATTGATTTTATATCTATTGCAAGATGTCTCATCGGTTGAACAGATGGGTAATCTGTTGCATCAGATTAGTCATCTGTTGATTCACTCAATTTTGTGTTACCCTTTTGTACAGACGGAGCAACTATTTGAAGAAATCAAACCAATAGCAAGGCTGGTTTGATTTATTCCAATAGATGACCCATCTGTTGCAACATGACATCCATCTGTTGCAATAGATGCCTCATCGGTTGAGCAAATAGGTAATCTGTTACAGCAAATTGGTCATCTATTGATTCGCTCAATTTTGTGTTACCCTTTTGTAATTTTCTTTTTGTTCTTCTCTTGTTTGACATCAAATGTATTTCACTTATTTGTGGATAAAAGAAAGTGAAACTGAATCCACTTTTGCCCGACCAACATTAAAGGCTAGAGTAAAGATGGATTCAAAGGAATAAGCTGCTTGCAGATGGAATCACTTCATATGTGGGAGGTATGTATTACTGATCAATCTATCGTTAAAACATACATCCAGTACAATGATTTTGTGAATGTTTGTTCTTTACATATTAGGTGTTAATCCTTCAAAAAATATATGGTATTTTATAGTTAAGATTGTTAGGTTCGAACTAGTAAGGCTGATAGACCAAGTAGGTGGTGTCAATACCCTGTTATAATTTAATGACCATTTATGCTCATGTTTTTGTGCCAATTTTGGGGAAGGGTTTAAGTTTTTAGTGTCAATGTAAATATCCAATAGTGATTGGACCGGTTTTAATGGTTTAATGGACTTCTTAAAAGGCCTCCAGAGCCTTGCACTGCAGCAAAAAATGATAAAACCAATAGAAAGTCCCCTAGTCTAAATTTATATGGATGGGTTGCTGGAGGAGACTATTATACAGCAGTAGGTGCTTGGGAGAATACCTGTGCTGGAAGAGCGAGGTTGAGAACACCATATATCATCTCAAACCTTGTTTAAGAGGAAACACAAGGTAGGAAGGATAGTGTAGAGAAATTGGCTGATAAAATTGACATTAAAAAAAAAAAACTAGATGAGCTGCAAATGTGAAAGTGTATCCAAAAATGAAAATCCATCAGTTATTGATGAAAAAGAAGAATGATCAAGAGGACTGGAGCTTGTCACTTTTCTAGAGACTGCAACTAGCGAGCGTGGCCTCAATGAAGACTCATAAAAGGCAGGACCAGAACTCTAAGGAAGCAGTTTTACGAGAACGGAAGGTGGTAAGATTGTCAGTCAGAATTGAAACCTGAACCAACTACTCCTGAATTAAAAATATGGGATCAAGCCAAGGTGGCAATTTCTCAAGTTAAACTTACATCCCATGCCTCCTGTTTATGGCTCTGGTCATGTCAAAGGCAGTGAAAACAACAAGGCATGGGATTTTTTCCCAACTTCAGACCTTTTTGTTTCTACTGCCATTGACCTGATCATAGCCACAAATGGAAGGCATGGCATGCAAGTTAGACTTCAGAAATTGACGCCTTGACTTTCCTTTTTTTAATCAGGAGTTGTTGGTTCAAGTTTCAATTCTGACCGACAATTGTATCAATTTTCTATGCTCACGAAGCTTTTTTCTTAGAGTTCTGGACCTGAACTTTGTGAGAGTCTTCATTGAGTCCACGCTCACTAGTTGTATTCTCGAGCAAAGTGTCCAGCTCCAGTCTTATTGACCATTCTTCTTTTTCTTCAGCGACAGATGAATTCTTATATTTGGATACACTTCCACATTTAAAGCTCATCAAGTTTTTCTGTTTCTCATGTCAATTTCATTGGCCATATTTTCTAGAAGTTCCTTACTTGTTTCCCTGTGTTTTCTCTTAAACAAGGTCTGAGATGATAGATGGCCTTCTCCACTTCCCCATTCCCGCACAGGTATTCTCCCAAGCACCTACTGTTGTATAATAGTCTCCTCCAGCAAACTATGCATATAAATTTGGACCAGGGGAATTTCAATTGGTTCCATCATTATTTGTTATAGTGCAAGGCTTCGGATGCCTTTCAAGAAGTCCATTGAGCAATTAAAACCGGTCCAATCACTATTGGATATTTACACTGCCGCTAAAAACTTGAACCCTTCCCCAAACTTGACACCAAAACATAAGCATAGACCATCACTAAATTGTAACAGGGTATTAACACCACCGTCTTGGAACCCTTCGGCCTTATCAGTTCGCACCTATCAAACTAAACTGTATAATGCAGGATCTTATTTGAAGAATCAATGTCTAATCGGTAAAAAAACTGCATTCACAAAATCATTGCACTTTATGTGTGTCGATCACGGTAGCCTAATCAATAATATATAACTCCCACGCATGAAAGTGGATCCATTGCACGCACCTTATTCCTCCTACCCCATCAAGACATGCCAGATAGTGTTGTTTATTCATCTGCAAGCATGTGACGACTACTAAAGAAGAGGTGTGAAGAGTCGTGACTTTTTATCTTAACACATTCAAAACAGATGATGAATCAAAATCTCCATCTGTTGCAACTGATGAATTAGCTGTTGGAAGAAATCAAAACATCTCTTCTAATATATGGTCCATCTGTCACAACAAATAATCCATATGTTGCAACAGATGGTAAATCTGTTGCGACAGACCAGACATTATTTATTCATCTGCACGCATATGATGACTATTAAAAAAGAGATGAAGAGTCATGACTTTTTATCTAACACGTTCAAAATAGCTGATGAATTGAATTCTCCATCTGTTGCAACTGATGAATCAGTTGTTAGAATAAATTAAAATATCTCTTCCAATATAGGTTCATCTATCGCTACAGATAATCTATATGTTGCAACAGATGGTAAATCTTTTGCGACAAACCAGACAATGTTTTTTCATCTGCACGCATGTGATAACTGTTAAAAAAGAGGTAGTCGTGAATTTTTATCTAACACATTCAAAATAGCTAATGAATCGAATTCTTCATCTATTGCAACTGATGAATCAGTTGTTAGAAGAAATCAAAACATCTCCAAAAGATGGTCTATCTATCAAAATAGATAATACATATGTTGCAAGAGATGTCTTATCTACTGCACATACAAACCATCTGTTGCAACAGATGGTAAATCTATTTTGACAGACCATTTGTTACACATACAGATAATCTGTTGCAATAGATGGTAAATCTATTGCGACAGATAGACGATCTGTTGCAACAGCTCAATCATAACGGTTGTTATCAAGTCTCAAAGCTATTTTGAAAAGATCATAAGTATTAATGTAAAAGAAAAGTTGCGACTTTTCATAGAAAATAAAATGCCACCAATTTGAATGTAATTAATACAATGGAGCTTAACAGTCGTCCCTTTTGGCCTGACACATCCAGATTCAATCCTCTATAAATAGATCCCTCCTTAATCTTCATTCTACTAAACTTTATTTATTTCTTCCATTATTTCTTTTCATGTGACATCTTCAACCACTTCTCTTCAAAGAGCATATTCCTTTCTCGTTAAGGTAAGTTTTTTTTCAGTATAAATCTACCAATTGGTAGTATACATTGTATTATATTTGGACTCTTTTTCTTTACATTTATCAATTCATGCGTGTTCTAGATATGGCTAATCCTGTTTGGGACATTGCTATTTTGCGAAACACAGTACGGGAACTTCAGAGGCAGATTAATGACCTGCAGAGGGAGTTGGTTGCCGTGAGAGAGATGATGTTCAGAGAGATACAGAGGCTGGTGAGAGCCTTTCTACTGTGAGTTGATTGTTCGGCTATCATTGATGATGATGATGATAATAATAATAATAATTAGAATTAGAATGTGTTTTTTCTTTTAGCGTATGTATTTTTATTTTTCTATATCGGATCTATACCTAATGTATTTTATTTTTCATTTAATAAAAAATTTAGTTTTAGTTGACTTAGGATTTTAATTCTTATTCAATTTTCATTCTGTCTATTTCTTCTAAACATACATGTTAATGTTAACATATCGACGGTTGGAGGTAAGAAGCAATTTTAAATCCAGTAGCAATAGCAATTTTGACTTTTGAGTTCTTTCAATAGATGGACCATGTGTTGGAACAGATTGGTCATCTGTTGGATTTCTGTCAGCAGATTATCCATCTGTTGTGACAGATTTGTTATCTATTGGAGGAAAATATTTCAGTTTAATGGAACTGTGTTGTGTTCTTCCGGCTAATGTCCATCTGTTGCCACAGATGGATAATCTATTGAGAATAATTGTGGTCTGTTATATTATTTAGTTCATATTTTACCTCTTTTCATTGATGCATTAGTTATTTAAAAAGATATTTTATATATAATAAATGATAACATTACGTTCACAACAATGAATTAAATATATAAAAGTCCATAACAAACAACTACACAAGTTTCTGCAATTATAATGATCATGGTTGGTTATGATCCGGGCATGTAGTTCTTTTGTGGCCAGCGCGCTTACATACGGAGCACTTGTTTCTTCTTGATGAAAATGATTCTTCGACTCCACGCCTCCTCTTATATGGCTTTCTTATCAGTTTGATAGTTCTTTGGTCAATATATAGAGGAGGTATTAATCTCTCCAAAATCTCTGCAGGAACAACCCAAGATTCTTCGGGAGGCACCGAAGTAATATGCCCACTATATGTCATTTCATATTCTTCCACCGAATAATATTGAGAGGAGTGCTCGTAAACTTTAGGTCCATATTTTGGATAAAAAAGGGTCACGACCCTTTCGTAGTGATAGTTGGTCTGAATGTTCTCTCCAAGATGCCTGATGCAACAATCAAAGTAAGCTGAAGTGAAGAAAATTGAACTCATCTTTGGAATACCTGGATGCCTATCCGAAATAAACAAAACTCTTCGGTATCTTTAACGCAGCTTTGCAGTTGTTAAAAAAATCCATAAGATCCATCACATTCCTTGTCGGCTACACAAAAAGCGATAGGAAAGATGTGATTCGTTGCATCCTACGCCATCGCTGCTAGTAGTACTCCATTATACCTTCTCCTCAAGAAGGTACCGTCGATGGCTATGTCTTTTCTCAAATGTCGAAAACCTTGAATCCAAGCACCATAGGATACAAAAAAGTACTTGAACCTTCCATTTTCATCAACATACAATGTCATCTTACTTTCGGGATTTGTGGACTCAATCAAGTAATGGTAGGCCTCCAGGACTGCATACCCATGCTTGTGTGTCCCCCTTACCAAGTCCTTGGAAATACCCATGGTCGTATATATCTTTCAATAACTGATCAAGACACCTAATTCCGTAAGGAGTTGATTGTCCATAACCCTTGTTGCAAAGGGCCTTTGCCATTGGGGAAACTACTCCTGAAATATTCACCGAGGACCTTTGCCGTGGCATGAGGACTTTGGCCCGAGATGTGCTCTGAACCACATGTGTGATGCTTTTCATGTTTATGAATGATGAATCTGTTAGAACTTGCGTACTTCACCGCTTTCAACCACCACTTGCAGTTCGGATTAACATATTTGAAGCGAAAGACACTACTCGAATTAATCACCTTCTTTAATCTGAAATCTTTTTTGAAGCAAGAAATAAACAAAGTGGTAGATAGTTCATTCTTGTCCTTAAATGACATTCCAATAAAAAAGTTGGTTCCGTTGTCTTGAAGATTTCCAGACTGTGTCGATTGAGAAGAACTACTCATCGTATTGGTCGCATCAACGGGCATAGGTGTTTGATCATCATCTGGAATATTCATGTCTACATCATCCAACCTATCAACAAAGATATCTTATTGTTCTTTTTTATCTACGTTATGATTCTTATTCTCTCTCATATTTTTAACCACGTACACCCTTAACACCGGCCTTGATGAATCATTAAGATAAGCACGCAAATGAACCTGGTCGGTTATCTTGAAAGGCAGTACCCTATGATTTTCAAAGGAGTTATGCATGTAGTTGATGACTAGTTCTTTCGATTGATAATTCAGTCCACAATAACTGATGATTAAGTTCACAAAATCATCATACGAAATATCACTTTGGACTGTCATAGCTATCGTCTTTAGCATTTCACCCTCGTTTCAACGCCATACATATCGATTGCTCTTCTCGATCCATTGACCATGACAATCCACCCCTATTGTTATTGATCCCTCCATTAGTGGTACCTAAATAAAGTCATTTATTAAAAAAATTTAATAGTGATTTCATAGTGTCGTAAATGAATCCCAACAGATGTGTAATCAGTCGCAACAGATTAATTACCTGTTGGGATTCATGTTCTCTCCTGAAGCTGATTTCAACAGATGAGTCATCTGTTGTAACAAGTGAATCATATGTTGCAACAGACTATATATCTGTTGGGATTGATGTTACAGTACTGAGGCACCTTTGAAGTTGATTCCAATAGATGAGTGACATGTTGCAACAGATAATTAACCTATTGCAATAGATAACTTACCTGTTGCAACAGACGATGATCTGTTAGAATCGAAGTCAAGTTCTATCGCAACAGGTTACTAATATATTACAATAGATATTTACCGTCTGTTGGAATTGAATTTAGGTTTTATTGCAACAGGTTAATAATCTGTTGCAACAGATTTTTTTCCCTATTGTAACTAACAACACGTCTGTTGGAATATAGTTTAGGTTCTGTTGCAACAGGTTAATAATTTGTTGTAACAGATATTTATCACGTTACACCAGATAACTAATCTGTTTAAATAGATAAATCAGTTGTTGCAACAGATGACCCATCTATTCGATTCATGTTACGGCCTATAGAACCATAAATATAAATCCAACATATCAGTCTTCCATTGAAACAGATGTCCCATATGTCGCAATAGATGATTTATCTGTTTAAACATTTGGCTCTTATGTTGGATTCATGATCGAGTTCTATCCATTGTTGAAAAAATAGTACAATAGCGATTTCTCAGATGGCAAATTCAACTAAAAATCATAATTTGACTTACCAAAGTCTCCTATGAAGTAATGTCAAAGTGGAAAATGATGTACGAAATAAAATTTGACCTAAGAAATTGGTCAAATAGCAATAGTAGCAATAACAACAACGACAATGGTCAACAAGAAGAAGATGAAGATGATAATGAAGCAGAAAATGATGATAATAAAGCAGAAGATGATGAATAAAGCAGCAGCAACAATGAACAACAAAAATCGCTAAGAGAGAAAAAACAACAATGGATGAAAAGAGAGAGAAAGGCACATTTTTTCCTCTGTTTCTCGTTATATTAGGTAACATTTAGATCAAAGTGTAAATTTAAAAACTTCTGGGCTATTCTCAAATTTACCAAACTTTCTTAATTCATAATAAAGTAATTGTCACATCCACTCAGTAATTAAGACTTGTGTCACCTACAACTCATTTTAAAACTCTTTTGTCACCTACAGCCCAAAGCCCCGTAAAACTATATAAAAACCTTAATATAATTTTATCTATGTGGATATACCTCAGAAAATGTAAACTTGAGAAGTGAAGCCAACACATGCAGTCAAGTACCTTTGAATTCAAGAAATATAACCTTAACAATGAATTGTTTATACCTAAATGATCCTACAGTTTTAGTTGCATTATATAGCATGCATACACCACTGAGACAACATCTTTCATGGACAATTCATTTTGTTGGCTGCTAAAAAAATATGAGGACTCAAAAGTATTTACATTTTTGCTTTAGCACCTGTTTGTAGATGAAAAATCATAAATGAAGCTGTTAAAAGTGATTACGGTAGACTTAAAATTACATGGAAGGAAATTGTCTTGAAAGAGCGATAATTTCTTTGAATTCATGAAGACATAGCAAAGAATAGAGAAAAATGAAAGAGAAAGATCTATATAAGGGCAACAATTAGTTGAGAATAGCTTTTAGTCATATTAGTATATTTGTGTTCTTATGTTTTTCAGGAGTCCTAATCTAATCATTTTGCCAACTTGAAATTTTCAACTAATATGTACCTAATTTAATAAGAAAAAATATATCATGTGTGAACACAATTTAAGATCAAAAATGTAATTAAAGAATGACAGACACAATAGCTAAAAATTCTCTATCAAGAAAATAACTGCAGATCATATGAACTAAAGATGAACTATTGAAATATTGTAGGCTCTCAAGCATTTACATGTAGGAATCAAATAAAAGAAAGGGAAATGAAAGAAATGGTAAAAGGGTCATTAAAATGGATATTTTATATTTTTCAAAAATTTGTTATTAAAAAATATTCCACATAAGCAAAAATTAGTTTAAAAATAATAAAATGGGTTGGGTGTCTTTCTGAGTAAAATATTTAAAGTTGAATGACTTTCTGAGTAAAACATCTAAAGTTAAGTGACCTTCTGAGTAAAGTTCAAAGTTAAGTGACTTTATGAGATAAAAGTCTGAGTGACCGTTTATTTTATTAAATCCTTTGAAAATAAGGAAACAAAAAAAAATATGAAAAAAAATAGATACTAGAAGAATAATACTACAATAAAAATACTATAATCAAACTACACGAAACAACATATAGTAAAAGATATCGAAGAACAAGAAACAAGAGCAATATTACGACTATTAGAATTGACAGCTAGACAATACACTCCTACCACTATTATGGACACCATCCTACCAACAACCCCTCTACCTAGTTTTGTATATCCTCCCTGCCTTCTTATCTAAGATCATGTCTTTGGTAAGTTGCAGATGGGTCATGTCCTACTTAATCACCTTACTTTAATACTTCTTTGGTCTTCCTCTACTCCTCTTGAATCTATCTATTTGCACTGGGGAATCCGTATATCTCCACATCACATGCCTAAATCATCTCAAAGCCACTCTGATCTAACCTTTTTCCCGATCCACCAAAGTCACTCCCACCTTATCTCGGATGCTCTAATTTCTTATCTTATCTCCACTAGTATGCCTACACATCCATCTTAGCATCCTCAACTCGCTACTTTCATTTTCTAAATGTGAGAGTATTTGATCGGCCAACGTTCCACCCCATACAATAAAACTGGTCTAACCTCCACTTTATAGAACTTGTCTTTAATCACACAAATCTCCAGATCCAAACCTTTATTTATCCACTCAGCACAAATACGGTGAGCAACATCCTCGTGAAAAGATTATTACGCTCAATTCAAATTTGGGATATTATAATAGCGTCATTAATGGGCAGGTCTCCCCATTGCTGAAAATCATTTGTAAAATAAACCCAAATCATCCTTTTAATCATAATTTGCGAGAAGCTTCTCTTTTTTTGGTTGAATTTGGATGCCATTAATTGGTCACGTATGTATAAATTGATCATTGATTTTGTTGGTAAGATTTAGGTGGGATTGTTCCCATTTTATCCCACACATTATTTATGAAATAATATATTTATATAAATTTAATTCTTGGCTCGCAATAAGTCAAGAAGTAGAAGAGATATATAATATCCCATTTATGCATTATTCGCTGATCTCTTCAACCATAAAAATAAAAAATAAATATAAGAAAAGAGACTGTTGTGCTTTTGAATTTTATTTATTTATTTTAGTTTTGAATTTCTAAATCTGATGAACCCCGCAAACTCCAATTTGTAGGTAACTCGAGATAATTAGGCTGCGGTCAGACGTACAAATTATTTCGCGTTAATAGGTTTCAGGGGAGGACTGCATCTCAAGAAGAGCGATGACGTACAAAATATTTCGCGGTAATAAGTTTCAGAGGAGGAATGCATCTCAAGAAGAGTGATGCAGACAATCTATTCTAAAACAAACATCCATTGCTTGTGTTGGGTTCGAATCGAGAGGGCGTCATGCGGAAGCTTAAAGTTTGCAAATCATGAGATGATAAATCAGACGATAAAGAAAACTAAACAAAAAACATAATATTATTAATATGTTTTGGTCAAGAGACCTACATATTGATAATCTAATATTGAAAAACATTAAACCTATTGGGAGAAATCTCCCCCTAAACAAAGATTCTTTAAAACTATATTGTGGATGTTATTGTGTTACGGTATGAGAAATGAGGTCTATTTATAGATGTCCAAAACCTTTCCTCCAAGAAAGAGGTTAGCCAAATATGAAAAAGTTTTATATTTTCCTTTCAAGAAAAGTAAAAGTAATTATGGTTACTTTTATTTTCTTTCCAAGAAAAAGTAAAACTTAATTTTGGTAAGAAAATTAGGGCAAAAATCCTAACAAATCTCCCCCTTTTGGCTTGATTTTCTGCAAAATATTCATGATCCTCATTCTTCTTGTACATAGTCTTCGTTCTTCATATATTCTTCATATATCACTGTTGTTTGACATGCTTTAAAAATTGAGTCTCTTTGGGTTAAAATATATCACCCCTTTTTGGGTTAAAAATATTGGAGCCCTTTTGCATGGTTAAAAGTGAGGTTTATTTTCAAATATGTGATAGCAGGATTATTGAAATATGATTGACAATTGTCTCCACATGTAGTTAGACAAAATCGTCATTATCATCAAAGTGGTTGCAGCTTGATTTGAAACCGCTTTGAACCTATTTAATATCGTCTCACCACACTATTGGACCTTTGAACCATAAGCTCCGATACCACTTGAGGGGTTCGAAATCAAGAGGGCGTTAAAATTTGCAAACCATAAGATGATAAATCAGACGACAAAGAAAACTAAACAAAAACATAATATTATTAATATGTTTTGGTCAAGAGACCTACATATTGAAAATCTAATATCGAAAAGCATTAAACCTATTGGGAGAAATCTCTCCCTAAACAAAAACTCTTTAAAGACTATATTGTGGATACTATTGTGGATACTATTGTGTTATGGTATGAGAAAGGAGGTCTTCTATTTATAGATATCCAAAACTTTTCCTCCAAGAAAAAGGTTAGCCAAATATGAAAAAGTTTTATATTTTCCTTTCAAGAAAAGCAAAAGTAATTATGGTTACTTTTATATTCTTTCCAAGAAAAAGTAAAACTTAATTTTGATAAGAAAATCAATGCAAAAATCCTAATAGATTGAACCTGCGACTTATAATTATATCGAGATAATTTTACTGTTGCTCTAACACTTTTGATGATGACTCCAGATAATTGAATAAGAATAAAAAAAGCTTAGGCAAAACACTTGAAAATTAAAATGTATGTAGGAGAAAGGGATTGAATGCACCATATTCTCTTCCACAGTAACTATAAAATAATTTGCGCAATGATTATATGTTATCTATAACCTAAAAATTATATCCCAAAAAATGGTCTGCTATCACATAAAGTGTATATATATATATACTTTTTGTTATTACTACTGAGCTGATTAATTTGAATTCGCTTCTATCAAAATTTATTATGGAATTTTAAAAGCTTCATATAAAGAGGGATATCATTTCAAAACACAAACTCCAGATCTGTTAAAGAAATCTCAAGAGTTCTTTTTAAAAAAAAAATCACAAATATCTACATTCAGAGATTGATTTATTTAAAAAAAAAAAAAAAAATCCAAACTATCGGCCTCTAAAGGTTCTTTTTTTTTTTGAGTCGAGTGCCATAAAATTCTGATTTTTTGCAAAAATAAAGAGGTCATTTTTTGATATCGATCAGGAGAAACTAACCTACCTTTTGAGGTCGATTTTTGTTTGGTTTTTACCTAAAACCAACTTCTATCGTAATAGTATTTTCTAACAGTACTCCCTATATCATTTTCAGCCAACAACAGTAATATTACCTATTTATTCTGAAATATTAAAATTAATTATGAAATCTGTAGTTAATCAACATATTAAATTGCTCACTCATCAGATGTCTAGTTGTGATTGTGAATGGGGTTAAAGAGTCCCACGTCTGTCTTTTAGAGGATGAGTGATCTCTTTAATACGGTTTGAGAATTTTCACTTCTTCTGCTAGCTCCTATAGGGTTGAGCTACGTCCAAGAATATTCATTTAACATCCTATCAAAGCAAGACGCATCTAAATTCTCATTTTCGATGTTCGATTCATGCACAGATGTCTAGCACTCGGCATGACTGGGTGTGAAGAGTCTCAAAACGGCTCTTTAAGACATGTATGTCGTCTCTTTAATCCTCACTTCTTCAACTAATTTTTACAATTGAGTTAATCCTAAAAGGATCCTTTAACACATAGTCAGACTATAAACCAATTTAATTTGTACAAATATACAAATACATTATTACATAAATAAAATAGTCTGAAGAGACATTCCTAATAATAGATATGTTAGTAATAAAAATTTGGCTCTTTCATTGTGTATAAATTCTACCAAATTTTTGCACTCTCTTAAAGCACACAAAAGCAATTTTCTAAGATCCCATTTCTATATACTCACTTGCATAGAATTGGCTATGGCTTCTTTCCAAAAGCAATTAGTTGTTTTCATGCTCCTTCTCTGGGTCGCTACCATTGGTGAGTTTAGAAAACAACATTAATAACCATATCTTACATGAGTGTAATTACATGAGTATGCATGTTTATATATTCTGGAATGAATAAAAATTAGCGACTAACAAATTCTATTACTAAACAGAAAAATTATATCGTTAATCATGTCAAACAAAGAATTAACTAATGATTATATCATCTTAACAACATGTATATATATATATATATATATATATATACTTTTTTCTTTTTAGTATTTGAATTATGATTATTTTTAGTATTCTATCTTACGCATCAAAGCAATTCGGAATTGAGAATCTATATCTTTAAATCAAAAAAGGTCTAGCTGTTGGAATAATTGTATTCATTGCTATTTGAGCCATTGTTAGTAAAATTGGTGAATTAAATGAAGGTACGAAAAGAGAGGGATGTAAATTCAATATAATAGACGTCTGTTGGCATTCCAGTACTTCTTGGTCGTGAATATTTGAAATGGTCGTTTGATGTTCAAGAATTCTTGTTTAGGCAGTTCATACCATTCATACATAGTGTTTTAATCTAAGATTTCAATTTTTTCGTGTTTCAGCGGTAACATATTCTTCCATAGAGCTAGGGTCCAAAATATGAAAGAAACAAGCGATATATATACATACATACATATATACATACATACACACACACACACGCGCACGCACACACACATATATCTAGGAAAAAGGCTCAAATATGCCATGAAACTTTGAGAAAATGCTCATCTATGTCATCCGTTTAAAGTTTGACTCATTAATGTCATTATCGTTACAAAAAAGGCTCACTCATGCCAATTTTTTTAACAATCTAGTTTGGTGGTTTTAGGCAAAACCATTTTGTACACGTGGTCAATAATGATTCGTTCGCGTCATTAATTAAATGAACCAAAAAAATTTAAGGAAAAGGGCTCAAATATGCCATTAAACTATTAGAAATGACTCATTTATGCTATCAGTTAAAAGTTTGGCTCATTCGTGTCATCCCCGTTATAAATCAGCCCATCCATGCGATTATTCTTCAACGATGGATTTTCAAAAACATCTTTGTCATGTAGCCTTTTATTAAAGGTACACGTCACTAATTAAAATAAATTAATATTAATTTCAAAAATGAGTTATTTCTTATAGTTTAATGGCATATTTGAGTCTTTTCTCTTATTTTAATTAATGACATGAACCTCTAATAAAAGGCCACGTGGCAAAGTTATTTTTGAAAATCTACCGTTAAAAAGTAATGGCTTGAATAAGTTAGTTTTGTAACGACGATGGCGCCAAATTTTTAACTGATAGCATAAATGAGCTTTTTCCCATATATATACATACATACATATATATATACATACATACATATATATATATACATACATACATA
Organism: Capsicum pubescens; assembly: GCA_030864215.1. Classification (NCBI taxonomy): domain Eukaryota; kingdom Viridiplantae; phylum Streptophyta; class Magnoliopsida; order Solanales; family Solanaceae; genus Capsicum; species Capsicum pubescens. The sequence continues at coordinate 230,161,071 of CM061541.1, read as the reverse complement.
TATATATATATACACACACACATACATACGTACATACATACTTACTTGTGTGTGTTGGAGACAAATCTAGAATGTAAATTTTATTGGCTAGCTCAAACAACGCCTTCAAGTTAATTTAAAATAATGGGATTCGCAAGCTAATATTTACAGATATTTAATAGACTCTTTTTTGTATATACAAATTTGGGCAAAAGTTATTGGGTTTACATGAACCCTTAATTGGGCTTCCAGATCTGTCTGTGTATATGTATGTGTGTATAACCATCTAATTTAAAAGTTTAAATTGTTTGAAAAAGCATAATATTTTAGTTAATAACTAGATTATGTCTTTAAGACGATGCTCGCATGAGGTTCTAATTATTATTTTCCATGAACAAAGCACGTTGTGTTCTTTCTTTTCAATAATAAATAACAATAATACTTGAACCTAGCTAGATCGTGATCTAACTGCTCTGATATCATATAATTGTAAGGACTTAGGAGGTTCTGTTTGTGGAAGCGGATCTCTTTCAACCATGACTTAAGTTATCAGTTCAAAATTTCTTAATTTTCAAAGCCAAAAATATTCTCAAGAAGATTAGACAATTTTTGTTATAAACCCTAGTTGTCATCTTTTGATGAAAACATTCAGTTTAGTTTCTTGATTTCTTCAACACTTGTATATAATGTATTTATATATTAAGTAGGGTCTCAGGAGGAGAAAATAAAACACTAATCGACTAATAACATTTCTTATGGATTAACTTGGCCCAATAACAATTTGTTAACATATTATTACTTAATGAAAAAATTACAGAAAGTAGCATACTTAAAACTATAATTACAATAAATAGCAACACTTTTGTAAAATTACAGTTTATAGCAAGAGTAACATTATTTTACTCATTAACTAGGCAAGTACATATTTTACTCTCACTACTTTATATTTTTCTATTTTCACTCCACTATTTCACCTCCCCCAAATATAGCCGTATCTTTTACCCTTTTTTTTCATCTTATTTTTTTATCATTTTATTTTTTTATTTTATTTTATTTTCATTGTTTTATTTCCACTTTATTTTCTCTCTTCTATTTCTCTTTTTTTTTCGTTTTCTTTTTTTCCTTTGTCATACCTTTTTTTCCTTTTTCTATTTTCGTTTTGTTCTTCTTTTTTCTATTTTATTTTGTTTTTTTTCTCTTTTATTTTTATATTTCTATTTCTCTTTCTTCCTTTTTTTTCTTTTTCACTTCTCTTTTTGTCATTTTTTTTCTTTTTATATTTTTTTTTCATTTTTTTACTCTTATCTCTAACTTTTATTTTGAAAAGACAAATATGTATATCACATACACATATTCAAAAAATATACAAAATACATAGCCATACAGATCTGGATATGTATTTCAGTACAAAACATACATATATATTTATGAAATACATATCATATTCATATTAAACAGTAACAAACATAACTATTGTAACGCCTCAAAATCTCATCCCACAACGTCACACGGTGCTTAAGGCTACAAGTAGCCCAAGCTAACCTTTTTGAGCCTGCTACTACATATAAAACTTACTTTGAGATGAATAAAGCAAAACGACGGTATTGTTATATCAAAATCATAATGGAATGTGAAGAAATACTTGTCTGAACAGTCAAAAATGGTGAAAGTCTAAACGTACAGATAATCTAGTCTGACAAAGCCTCTACAAATCAAGAACTAGAGAGTTATTGGGACAGACCCCCAACTGACTCGACTAAGCTGAAAGCAATAACAACTGAAAATCTGAGCAATAGGTCCTCGAACAATGAGGACTCACCAACTGCGGAGTGTAGACAAAGGTACTAGGGAATCACTGTCACTGTTGGGACTGAGCACTTGAACCTATATTATGAGACAGCACACAGACATATATGTGGATCAGTACTTTGAGGATGTACTGAGTATATAAGGGTGTATGCATTTAAGTAAACAATGTTATAATTCTTTATAAAACATGCATGCTGATATGAATGACTCACATAGCTTGAGTAAAACTGAAATTTGAATATCATAAATTATGTATATTGAAGCATATAGTACAAATTTAGTGAGTCATTACACTTAGTTCTAAAATCTGTGTTCTCCATCTTATTCTCAAAACTTGTAAGCAAGAGGAATCTTAAAACAATAGCTTTCAAAACTTGTTATCTTATGGAGAATAAGGGTCTTTTTTAAAATTTAGAGAGTATAGGACTTTGGGACTTGGGAGACTTGGGAGTTTCTTCTAACCGACATAAATCATGTGAGCCACATGGAGTCCAACGTCTTACCCACGTTAGGGAGAGCTGGTTTACCCTTGCCATCGGAATAGAACCTTAACTTTAGTGATCATTATCTTAACCCACTTGGGGTAAATCAAAAACCTACGGGGCACATAGTTCTGGGGCATGAGACCGTGGAATCATACCCAACTCGGTGCTAAATACTACTCCCATACTTAAGCTCAGAACTTTTAGAAAATCCACCTTAAAATAATTCAAGGGTCTATAATAAAGACCAAATATACTTCTCTAGACTTTAATTCATAAGTAATGTGGACTTCTATCTTAATTTAGACCCAAAGGGGGTCAAATCTTTATTTGAAATCTGATAATAACCTGACCAAGGGGTGCTTATAGCACAAACAATCTTGAACAATAATTTTTAAATGGGTTCTATTGACCCAATCATCAGTCTCATATCAAAACATCTTAAAATTCATACTTGGTAATGCAATTACTCATAAATCAACTTAAAATCTGTAAATTTCATCAATAGACATAAAAATATAAACAAAAACATGAAATTCAACTCTTAATCCATGGGAACTCTCAAAATCTTGTAAACAATAGTAAAGGGGTATAAACCTAACTTCAATTTCATGGTCAATCTCATAAATTGCAGAAATTTTGTATTTAAAATAAGCCTTTGGGCACAAAGGTAAAAGAGTTACCCTTGTTCAAACCCCACATACCTTATATTATGACTTGTAGATGAACAAGCTTGCTTGAGACTCTTTTTCGTACTCTTGAGTGAGGATTCTTGAAGCTTTTAACTTGGGGACCTTGATTCTTAAATCAATTTACAAGAACTATGGTGAAATCTTGGAGAAGGAATTGGGTCTTTCTCTTGAGGGAGAAACCCTAGTTTTTGATGCTATGAAAGAATCTGAAGTTCTACATTTCTTTTTGATATATCTAGGTGTTAAAAAGGGTGGAAAAGGGACCAAAAAACCCTTTTAAAAATGGCTTTTATAATGCTGAATAGGATCAACGATGGCTCGTGCGATGGTCTGTCACTGGCTCGATGGTCCGTCAGTCTGACCGTCGCACTTGGACCAAAATAGGGGCTCAATGTCTTAGTAGCGACAACTTGGGCGATGGTCCATCGCAAGCTCGACGGTCCGTCAACCTGCCCGTCGCACTTGGCCAGTGAATGGGTTTACTGCCTTGGTTGCGACGGCTTGAGCGACGGTCCGTCGCAAGCTCGACGGTCCTTCAACCTACCCGTCGCACCCGGGTGGTTCTGACAGCTCTCGGTAAAACGACCATAACTTCTCACCCCGATATCGGATTTGGATGAAATTGGTATCATTGGAAAGCTAATTCAATTTTCCACATGATAAAAAGTTAAAATTAGAAAAACTCTATATGATTTAAACACTACTCACTTTGGAAATCATTCCTTGATCTTATCGAGATACAATTTAGGCTTAAGGAAAGTTTGGGGTATTACAACTATAGTATATATCTTCATATGTATTTACGAAATACAAAGGTAACTCATATAGAATAAGAATATACATATGGATCAGGTATGTATTCTGTAAATACATATGCAGAGCTATATGTATTTTATACGGTGTTGGATTTGTCTTTGAATTGTACATACTATGTTATTTTAGAGGATAACATATGTACTTATTTGTTTTTTTTACTGTTTAAGATATGTATCATGTACTTTTTTATTACCTATATGTATATGTATATAATTATCATTTTTATTATAGAGATTTTGTGTCCTATATGTTTATATATACATACATGTGAGTCAGATAAGTACTTCTGTAAATACATATGCAGATATATATATGTATGTTTTTTATTGTAAATACATATGCAGATTTGTATGTCTATTTATTTTGCATATTTTTTGAATCTGTATATATTATATAGATATTTGTCTTTTAAAAATAAAAGATAGAGATAGATGAGTGAAAAAAAAAAGAAAAAAAAAGAAAAAAAAACAAAAACGAAAAATAAAAATTCAAAAAAAAATGTGAAAAAGGAAAAAAAAAAAAGAAAGAGAAATAGAAACTAGAAATAGAAGTGTAAAAAAAAAGCGAAAAAAATTAAAAGAAAAAAGAAGAAGAAGAAAACGAAAAAAAAATAACGAAAAAAAAATAACGAAAAAATGAAAAATAAAAAGAAATTAAAATTAAAAAAAGATAAAAAAAATAAAAAAACTAACAAGAAAAAATAGTTAGAGATATAAGAAAATAATATTTTAAAATTTTGAAGGTCAAGGAAATAATAATCTTCATATTTGAGTTTGATTTGGAAAAAAGAATCTACTAATTTAAATAAGAGTAATTTATGGGAATTTAATTAGATAAGATAATTATTCCTTATTTAACTCAACTAATTTGAGTAAAACAAGGGCAGTAAATCTTATTGTATTTGTATGTGTATAGAAACAGTTTACTTAAATACAAAATACAATTTGTTGTTTTTCGTAATTATGAAACTGTTGCTATAAAAGTTACAATTAAGGCTATATAATTGCTATTTTAAAAAATTTTCCTTACTTAATTATGTCTTCAACAACATACATATAATATGATTTTACATATCATTTCAATTTTTATTTTTATTATTATTATTATTATTATTATTATTATTATTTTGTGTAATATGTATACAATTACATCCAAATATTCAGGGTTGCCAAATATGATGGTTATGGTTGCACGTGACATGCCTTTGGATGTAACTATTATGGAACAAGCACTTTTTTCAAATTCATTCATCACTTGCCTAAGACCATGTACAACAAACAATGACGGCTCAGATGGTATTGTTTGCAAGACATGCCATTATTTTTCAGAGGAGAATGTCAAAATTTACCTTGCTCGTTAATTAATTACGTATTTATCACGTAATTAAGGGGTTAATAATATTGTGTTATGTATCGTTTGATAATATAAATAAAGCAATTTCAATTGCTTCTGCTTTGAGTATGTTGCAAATTGCCACCAAATGTTTCTACTTATGTAAAATGGCCACCAAATGTTTATACTTACGCAAACATGTTTAATGTAATGTATCCCACGTTGGTGTGTGTTTGTCTTTAATTTGTTCTTTTATCTTTTTTTTTTCAAGTTACTATGTATTAATGTATGGACATACTTTGCGTATATGATAGAAGGGAGCCTTCAAGCAACTGGTATACTTTTTGTTATGTGATTAGGAGGTCACAAGTTTAAGCCTTGAAAACAACCGAGTTGCCCATAAAGTATAAGTCTAAAAGCTTTTGTTATATGTTCATATCTAAAAGTTTTTGTTATATGTTCATATCTTCTACTAGTTGTATCATAAAATCAATTGTACGAACGTCTAAACGCATCCATAGACCTTGATTGGTCATCGGTGATTTTAATTAATCCCCTCTCTCTCTCGCCCCCTCTCTCTCTCGCCCCCTCTCTCATCGAGTAGTATTAATTTCTTCCTTTTCAAAATGGCCGTATAGCTATAGTTTATGATAAGGTTTGATCCATCGAGCTTTATATCATGCACTTTTTTATTATAGTAATGTGAAGATATCAATTTCTCGATACATCCATTATTTTTAGTTGTATGATCATAAACTCCTTATTAGTGGAGTTTATTAGTTGGTTTTGAGTGCATACATCAAAAAAGATCACAGATTATCACAACCCTCAGTAACTATTCTGAGGGACCGAATATATATCTTTTAGGATGAATAGCTTGACGGACAATGCCGGCAAGATGATAAAGCCAATGCTTTAGGCCTCAAAATTTTAAAATGATAGAGGCACTACCTCCCGTCAAGAGAAAAGTCGTGGCACTACCTCCCGTCAGGAGAAAAGTCATATCACTGAACATTTAATTATATACAACCTCGTGAACATTACAACTAATCAATTGAGAATTGCAACCATCGTAAATTTTGACGTTACTCTTTAAAGCATGTTCTAGTATCACCTCAATGAAGCAAAAGGAGAAAAGTACAAGAAGTTAGAGGTTTGAAGAAGAGCAACTAGTCCAACTAAAAAGTAAATATTCATACTTTCTATAATCACAAATTCAAAGCCCATTACAAGACTGGATTTCAAATTAATTCTTGCTGATGCTAAGATAAACTCTCACCAGATATGTATATTAGTATATATGTAAACAGTCATACATCAATGGCTATGTAGAAATAAAGCTATTATTAGGCTGATGCACTACCAATGTGTTTGGCAATGGTCTGCTGCAGCTCATCTTTTTTAGCTCCTACAACCTTATCGACGATATTCCCCTCCTTGAGGAACATGAAAGTTGGCATTGCCTCCACAGCCCAATCAGTAGCGACCGACTGTAACAAGGACATAAAACATTAATACTTGTAATCAATCATCTGGATTCGAAATTGTAATTCCTAAGTTATTGGCTACATAGGAATTTAAACTTCAGTTTAAGGAGCCAAAGCTTCCACAAATATACTGTGTTAGGTTCAGATGTTACATTTACCTTCAGTTCATCCACATCCACCTTCAGGAAGGTAACATTGGGTAGTTTCTTGGCCAATTCTGCCAAGAATGGGGCAATAAACCGACAGGGACCACACCAAGATGCAGTGAAGTCCACGACTATCTGCGACAAGTCGACAACATTAATTAATTTGAACAACTTGAAGTGAGACAGAAGGAAATAGCTACTGGCTACTAAAGCACTCTATGTACTTTCAACATTCAGCTTTTAATTTGAGCCATAATGAGAAATTTTCTTTTCTCACAATATATCGCCCAGCTTCACGATGTAGTTAAACTCATTGCTAGACATAATATAACCAATGAAAGTTGTGTTTGATTTTTGCATTTAGCTGATCTCGGATGCTATCTTTTCATTAGCATAGTAGGGGAAAATACTCCTATCACAGAAACAATAAGAACATGAGTGGTAGCCCCTGCAGCATCAAGGCAGACGGCTCACCACCTGATGTGGTATAGCGACTAACAGTAATGAATCCACTGTTTACTCACTTGGTCATCTCCTTACATAAAGAAATGTGGAAAACAATAGAAACAGACATATTTGATCTTCACAAAGTTGACGAATGCAACACTGCAACACCTAATGAAAAGGTCAATTCAGACCTATAACAAGAGCATGGCTTCTCTTTTCTTTTAATGTCACAATGCCCGGAGACAAAGCTCGGGACAAAGATGGGGTTTATACATACGAATCCTACTATCAACAAAAGCATATTTAAGTGGAACGGGGTAGAGCTGTAGAGGGGTGGCCCCAACATCCACCGAGTTTCAACCCATGCGCTTTAAGCCTACAGGGATTTTCTCGGTATAAAAACAGGGGGGGGGAGGGGGGGGGGAGGGGGGGGGGGGAGTCGGAAAATAGCTTCCAACAAGAATAGATGCACCAACTTAAAACCTCACTAATTGTGTTATTGCCCCTCGCGCGAATTTTTTTCTTTTTGTTCAAAGATTAGAGCACATAGAGTTTGGACGAAAAGAAAAGAACATGCAACTTCAAACTGTTAATTTACTTTACTATTACTTGATATGGTTGAAAGGAATGTTTGAACATATAACTTTTCCTTTTTGTTTTCTCTCAATTGGTTCAAGAAAGGAGTCATGAAGTGATATCAAAACTTCTCTTTTACTTCCTCATAAAAAAGAAAATACTCATACTCCCCATTTCTTTTTACTTTTCCTCTCCCAATCTTCCTTCATAACCACGGCTAAACATCCGATTCATATGACTCACGATTAGTCTTGTTTTAATCTGTTTATTTAAATTTTTAATAAACCCACCACCCAAGTCCCTTTGGAGAAGTTAACAGTGGCCATTTCCCAACTTAGTTCCCCTGGTAACTCGAACTATCAACCTCTTGGTTGGAAGTGGAGTGCACTTGTCACTGGAGCAACCTCGCTTGTCAATTAACTGTGAGTAGTTTCCAATAAAACAATAGCAACAATTACATATTCAGATTTTAATTACCCCCACCTTGTGAAGTAGAGAAATTATTTCTGATAAACAAAATTAGAATGTATAAATTAACTTGCCTGTGCACGCATGCCAATAAAGCGAAACAGAAAACAACTCCCCACAGAAATGCAATTTAGCAAACTCTAATATGCTGAAGTTGATTGGGAAGCATAAACTCCTTTGCTTGTAGCTTATTGAGGTATACCAACCAATTAGATTCAAAATTATCTGTCCTTTCAGACTAACATTCTATTAAAAGTGAGAAGGATCCTTTCTAAACTCACTGCTATAGAGCATAGGATTGTAAATACAGATGATGAAAAACAATCCTGGAAATTTCAGATTGAAATACTATTCAAGCATATAGATCCTGAATAGGTAAATATATCATCACGTTCACGCAAGTACTGTCTGCTCCATTCTCGAAAAAACAGTGGTGACAGGAAGAAGAGGGAAGTAATTACAATTTCAATCCTCATAGAGGAAACAGTGAAATCCAAGAAGTGAATAACTAAACTTGTCATCCCATATGATCCAACATCAAAGCACATTTATGTGAAATAATTCTGAGAAAAACTATGTTTGGATTAGATTAAGTGCATGTTTGGATTAGATTACGTGCAAAAACATTCCATTAGTTCTATATAAATAACTAACTAATGCAATAAGGGAAAGCAACAACGAACATCTCAGAAACTTCTCAATCTCTTTCTCTACCGTCTCTCTCCCCCACCCCATCCCCCTCTTCCCCTCTCCCTCTCCCTCTCCCTCTCCCTCTCCCTCTCGCCCTCGCCCTCGCCCTCGCCCTCGCCCTCGCCCTCGCCCACGCCCGTTTTTTCTTCTTCTTTCCTCTGTTCTTTCTCATCATATTTTGTAAAAGGGCAGCCCGGTGCACTAAAGCTCCCGCTATACGGGTGTCCGAGGAAGGACTGAACCACAAGGTTCTATCCTATGCAGCCTTACCCTACATTTATGCCAGAGATAGTTTCACCGGCTTGAACTTGTGACTTCCAGGTCAATGACAACAGCTTTACAGTTACACCAAGGCTCCCCTTCTTCCCTTACCTCTTGCATTGTTGTAAAATCATCAAGTTTGTATTCTTGTTACTGAGTTGAGATAGTCAATAACTTTTCCATTTGATTCTTGTTCATTTGAATACATTACAAACAAGAAAAAAAAAGCCAATTTTTTAACCAAACATTTTGGTACATTTTCCATATCTTTCATTTAAGACCACGCGATTCAAAAATATTCTTTTACTTCCTTAAACTTTGTATCAAGCTATTTAAAAAAGAATGTCTCTTTCTTTTTCTTTAATACTAACTTTCCACCAGACGTATCACAAAATCAAAATATATTTTGGAACATTCCACATATCTTTAGTTTAAGATGACATCATTCAAATAATTCTTTAATTTCTTAAACTCCATATCAAATTAAAACAAGACAAACAAATTAACAAGACTAACCATATCAAATACAACAAATAGAACACCAAATTGTACGATTAACAGAAAGCTAAATGAACCATTAATTAAACAAAATGATAAAAAAACAAAAACATTACTAAAAACTCAGAATTAAACAGGAAAAATCAGAATCGCAAAAAGATTTAACACCATAATTCAATCAAAATTGAAAATATAAATTATGCAGAAAACAAATACCCATTTTTTGGTTTCCTCTGCCATTTCTCTGTCTCTTTTTTTTTTTCTTTTCTCTAAGGTTTTTACGAGTTTGTTTTCTCCTAAATTTGTTAAACTGAATTCAAAATTTTCTTTACTTTCTTACACTCCGTGTTAGATCAAATCAAAACCATATCAAATCCAACAAATAGCATAATAAATTGAACAATTAACAGAATGCTAAAGAAGCCAATAATTAAACAAAATGAACACACAAATCTAACTAAAACCCCAGAATTAAACAAGCAAATCATAATTAAGAAAAGATTTAACACCATAAATTTAATCAAAATTGCAAAAAAAAAAAAAAAAAAAGGCAGCCAGATTATAAGTACCAATTGTTTGGTTTCAAATCCTTTCTGAAGTTGTTCATTCCATGCATCAACGGTGTTACAACCTATGACTTGTCCCTCTTCTGCCATTTCTCTCTGTGTTTATTTTTGTTTTCTTAAGAATTTTGTTTTCTCCTAAATTCGTTAAACAGAAAGTTTGTGTTTCTGCATATAAGCGGTTCTGCATCGTTATATATAGGAAGAGTAAAGAATATACTCGAAAATGTATTGAAAAATAATTGATTTCTTATTTATTCTTTTGTGATTGATAAGTGATTAAAAATTATTATTTTAAAAATGTGTTAATATATGATTTAGATAAATAATCGGAAAAACTACTTAAATAATCAAATATCTTTATTATAATTACTAGGTCTCTTTCTACTTTAAATTAATTATATAATATTCCGCTTCTTACCGATTGCGTGGTAGAAAATTAAATGCATAAAATGTGACAAGAGACTTGCAAGTGTGAAATTTTTCTTGTATTAAAGTATTTTGCACGTTAACTTAGGCTTCAAGTTAATCAAATTATTTAATAAGTTGTTCCTGTAATGGAGTATTTGTGAGGTCCAGCCTCATAAATACATTGAAAGTTTTTCCCATACTCCATTGTTTCAAGGGAAATATATTTCCTCTTTTTGATTTGTTTTTTTAAATCTTTTTGCATGATTTATTGGTTATAAAGAAAAGAAAAGACAAGAAAAGTGTGATTTTTCAATGGCTCTTGATGTCATTGATGACATCAATGGGGATAATTCTTGTCTTTAAAAGGATCTCATCAGCTCCTTGAAAAGACACATAAAAAATAAAGAGTGAAGGAAAAATAGAGCTAGGCATCACAGAAAGTTTAGTCTGTGAGGGAAAATAGAAAGTGTGAGCGATATTGTAGTGAGGTGAAAAAATTAAAAGAGAGATATTTCTTGTGAGTGTGTAGTAGTCGCTTTAAGTATTGTACTTATGACTACGGTGTAAAATTTCTTATGATATCAGTTGCTCTTCTCGGCTCGTGATTTTTTTTCTTATTTGATTTCCACGTAAAAATCTTAGTGTCATTATCGCTCATATTGTTCTTGCTAATTAACCGTATTATTATTGTCATATTTATTACTTTTATTACCGCATTATTATTATTGTGGTGGGGTTTATCCCCAACAACTTGTATCAGAGCACAGGTTCTGCTCATTCGCGAAAATAATATTTTACGGTTGGTGGTACTATACTCGTTAAAAATAAAATACCTGGAGTAAAGTTCGAGGTAGAAAAATTCAACAGTGATAGCGATTTCTCAACATGGTAGAGGAGGATGAGGGATCTGCTTATCCAACAAGAATTACACAAGGCACTAAATGACAAATCCAAAAAGCTCGAACCCATGAAATTGGAGAATTGAAAAGTAATAGATGAAAAGGTTGTTAGTGCAATCAAGTTGCACTTGACAGATGATATGGTTAATAACATTATCGCCGAAGATAGTGCATGTGATATTTGGACAAAGTTAGAAAATCTCTACATGTCCAAAATGCTGATAAATAAATTGTACCTAAAGAAGTAGTTGTACGCCCTACATGCGGGTGAAGGTACAAATTCCTTGTCACATTTAAATGTGCTTAATGGACTAATCACGTTGTTGGCTAACCTCGGAGTAAAGATCGAGGAGGAAGATAAAGCCACCATACTCTTAAACTCGTTGCCATCTTCTTATGATACTTTGGCCACAACCATTTTACATGATAAGGACTCTATTGAACTAAAAAATGTCACATCAGCTCTTCTACTCAACGAGAAGATGAGAAAGAAGCTTGAAAATAATGGGCAGGCTCTCATCACAGAAAGTAAAGGCAAAAGTCACCAAAGAAGTTCAAGTAACTATGATAGAATCGGAGGTCATGAAAAATTCAAGGTCCGATCAAAATCAAGAACCAGAAATTGCTATAATTATAATCAACCAGGTCACTTCAAAAGAGATTTCCCAAGTCTAAAGAGGGGAAAAGGTGAAAAAAGTGGCCAGAAGAATGACGACAACACTGCTTCCACGATGTAAAACAATGATGATGTTGTTCTGTTCATAAACGAGGAAGAGGAGTGCATGCACTTAGCAGGGACAGAGTAGGAATGAGTGGTTGACACACCAACATCTTACCATGCTACACCGATAAAGAATCTTTTCTGCAAGTACGTAGAAGGCGATTTTAGCAATGTAAAAATAGGTAACTCAAGTTACTCAAAGATCGTAGGGATCGGAGACATTAGTATCAAGACTAATATCGAATGCACATTGGTTCTAAAGGATGTGCGTCATGTACCTGATTTGCGGTTGAACTTGATCTCAGAAATCGCTTTGGATCGAGATGGATATGAGAACTATTTTACAAATAAAAAATGAAGACTCACCAAAGGAGCATTGGTGATTGCAAAAGGAGTTGCTCGTGGCACATTGTACAAGACAAATGCAGAAATTTACCTAGGTGAATTGAATGCAGTTCGAGAAGAGATTTCTATAGATTTGTGACACAAAAGAATGGGTCATATAAACGAGAAAGGATTAGAGATTCTCGCTAATAAATCACTCATCTTTTTTGCCAAAGGTACAATGGAAAAATCACGTGACTACTACTTATTTGGTAAGAAGCATAGAGTTTTATTTCAGACATCCTCTGAAAGAAAATTGAATATACTTAATCTGGTATATTCTGATGGTTGTGGTCCAATGGAGGAAGAATCGATGGGCGGTAACAAATATTTTGTTACTTTATTAATGATACTTCACGGAAATTATGGATTTATATCTTGAAAACCAAAGATCAAGTATTTCAAGTATTTCAGAAGTTTCATGCTCTTGTGAAAAAGGAGATGGGTCAAAATCTAAAGCGTCTCCGAACTAACAATGAAAGTGAGTACATTGCAAGAAATTTGAAGAGTACTATTCAAGTCATGGGATCAGACATAAGAAAACAGTTTCTAGAACCCCACAACACAATGGTGTAGCTGAGCGGATGAATCAGACATTATTGAGAAGGTGAGAAGCATACTCAGAATGGCTAAACTGCTTAAGTCATTCTAGGGTGAAGCATTTCAGATGGCCTGTTACCGATCAATCATAGTCCATCAGTTCCATTGGAGTTTGACATCCCAGAGAGTGTTTGGACCAACAAAGAGGTTTTTCTACTCTCATCTGAAAGTGTTCAGTTGAAGAGCTTTTGCATTTATACCGAAGGAGCAGATAACAAAACTAGATGATAAATTAATTTCCTATATATTCATTGAATATGGAGATAAAGAGTTTGGGTACAGATTGTGGGATCCTGTAAATAAGGTCATCAGAAGTAGAGATATAGTCTTTCGAAAAAGTAAAGTCGGAATCGCTGATGATCTATCTGAGAAGGTCTACCTCTACCTCGCTGAATCCATCCCTGACCAACCTCTCACACCTCCACATTAGAAATCTATGCCCCTCCTCATCACATGTCTGAACCATCTCAACCTCACTTCTCTCATCTTGGCTTCTACAGAAGCCACTCCTACCTTATCTCAAATAACCTCATTTCTATCCTATCTTTCCTAGTACACCCACACATTCACCAAAATATTTTTATCTTCGTCACCTTTATTTTTTGGATGTGGGATTTCTTAGAAGGCCAACACTCTATCTCATACAACAAAGTCAGTCTAACCACCATTCTGTAGAACTTGCCTTTGAGTTTAAGAGATACATTTTTTCAACACAAGATTTTAGAGGTGATCCTCTATTTTCTCGATCCTACCCCAATTTGATGAGTGACATCCTCGTCAATCTCTCTATTCCCCTGAATTAAAGACCTCGGATACTTGAAACTATCTCTCTTTTTGATGGAATAAGTGTCAAGCTTACAACCACATCAAACTCATGTGACACCTCATTGAACTTACACTCCAAATATTTTGTCTTGGACCTACTCAACCTAATCTGTTTAGATCAAGGGTTTGCCTCCAACCCTCTAACTTAGCATTAACTCCACGACGTGTCTCATTAACACAAAAAAGATAAAAATAAACTGAAGAGTCATTACATATTAACTAATATAATTGGATCAATGGTATTGCAAATATTATAATGACGTTTCAATGTTTTATTATGCTTAACATACACTCGATCAGTAAGACGCGATAGCACAAGCCTATTCCTCCTTTTGGAATGAATCTGTATATAAATTTTAGAGAGTATTTACCAATTGAATACTAATAATAATTGATGAATTATAGAAATAAAAATATAAAAAAAATTCTCACATATTCAAACACATTCTAATTTCGCTCGCATATGAATAAGCCACAAGTTAGACTTAATTCTCATGGCAAACTTTTGCAAAGTTGGAGTTGGGATGCCAAATAGTGACCACATTCAACTATGAAAAATAAATTAATAGGTGAAAAAGTACAAAAAAGTCAATAACTTAAGTAAAACTATAATAAAGGCAACTAAACCAATTTGCCTAGAAGGTTACCTTAAGTCTCTGGCTCTAATAGCTTGACCAAAACCAAAATATCAACTTGCTATTTTGTACTAAGCAAACTCACCAACTAATATATATTATATGTTTTGATTGGGACCATCTTCCCAATAAATAAAATAATAATTCTTCCACACTTTGATAAATTTAGCTTCATCCATATTGGATTTAAAATACATCTGAACTCAAAATATAGGTTGTTTAATGTAAAGGACGTTTGAGTTAGTCAGTCCACCTTGCATTAATTATTCGAAAGGCTTTCTCATTGTGCTTCTAAACTCCACTAAAACTCCATTCGACAGATTCCTTATCTTTATCAACTACTTCAAAAATATAGCCAATTGGTGATTTTTTCCTCTATAGAACTATGATCAAATGACCACAATTAAGAGCCTTGACACTATCATTCCAAAAGTGTGCAAAATAAAAAATGAAAGTAACTTCTTTCCCCACAACATCCTTTGCAAATTTAATTAAAGTCCATTTGTTAGAGATGATTAAAGCTCCCAATTTCTTTCTTTGTTTGTACATAGCTTCCAAAGTCAAAAGGACATTGTGAATCTTGTCTTAGTTGATTTCATAAAATTTCTTTCATTGGTGAATTTCCTCATCAAATTTAACAACTACAATATTTAACTAATGTAAGAAACTACTTTGTTGTCCTTCTTGAAAGTTGTAAAAGAAATATTATTATAACTATTATCTTAATAAGTATTAACTATAAAGTCTAAATAAAGTTAGAACTTGGGAGAGAGAAGAGCTATTAAGTATTACCTGAAGCATATGGTTTAATCATGAATATGTCTCCAATATCAAATAGATGCAATGGATAATACATGGATTTCAATATATATGTGTCTAGACACACTTCATCATATCACTCGCTTTCACATTCTCACTAGTGTTATCTGTGACAAATTGAAAAATATTTTTTGGTCCAATATCCTGAATTATCTTCTCAAACAAGTTTGATATTTTAGTAGTTGCAGTATATTCATTAAAAGCATAAATAAAACCAAGAAAAAATACTACCTATAGAATAATTCACCAAAATATTGATGATCATCTTTCCCTTTTGTGTTGTCCATTTGTCCATCATAATGGAAAAACTATACTTTTTCCACAAAACTTTATGTTGCTCAAATAGTTCATCTACTATTTTCACTTTTTCTTTTAGTTGAGTAACTATAAATTCATGATATATAGAAGGCCTTATTCCTAGATATATTTCCCTACCGTCTTTATGAAGTTATCAAATAATTGATAATTGACACAACTAAAAGAGAGTCCCATATCATATATCTATACTGCATAAGAATTTACAGTCTGCTCTCTTAAAATCTTTTTGGTGTCATCAATTTCCCATCCTCCTCTTACTTCTCCCTTTTCAAAGCCTTTATTTTGTTGTGATTTCTATGGATAATACAAATATAATGACCCTCGATGTCATATTATGTTTTTCACATATTTTCGTCATTTAAAGCTTTCCTATAATTTTTTCAAGTCATTTATGACTTGCTAGAGCTGATAGTTCAGTTATTGGGCAGTTCGTTTGATTTTTAGAGTCAATTTTTTGTTTTAAAGTCTTCGCTGGTAAGGATTGACTACCGGGCGTAAACTTTAGATGATTGATATCATAGGCCAATTCTGATAGTTTTAATCATCGCCAAAATATTGATTTTAGGCTAGAGTGACCTTTGGTTTGGGTCCCGAGTCTTACAAACTCATTTCAGGCTATTGGTCGGAACTTGATAAAAATGGTCCATAGGTGTAGGACCTATATTTCGTCGAAACAACCTCATATTGAAATTTCAATGGCGTCATTGAGTCTGTAATATCAAATTTGATAGGGTAGCTTAGTTCATTTGCATTCACAAGATACCGAATGAATCTCAAGGGGTCGGTGAAAACTTGAAACTTTTCCAAGTTTCAGCTGGTGCAACTCAGTAGGTACATCCGCTAACGCGGACCTTTGGTCAATTTAGCGGAGGCTGCATAAATGGACAACTGGTCACTTTAGAGATCAAGGTTGCCCAGCCAGGTCGCTTAAGCGGAAGCCAGTCTGCTAAAACGGAGGCCGCTTAAATGGCAGCTTGTTTGCTTTAGTTAAAGAGCCAGATACAGATAGTACCGCTTAAGAAGTACTATGCCGCTTAGCAGTGACCACTTAAGCAACATCTGTAGGGTATTAAATTCCTCCTTTGCCTGATTTTCTCTCTATTTTTTCACAAGTATTAAGAGCTAAAAAGCCCTAGAGAGTATGAAAAATTAAGAGATTAGTTATTAGATGATAGTATGGGAAATTAGGAGATTAGTTATTGAAAGATCGTGGAGAAATTGTGATCTTGGAATAATCATTTATTCTTTGAAATTTTTGTAAGTTTCTAATTAATTCATGGTTTAATTCTTCAATTTAAACCCAAATCTCTATATCCTTATCGGGTTGATTTAGCATTATTTTAGCTTGAAATTTACCAATTCCTAAGGAAAAATATTCCTTGAGCATAAAGGAATGTGTTGACAGTTTCAAAAAAGTAAACCCACAAGCGGGACTCATATGGGATTTTGGCTTGAGGACCTGCAACATAAAAATACAATATGGGTACCATTGTTCTTGTATTAATGCATAAATTACTATTTTGATAGCGTAGCATCGTGTGAAAGCTTCTCAGGAAAGGAAATTGTCAATTTTAGCAAACTTTATCAGGTATTCTTTAGCATCCAGGTAGGCTAGGCTTACCTTTCACTTAGATTGGGCTTAATTGTAGTACCAGTATGATAATATGCTAGTTTTAGATTAAGAGTTATGTCTTGGAGGCGTATTTATTGTAATTTGAATTACTTAGCTGATTAAGGGGTCGTGATTAGGCATAGGAAACTTAATTACTCTATCATTAAGTAGAATTGCCATCTTAGGATGCAATAAGACTTATTTAGCATCTAATAGTGGAATTTGACACTCTTGGATAGAAATTGCCTTAGAGTGATTTTATAGGGTTAGAAGTGGCCCCTCTGATCCATTTTAAGCCAAGATTACTATTAGCTTCTTGCAGAATCAATAGGCATGTTACGTTATCTTATTTATAATCGTGAGCCCAAGGAGGATTTGGTATGATGGTTTACTCTAGCATTGTGTTTGGACAATGATAGTTTCAATTCAAATCCAATAATTTATGATAGTAGGACCGATCCGATTGCAAAATTATTGATGATACTACTTTCGATTCAAGTTTGGTATTCATGATATTTGTTCTGATTCAGGCCTGTAATATGAGATACTAATTCTAGTTCAAGTCTGACATTGAGAGGTTATTTATGATGCTTATGAAACTAGTTCTAGTCTGGTGCTTATGGTATGGAAGAATCCACAGTTATGATGTCAAGATATGGTTAGTTTGCACCTTTACTCTTATTACTTCACCTTGATTGCACTCTATGGGCTTATGAGGGCCTGTGTTGAGTTATTTGCTTTATTTGCATCTTCTGGGCTTATGTGAGTCCAGTTATGTATAGATAGCTATGTTTTCTTTAATATTGTTATTTCAGTTGTTTACTTTTAGTATTTGGAGCGGTATTATAGTTTTGCCCTTTTTCATGACTTAGCTTATTTATCTTGCATTTTATTATATTTATCTTATGATTTAGCTTAGTTGGTCAATGATGTCTGCTAAGTACCCATGATTTTGATACTCATACTATACTTTAATACCTTTTTGGTGCAGATCTGAGTACTAGCTATCGTTGTTAACATTGTAATTGTGTTGGTTAGAGTTTGGAAATAAGGTGAGCTCTCAGAGCTGGAGTTGACATTTTCTCGGTCTTCTATGTTTTAATAGTCTTTCTATGTTGGAGACTGTTGTATCTTTGACTAAATAGTAATCATATTCTTTTGATTAGTGGATCTTGTATCATGGGATGATATTACTCTTATCTTAGTTTTCTTCATTAATGTTTTATTCTTATGTTTTGGCATGTAATTCATTTACTTGCATATTTCTGACACTTATGCCATTTTTCACCAACTAGCCCATTACTTCTTGTTTCATGCAATGATTTGTCTTACCTACTGGCGGGGTAAATTAGGTTCCATCATGACTCATAAAATTGGGTCATGGCAAATTGATATTTGAGCACTAGGTTTACCGGTATTGTTGGTACAAGAGTAAGTGTCTAGTAGAGTCTTGCGGTTCATAATGATGACGTCTGTTTCTTATCTTTGGGAGGCTATTGGACATTCTTAGGAGTTCTTAACTCCCTTTACTCATTTTGTGCTAAGATTCTATGTTGGTTTTTAAGATTCATTTAATTTTACTCTTTCGTAGATGGCTAGGATGCATGCTATCGCTACACGAGACGAGGACCCAAAGTTTACTACTAGGTATCCTACTGGACTACATGTATGACTTCGAGGTCGAGGATAGCCAGAGATGCATCTCCAGCTAGAGACTAGGATAGGGAGTGATGTGTCATGCTTTCATGATATTTTCAATGCTTAAAATCAAGAAATATGCAAGTAGTTAGGTGTATTTTTGGGAATATGATGTGTTTTTGAGTTGATTTTGCAGGAAATTAAGTTCTGGGAGCTAACCTAAAGAAAAACTTGAAAGCTGAAATTTTTTGCTACCTACTTTGACACCTGTTGGCTTAGGTACCACCTACTAGGCGTAGGTGATAGACCGCAGGTGCTAGAAAACTGAAGTTCAAAGAATAAGAAGCTAAAAATTTGGTTTGCTACCTACGGCCTACCACCTGCCCATAAGTGGCACCGTAGGTGGCCACCGACTCAAGTTTTCCTCTTTTATTGAGGATTTGATTTCTAGGGTTTCCGTCTAATCTATAAATACTCTTATGATTTTTTTGTACTAGATATATGTTGTTGGGGTAAAGTTTGACGCACTCATACTCTTACAAACATATTTTGATTCCAAGAGTGACTTGTGATCTTGACATTCTCTTGTTCTTGATTTTTGGTTGATTAATAAATTTGAGACTTTAGGTTTTCTTCTTTCATTATTCTGAGATTGTTCTTATGATTTCATATATGAATTCCATGGATTGTTTCACAACTATGAGCGGCTAATTCTCATAGCCAGGGTTGTGGGAACCCTGGCGGAATAACGAAGTAGAGGAAGTGTCAAGTCATTCTTGATCAATATTCTTGCATGTATTGTGATTTTCTTCAGTTTAATTGATTTTTTGGCGGTGACCAACATTAAGAACCCGCTTGTATTCACTACTTACTTCAAAAGAGAGGTAAATATTAGAAAAGACGATCACAACAGTAATTTGAGATTCACCTCCACATCTTATTATTTTGTCATCTCATCTAATTAACTTGAGACCGAGAGGAGATAGTTAATCTAGGATCCAAGACAAGGATTAGTAATCCGACACTTTGAGGCTGAGAGGAGATGAGTGAGATTCACCAAAAGATATCGAGAGACGGTTGGTGATTCATAAGACATCACAAGAAGGTCCAAATCATCCTATATTTGAAACTACTAACAACTCTTAAATCCTAGATAAAATTCAAAGAGAAAAATCAAAGAAAAAGCAGAACTATATTATAAATATTTATCAATAAAATCTCCATTTTATTATAATTTATTTGTGATTTTCATCACTTAAAATTTATTGCATGCACTAGGATTTCATTATCCGATCCATGCCCTGTTTAATTTCTCGCTAAATCAATTAGATATTCTTTTTGTCATTTTCAGCTTCATGGTGGTCCGTCAGTATAAATTTCTTTTGCTTTATTAAATTCTTTGGTAAAACAATATATATCGTGCCGTATGCGTGACAGATAAATTAATATTCTATACTCATCTGCTTTTGAAAAGAGAGAAAATTGCTATTTCAATTGGCACTAAAATTTTGGTACAATGAATAAGGAAAACAATTTAGGGATTAATTTTTTCCCACATTTAGTATGAAACATTAACTAATTTGAAATTATTTTATTCCATAATTTATATTTAAATGGTGAAATTGCCATCTAATATGAAGGGTGATATAAAATAATCCTATGAGATATTCTAATTCATAGAAAATTTCTACTTATTTAAACCAGCGTACCAAAGGGAGGAATTTTGACTTCATTTATTTCAATATATATATCTTGTTTTAATATTTAACGTGTTCTTAATTTGACGTTTTTATTTTATTTTGACGATATTTATTTATAGAAAAGATATGATATTTAAAATGATAAGAGTCAAAAGATATTTATGATATATAATATAAATATAGATACATCTTCTTTTAATTTAATAAATTTAAGAATCAAACTAAGACGCATAAATTAATTTTGAAGGACTATTCCTCAATGTCAAAATAAGAAGCTTAATTTTCCTTCTTGCTTCTTGCCCTAAAGAAAATAAGATGGTTTTGCTTTTGAAATCTCTAAATTTTAAACTTCTAATCTTATTCTACATATTTTTGCAATTACACAAAAATTTATGACATGTTTAGATCTACTTACACAACAAATTGTATTTTAGTTAATACTCTCTCCGTTTAAAAAAGAATGATCTATTTTGACTTGACACAAAATTTAAGAAAATAAAGAAGATTTTTGAATCTTGTGCCTTAAACTAAAGTTGTGTCAAATATATCAAAATACCCTTTAATCTTGTGGTCCTAAACATATCACATGAAAAGTTAAAATTAACGAATTGTCAAAAAAGAAAAGGGGTCATTCTTTTTGTAACGGACTAAAAATAAAAATAAGTCATTCTTTTTGAAACGGAGAAAGTAATAAATAAATATTTTTTAATCAAATTTTTTTGTCAAATTAAACAGTATTATGCAAAATATAAAAAACGGAGTAACAAATTATTATAGCCAGTTGATGGAATTTGAATTTAGCCTTCTAGGCATGTCCGTAAGGGGTGTGTTGAATTCGATTTAATTGGTCAAAATTATTCTAAAACTAGATAGGAAAACATCATGTTAAAACAAGTAAAATAACTATTTCTTCCATTCTTTTTAATTTCTCTATTTGAATTGGATGCACTCCTTAATAAATCTCTAACTCCTATAAAAGTAAAACCAATTTTACCAATATACCCTTAATTAAATTTTGTATTCATTTTCAAATTAACAATAATTATATTTAAATGAAGAGACATTTATGAAAAAAAAAAACTTTTTTTAAAGTATAAATACCAACCCTTTAGGAAGTAATTACACTCTCTTCCACTTTTTTAATTACTTTACTCTCTCTCCCTATTAATATACATAACATAGCTGACATATACATAACATTCTGTGTATATGTTGAGATTTTTGTAATATGTTTAGGGAGTTGAGATTTTTTGTAATATTGGAAACATAAGTTGTGTATTTGTGTAATTTTTAGTTTTTTAAATCACATACAATTTAAATTGTATTGCCACTGTTTGGGCATGTGAAAAGTTCTCTACTGCCGTCAATTTCAATTCATATTTGTCACCAAGTTGGCATGGATTAATTAAATATATTGAAATACAAATTCTCAATTATAGGTCTATCGAAAACAACCTATCTACTTCATCTGAGGTAGTGGTATGATCTGCGTACACTCTACCATCTCCAAACCCCATTATATAGGAATACACTAGGTATGTTATTGTTGTTGTTGTTGTTGGTAATTTGAACAAGGGTATAATATGAAGTTTTTAATTAAATTACTCTTGAAAGATGAAAGGAACAATTAAAAAGGAATTTAAACACACCCCAAATAAAACAATTAAAAATGAAAGGAGAAAGTATAACACAATGAACACACAAATAATATTCTACATTAATTGCATCTTTCCGCCCTTCAACAGTATAACACAATCAATACACAAATAATATTCTACACTGATTGTATTTTTCCGCCAACCAATATACCCCACTCACGTGGCTCTCATCCCTATGACTCCCACATCCATATCATCCATCCCCACCCCTTTCTAAAATAATGGAATCCTACTAATATGGGAGTTAATTACTCTCCTAAACACTAGTTATTGAAATTATACTAAAATTATTAAAAAAATATTCAGAAACATAATTAAGACGTCAGGATACATGATTCAATCGCAGTAAATTCATGTATCTCAGATGCATTAACATGCATATATTCGTGTGTATCCAAAGGGTTATGGCTAAGTTGCATGTATTCTGGGGTTACAACTGGTTGTTAGTGGCATGTATCCAAAATATTATTGTTGGCAATGTGACTAGCTCTGTGGAGTGGTATTTTGGTTGCTTTATTTATTTAGGAGTCAATAAGTTGTTCCTAGTCTTTAGGCTACAACTTAACATATTTTGCAGCTTCAATACAGAGAAAATTCCACACTTGTGAGTTTCTTCTTTACACTTTTGCTATAGTTAATTTTCTATCATTTGGTATCCCATCCAAATTGAGTTTTTTTCCTCCCTTGCAATACTACTACAAAATCAAAACGATATCCTTTGAAAAAAATTTTTAGACAGTTATTTCCAGCTTTGATGGTCATTAAGATCATTAGAGCATGTTGATGGAGAACTTTCTTAGGTCAAAAAAGTTTTGGCCAATTATCAGTATTGGGGTGCAAGAGCCAGCTACTGATACTGCCTTGTCGAAAGCACAAAAGGTAGAATTGGACAATCTAAGGATAAAAGATCTCAAAGAGAAAAATTATCTTTTTCAGGCTATTGATTGCTCAATACTGAAAGTCGTTCTTCGCAAGGATACTTTTAATAAAGTATGAGATTCTATGAAGAATAAGTATCAAGGAACGACAAAGGAGAGACAAGTGCAGTTTCAAGCACTCAGTTGTGAGTTCGAGGCTCTACGTATGCGAGGTGGTGGTTCAATAACTAGTTGGTTCTCTAGCACATTGGCTATCGCTAATTAAATGTGAATTCATGGTGAAAAAGTGGAGGATGTTACCATCATTGAGAAAATACTTCGCTCAATTACAACAAAGTATAATTATATTATTTGCTCAATTGAAGAATCCAAAGATATCGATACTTTCTATTGACGAGTTGCAGGTTCTTTATTGGTTCATGAGAAGAAATAAATTTACAAGAAAAGGATGAAGTAGGAAAGAAGATAGTGATTTCTTTAAAGGAAACAAATCAGGAGAAAGATAAAGGAAAGAGAAAAAATTGGCACCATAAAAAAGAGAAGAGTATAGATGGTGATTCACTGGAAAAGGAAAAGAGACGTGACAAGTATCAAGTTAAATGCTATCGATGCCATCACTTTGGACACTATTGATATACATGTACCAATTCAAATAGGAATTATGGTAGCAGATCTAACTTTGCAGAAACAAACAAAGATATGGAAATGAAGGAAGAAGAAGAGGTTTCTCAATGTTGATGGAATATACTTCCAAAGAGAAAGTTTCCACTAATTTATGGTTTCTTGATAACGGCTATAGTAATCACATATGTGGGTAGCAGGAGACATTCTCAGAGTTGAATGAAACTTTTCAAGATACGGTGAGATTTAGAGTTAATTCTGTGGTTTTTACCATGGAAAAAAGAAAGGTACAAGTCTCAACCAAAAAAACTTCACTCATTCCTTAGGTGATATGTTTTATGTCCCTGCATTAGAGACAAATTTACTAAGTGTTGAACATATTCCAGAAGAGGAATGTGAACTTCATAGAAAAGGTAAAGTTTGTAAGATACGAGATATTCATTTGGGGTTAATTGCTCAAATTAATATGCCTTTAAATCACTTGTTTTCTTTTATATCTTCACAACTACATAAAATCTTGTCTTTCTGCCAAAGTGAAACAGGATGCCTGTTAGTGGCATTTTCATTATTGACATTTACACTTTGGAAGCTTGAAGTTCTTTAACAAAAAATAGTTAGTCTTGAGTCTTTTGTAGCTTGCATCTTCCAATGGAGTATGTGAAGAGTGTGTAGTTAGAAAACAACACTGTGAATCATTTTCAATAGGAAAGTCTTGGAGGGTAAAAATGATAGTAGAGTTGGTGTACTTAGATATCTGTAATACGATAGGTCCTACATCTAATAGAGGTAAACACTATTTCATTAGCTTTATTTATGATTATAGTAAAAATACATGGGTCAAGTTCTTAAAATAAAAGTCTGACGCATTTAAAACTTTTAAGAAGTTTAAAGTGCTTGTTAAAAATGAAGTTGGTTGTCAAATTAAGTTTTTGCAGACTGATCAGGGTGGAGAATACAACTCACTAGAGTTTGTAGAATTTTATGAGAAGCATGAAATTAATAAACATCTTACGACAACCTACACACCTTAACAGAATGGTGTGTGTGAAAGAAAAAATCACACTATTCTTGATATAGTGCGTGGTTTTTTTAAGACAGGTGGATTACCAAGAGACTTTAAGGCAGAAGCTGTTCGTTAAAGTGTTCATATATTGAATAGATGTCCTACCGGATCTATTAGAAATATGATACGTCATGAATCTTGGAGCAGGCGTAAACCAAATGTTGAGTACTTTTGAATTTCTGGGTGCATAACATATGCAGACATTTAGGATACTGTAAGAAAGTAGTTGGACGTAAAGGCCTAATTGTAATTTTCTTGGTACTAAGTACAAATTAAAAACTTATTGGTTGTTTAATTCTATTATCAAGAAAATAGTTATTGTTGAGATATTATTTTTTATGAAGAAACTGTAACACCCTAGCCTTTCAAATGATTTACAAGTGCTTGAAATGAGTCCTTAGGACCCCAATATCAAAGATAAACCACCTAAGATTGTGTTTGAATGAGTTAGGGGTATTTTTAAGTTTAGAAAAAGGCTTTGCATCACGAAATGGGCACCCCACGATGGCTTTGAACCGCAGAGGGGCCTGTGATGGGCCACTGCCTCAAGTCTACACTAGGGTCTACATCGCGGACCTCTAGGTTTTCCCTAGGGGCGCACTGCAAATCTTCTGGTTTGCGATGGAGGTCGCGTTACGAACCCTCTCCCGATGCATCAAAATAGTCCTTTTTAGCATATTTTAAGGGAATGAGGGTCTTTTCACACCCCTAAGTCCTTCCTAATCCCTTTCGTATGAGTTTAGAGCCTTAAAATGCTTTTACACCTCAGTAAATTCCTAATCATCATTCTAATACAAGAAAGGAGAAATGTAAGACCCCGTAAAATCCTAAACTTAATTCAGTCTTTTAGGCTTGACAAGGGGTCCCAGACTTAGAATATTTTAGTTAAGTACTCATACTTAATTCCATTTTATCCTACGAAGGTTGGAAATCTTACTTTGCGACCTTTTCGTCCATTAAATATTGATGTTTAGATTGATTCATGATCAGGAATGTCTGTAGGTGTTTTCAAACAAGTTTTGGATTTTTCGGACTTCATTTGAAGCTTCTTTGGAATCCCAAAATAGTAGATCAATGCGATCTTGGTGCACTGCTTCGACTATCACATTTATTAATACTTTCCCCAACTACCAGCGTCCAATTCTAGTGAATCGACATGAACATGGCGTGACGCGTTGGCTATGGCGTTGACGTCATCAACGTATCGCGTTGACCTGCACTTCGGTATCCCAGTTTTCAGTCATTAAAAGACCATGTTCTTGGAGGTATTTGGGTATTTTCCTCACATCCTTCAGCCTCCAAAACATGAAATTAAGACCTTTGGAGAACAAATATACTTATTCATTATCCAATTAGCTAAAGAACAAAATCCTAGGTGCTTAAATTTCAAATCAAGAACTCAAGATTCAACCATAAAATTTCAGAAATTCTTCAACAAAGGTATGTAAAGTGTTCATCCAAGGGTCTCTTCCACCCTTGGAGTCCAAGAATCAGTTTTTAAACCTCAAGTATATGAATTTCATGAATACCATGATGGGTTTGATAATATTCATGTTTATAATGATTATTTAAGTTTCAAATCCATGTGTTATGCTAAATTTCATGTGGAGTTTATTGATTTATATGTCTTACTATGTGAGATTATGTTAAAGCCTTCAAATTGTGAATTTGATGATTGAATTATGTGCTCACATATTGATTAGTGTTATGCGCATGTTCTATGCCTTCCAAGTATTTGATAAATTGTTCATGTGAACTATTAAGAGAATAAAATCATGCAAGTGTTCGTTAAAATGCCCTAATGAGTAAATGATGATCAAGTTTATAGTTTTCATGTTTCAAGTTTATGCCATCTCTCTTAATTTATGCTATCGAGTCCTGGGTGTACTTGTACCCAACAATTTAGCTGATTACCTAGAGCCATGGTCAGTCATAGAACAGTATCAGTCACATCACAATCAGTAGTACTCTCAGTCAGTTAAAAAACTCAGAAAAACTTAGTAGAGTCAGTAATATTTCAGTCTAACTCAATATTCAGTTCAGACCTCAATAAACTCTATTAGTTAATAGAATTCAATAGTATTTCAATAGTCAATGGAACTCAGTGAACTCATTTCAGTTCAGCTTAATAGTAATCTCAGTAACCGTCCAGTCTAGTCTAGTACAGACTAGAAATCAGTTCAGTGTCTATTCAGTTGGGAGTAGGATTCAGTACCGAGTTCACCCAGGTATGGTGGCATTCCTATCAGTAGAGGGTTTGACCCTTAGTAGCAATTCCTGCATTACAGAACTACGTAGCCAGCGTAGGTTGAGATATCTTTCTGACAGACATTATGAGGGTTGATACTTCTCATCCGAGTTATCCTGTCAGCAAGGGTTGACGAAAGAGCTTTCTGTCAGAAAGGGTTAAATCACAGCTTGTCCTTACCCATGGCACGGTATTAGAACCCTTTCAACTGGGGTTACAGGTTGGACCCCAAATCAGTTAGGGAAGGGGCATGTCAATTAGATGATTACCTCCCACAGTCTCAGTTTCAGTCTCAGTCTTAGAATAGAACCTAGTTCAGTTCAACAGATCTAGGACTATCAGACATAGTCACTCAGCTCAGTACAGAACTCATTATAGTTCCCCAGAATTTAAGAATATCAGATATAGTCACCTAGTCATCAGTTATATAGTATTAGTTATACAGTAAATCTGTTGATCAGTATTCAGACTTAGTGTTCGGTGTTATCATGATCTCAGTTATAGTTTATGTATTCCTGCATGTACTCTTACTCAGTCATACTCATGTTATTCAGTTATTATTATGCATGCCTATGAAACCATTCATTTCAGCCCACCTCACTGAGCATACCAGTACATTTAAAGTACTGATGTATGTTTTTTTTGCGCTATCATGTCTTATATCATAGGTTCCAATGCACGATCTCCATAGAACCTTCAGTAGACCAAACTTTCAATATTTAGCATAGTGGTGAGTCCTCATAGTTTAAGGATATGATTTTTATTTACTGTATTTCAGTTTATGTCAATAGATAGAGTTAGTTGGGGACTTGTCCCATCAACTCCATAGTTCATACAGTTAGGGGCTTCCCATACTAGGGTATTTTAGATAGTTATTCAGATTTTAGTTTTGTCTTTCAGTTTTGGTATTTAATACCACATTCAGTTTTATTTTCAGATTGAACCTTATGGCATGTTTCCTTCTAATTCCACATATTATTCAGTATTATTTTTTAGTTATTTCAGCAGGTACCAGTCATGGGTTAGGTTGTGGTCCCTCAGGATTATGAGCACCGTCTAGAATCTGGGGTACAGACTCAGGGTGTCACAAACTTAGTATCAGAGCCTAAGGTTCAATAGAGTCCTATGAAGTCTGGAAACCACATCTAGTAGAGTCTGTGCAAGGTGTGTTGAACGCCACACTTATGTACATGAGGCTATGCGATGTTTTAGGAACAGTTTCCCCTCTTTCAGTATTTATATCGTGTGAGTGAGCATGAGCTCCATTTACACTCTCTTTCTAATCCTAGCTTCTCTTCTATTTACAGAATATGCCTCCAAAAAGGACTTAGAAAAGAGGAATGAGAGATCAGTCAGCCGCTCAGCCCATCCATCCAGATCCTTTGGTCGATCATGTCTCCCATGCAGAGTTCAGAGTAGCCTTCACTACCTTAGCTCATTTTGTAGCAGCCCAGAATGAACGTCCAGCTGTGGTTTCGGCCAACCCAGTGGCCAATACTGCTGCTGCCAGGATTTGGGACTTCACCCGAATGAACCCTCTATTATTTACAGGGTCTAAGTCAGATAAAGACCCTTAAGAATTTCTTGATCAAGTGCAGAAGGTTACCGATATAATGGGGGTGACTGCTGTTGAGAGCGCTGAATTGGCAATATATCAGTTATAGGATGTGGCACACTTATGGTTCAAATAATGGAAGGCAGAGAGGGCCGCAGATGTAGGGTCAATAGAATGGGAGAAGTTTGCAGTTGTTTTTTTGGATAGGATCTTTCCACTAGAGTTGAGGAAAGCGAAGGTTTTGGAGTTTATAAAACTGAAGCAGGGCAATATGACGGTGCAGGAGTATTCTCTTAAGTTTACTCAGCTAGCCAGATATGCCTTGTATGTTTTACCAAATAGCAGAGTGAAGATGAGTAAGTTTGTGTCAGGAGTGTCTAGTAACATGGTCAAAGAGTGTAGGACCACAATGATTATTAAAGAGATGGATATAGCTAGGCTTATGGTCCATGCTCAGCAGATAGAGGAGGACAAGAATAAAGAGAAAAAGAGGGAGAACAAATTATTTTAATTTCGCTCAGCCTAAGTACGAGGGTGAGAATTGTTCTCAGTTCCGCTCGAAATCCTCAGTTCCAGCTTCTTCCTTAGCCAGTGCTACAGTGCCAAAATTTAGAGATGGCAACCGAGACAGGGCATCAGGCCCTAAGCCCCAAGAAAGTGTCAGTAGTGCTCGAACCAATCTCCTTTGCCAGAAGTGCGACAGAAACCACCAGGGTATTTGCAAAGCTAGCAGCAATGAGTTTTTTGGATGTGGAAATCCAGGACTCAGAGTCAGACAGTGTCCTCAGGTGGGTTCATAGAGTCAGCATAACCATACCCCACCTTAGTCCGGTCGTCCGAATCAGCAGGATTCCTCTTCCAATGCCACCAGTGGGCAGCGCCCAAATAAACTCTATGCTCTTTATTCCCGACAGGATCAGGAAAGTTCTCCTAATGTGGTCACTGGTACGTTACAAGTTTTCCATTTTCATGTTTACGCTTTGCTAGATCCAGGAGCTTCTTTGTCTTTTATTACTCCATATATAGCAGTTGATTTTAGAGTCAGTCCCAAAATTCTAGTAGAGCCCTTCTCAGTTTTCACCCCAGTGGGTAAGTCTATCATAGCCCGATGGGTATACAGGAACTGTCCGGTTATGATATCTCAAAAAGTCACTTCAGCAGACTTAGTTGAATTAGAGATAACTGATTTTGATGTCATTCTCAGCATGGATTGGCTTCATTCCTGGTATGCCTCAGTTGATTGCAGAAAAAATTGTCTAGTTTCAATTTCTGAATTAACCTATCCTAGAGTGGAAGGGTAGTACTTCATCACTTAGGGGTCAACTTATTTCTTACCTTCAGGCTAGAAAGATGATATCTAAGGGATGTGTCTGCCATCTCGTTCGAGTCCAAGACTCTAGTTCAAAAACCCCTACTCTTGAACCAGTATCAGTATCATGTGAATTCCCAAATGTGTTTCCCAAAGATCTTCCCGAAGTTCCTCCCGAAAGGGAAATTGATTTCGAAATCTATCTTCTGCCAGATACTCAACCCATATTTATCCCGCCATACAGAATGGCTCCAGCAAAACTTAGAGAATTAAAGGAACAATTAAAATATCTCTTAGATAAGGGATTTATCAGACCCAGTGTGTCCCCGTAGGGTGCACCAGTGTTATTCGTGCGTAAGAGAGACGGTTCTCTCAGAACATGTATAGATTACCGTCAGTTAAATAAAGTTACGATCAAGAACAAGTATTCACTCCCCAAAATTGATGTCTTATTTGACCAACTTCAGGTTCCAGGTATTTCTCTAAGATAGACCTCAGATCAGGCCATCATCAGCTCAGAGTCAGGGAAAGTGACATCATAAAAAAAGTTTTCTGAACTCGGTACAGTCACTTCGAATTTTTAGTCATGTCCTTTGGTCTTACCAATGCCCCAACAACCTTCGTGGACTTGATGAACTGTGTGTTCAAGTAGTACTTGGACATGTTCATCATAGTCTTCATAGATGACATTCTTGTTTACTCCTGTAGTGAATACGATCATACAGACCATTTCAGAATAGTATTGCAGACTCTCAGAAACCATCAGCTATTCGCCAAATTTAGTAAGTGTGAATTTTGGCTAAGGTCAGTAGCATTCCTTGGCCATATAATTTCTAGTGATAGCATTAGAGTTGATCTCCAAAAAGGCCGAAGTAGTGAGAAACTAGCCCAGGCCTATCTCTCCATCAGATATCAGGAGTTTTTTGGGTTTGGATGGCTATTACTGACGATTTTTTGAGGGATTTTCATCTATTGCATCCCCTATGTCCAGATTGACTCTGAAAAAAGTCAAGTTCCAGTGGTCAGATTCTTGTGAGAAGAGTTTTCAGGAGTTGAAGACTCGACTCACCACAACTCTAGTTTTTTCCCTACTAGATAGTTTTGATGGCTTTGTTGTGTACTGTGATGCTTCCATAGTCGGATTGGGTTGTGTTTTGATGTAGAGAGGTAAGGCCATAGTCTATGCCTCCAGACATCTTAATCCCCATGAGAAGAACTATCCTACTCATGATCTTAAGTTAAAAGCAATAGTTTTTGCCTTAAAGATTTAGAGGCATTACTTGTATGGTGTGCACGTTGATATGTTCACTGATCATAAGAGCTTGCAGTATGTGTTCTCTCAAAAATACCTCAACCTTCGTTAGAGAAAATGGTTGGAATTGTTAAAAGACTATGACATGAGTATTTTGTATCATCCGGTCAAGTCCAATGTAGTGGCTGACACTCTCAGTAGAATGTCTATGGGTAGTGTTGCCTATGTTGAGGTCTGTAAGAAGAAGTTAGCCCAGGAAGTTCATCAGCTAGCCCGACTGGGTGTTCGCTTAGTCGATTTAGTAGAAGGTAGTGTGTGGGTGTAGAGTAGCTCAGAATTATCCCTAGTTTCTGAAGTGAAGGAAAATAAGGATAGGGATCCCAGTCTAGTCCAGTTGAAGGAATCGGTCAGAAATCAGAAAGTAGAGATTTTCTCCCAAGAGGGAGATAGTGTATTGCATTATCAGGGTCATCTGTGTGTGCCAGGTATATATGACTTGAGGCAGTGAATTCTTGCAGAAACACATGGTGTGCATTACTCTATTCATCCAGGGGCCACGAATATATACCGTGATTTGTGGGAGATCTATTAGTAAAGTGGGATGAAAAGAGACATTGCAGAGTCTCAACATGTCAACAAGTTAAGATTGAGCATCAGAAGCCTAGTGGGTCTATGCAGGAGTGCATTATTCCCACCTAGAAATAGGAAGAAGTGAACATGGACTTTGTGACGGGTTTGCCTCGTACTCATCATCAACATGATTCAGTTTGGGTCATTTAGACAGGATGACCAAATCAATTTATTTTCTTCCAGTTCATACCTCCTATTCAGTTGAGGATTATGCCAAACTCTATATCAGGGAGTTGGTCAGATTGCTCGGTGTTCCATTATCCATTATCTCAGATAGAGGTACCCAGTTCACCTCTCATTTCTGGAAAGCATTCCAAAAGGGTCTTGGTACCCGAGTTTATCTCAGTACAACCTTTTATCCTCAGACATATGGTCAAGTAGAAAGGACCATTCAGACCTTAGAAGATATGCTGTGAGCATGTGCGATACACTTTAAAGGTAGTTGGGATGACCACTTCTCTTTGATTGGGTTTGCATATAACAATAGCTATCACTCCAGTATTCAAATAGCTCCGTTTGAGTCACTTTATGGGAGGAGGTGTAGGTCTCCCATTGGTTGGTTTGAAGTGGGTGAGTCCGCAGTGGTAGGACCTGACTTTGTGTTTGATATCGTAGAGAAGGTCCAGTTGATCAGGAAAATGCTTAAGATAGCTCAGAGCTGATAGAAATCGTACGCAGATATAAACAAAAAGGATATCGAGTTCGATATTAGTGATTATGTGTGCTTGAAGATCTCTCCTATGAAAGGAGAAAAACATTTTGGCAAGAAAGGGAAACTCAGTCCCCGATATGTCGGTCCTTACCGAATTCTCAGTCATTTCAGAAAGTTAGCTTATGAGCTTGAGTTACCTTTAGATTTATCTTCAGTTCATCCAGTGTTTCGTGTCTCCTTTCTAAAGAAATGCATAGGTGACCCATCAGTCGTAGTCCCTATTGAGGGCATAGATGTTCAGAACAACCTCTCTTATGAAGAGATCTAAGTCAAAATCCTTGACTATCAGATTCGCAGACTGAGGAACAAAGAAGTTCCTCTAGTCAAAGTTCTTTGGTGGAATCAGTCCGTTGAGGGAGCTATTTGGGAAGCAGAAGCAGAGATGCACACCAAGTATCCTCATCTATTCTCCGCTAATCCAAACTCAGCTCAAGGTAATAGTTTCCTTAAGATTAATCAGTTTCATGTTCAGATTTTAGTTACAAACTTGGTATTAGTTATCATTTCATGTTCAGTTATACGTTCATGAGCTAGTTCAATCATGTATCTATGCATTATATATGCATGTTCAGTATGTAGATTCAGTTTATCAGTAATCCCAGTCATGCATTCATGAATCATGTTCAACTATACTCATGCATCAGATATAAATGTTCAGTATGATAATTCAGAATACCAGTAATATCAGTTACGTAGTTATGTTCCAGATGTTCATGTCCAGTAAATAAGTCAGTCTCTCAGTATTCTCAATCTCAGCAGTCTCATTCGAGAACGAATGTTCCCAAAGGGGAGATAATATAAGACCCCGCAAAATCCTAAGCTTAATTCAGTCCTTTAGGCTTGTCAAAGGGTCCCAAACTTAGAATATTTTAACTAAGTACTCAGACTTAGTGTCATTTTAGACTATGAAAGTTGGCAATCTTATTTTGCAACCTTTACGTCCATTAAATGTTAATGTTTAGGTTAATTCATAATCAGGAATGTCCGTAGGTATTCTCGGACAAGTTTTAAATTTTTCGGACTTCGTTTGAAGCTCCTTTGGAATCCCAAAATAGTGGATCAATGCGATCTTGGCTCGCCACGTCGACTATCGCATTGATTAATATTTTTCCCAGCTACCATCATCCAATTCTAGTGAATCGACGCGAACATGGCGCTATGCGTTGGCTATCGCATCGATGTCATCGATGCGCTGCGTCGACCTGTGCGTTGGTAGCCCAATTTTCAGTCATTAAATTATCACGTTCTTGGGGGTATTTGGGCCTTTTCCCCACGTCCTTCAGCCCCAAAAACATGAAATTAAGCCTTTTGGAGAGCAAATATTCTCATTCATTCTCCAATTAGCTCAAGAACAAAACCCTAGGTGCTCAAATTTTAAATTCAGAACTCAAGATTCAACCATAAACTTTCAGAAATTCTTCAACAAAGGTATGTGAAGTGTTCATCTAAGGGTCTCTTCCACCCTTGGAGTACAAGAATCAGTTTTTAAACCTCAAGTATATGAATTTCATGAATACCATGATGGGTTTGATAATATTCATGTTTATAATGATTATTTATGTTTCAAATCCATGTGTTATCCTAAGTTTCATATGGAGTTTATTGATTTATATGTCTTACTATGTGAGATCATGTTAAATCCTTCAAATTGTGAATTTGATGATTGAATTATGTGCTCAGATATTGATTAGTGTTATGCGCATGTTCTATGCCTTCCAAGTGTTTGATAAATTGTTCTTGTGAACTATTAAGAGAATGAAATTATGCAAGTGTTTGTTAAAATGCCCTAATGAGTAAATGATGATCAAGTTTATATTTTTCATATTTCATGTTTATTCCATGTCTCTTAATTTATGCTATCGAGTCCTGAGGGTACTTGTACCTGATAATTTAGCAGATTACCTAGAGCCATGGTCAGTCATAGAATAGTATCAGTAATGTCACGATCAGTAGTACTATCAGCCAGTTACAGAACTCAGGAAAACTCAGTAGAGTCAGTAATATTCAGTCTAACTCAGTTTTTAGTTCAGACCTCAATAAACTCTATCAGTTAACAAAATTTAGTAGTATTCCGTCAGTTAACAAAACTCAATTTTAGATAAGGGGCATATCGGTTAGATGATTACCTCCTATAGTCTCAATTTTAGTCTCAGTCTCAGAATAGAACCTAGTCCAGTTCTACAGATCCAGGACAATCAGACATAGTCACTCAGCTCAGTACGAAACTCAGTATAGTTCCCCAGAATTCAAGACTATCAGATACAGTCACCCAGTCATCAGTTATACAATAGTTATTAATTAAATCTATTGATCAGTATTCAGACTTAGTGTTCGGTGTTATCACGATCTCAGTTATAGTCTATGTATTCATGCATGTACTCTAACTCAGTCATACTTATGTTATTCAATTATTATTGTGCATGCATATGAAACCATGCATTTCAGCCTACCTCACTGAGTATACCAGTACATTCAAAGTACTGACGCATGCTTTTTTATGCTATGATGTCTTATATCATAGGTTTTGATGCGTAAGCTCCAGAGCACCCTCAGTAGACCAGACTTTCAGCATTCAGCATAGTGGTGAGTCCTCATAGTTCTAGGACATGATTTCTATTTACAGTATTTCAATTTATGTCAATAGACGGAGTTAGTTGAGGACTTGTCCCATCAAATCCACACTTCAGAAAGTTGAGGCTTCCTAGACTAGAGTATTTCAGACAGTTATTCAAATTTTTATTTTGTCTTTTAGTTTTGGTATTTAATACCGCATTTAGTATTATTTAGTATTATTTTCATATTGAACCTTATGGCATATTTCTGCCTAATTCCACATATTATTCAGCATTATTATTCAGTTATTACAGCAGGTACCAGTCATGGGTTAGCTTGTGGTCCCTTGGGATTATGAGCACCGTGTAGCGTCTGGGGTACAGACTTGGGGCGTTACAAGAAACTACCTAGGGTTTGAGGGTTTCAAGCTTTAAGGGTAAACTTTGATTCAATTTCTCTCCATTAGATGTACGTAGAATGACTTATATCTTATATGGTTTTGAATTTATAACTTTTAATCTCTTTTAATTATTGAAGATTTGAGATTTTCATTCACAACAAGAGCATGAATTTCAAGATTTGCATCCAACTTCACTTGTGTATTTTTATGGGTATTTACATATATATGTGTGCATATTAAGTTGTGATTTATGAAAATGATGAGGTTGTGAATGATTTCCTTGCCCAATTTTGCTTGAGGATGGTTTTAATAAATATTAATTGTTTTGATATTGCTTTTGCTTTTCAATAGTGGTTGATTGAATATGATTAAAAGAGTAATTATTCTCTTAAAAGCTTTAACATATTTCATGAATGAGAATGCTTAACTAAATCACCATCATTACTGAAAGAACTTTACTATGTATTTATGAAAGAGATGACCACCTTAAGAATAAAGCTTTAAAAGAAAGACCTTTTACTTAAGTTTGCATAACAGTTTTGAAAGAAAACTCTCTTGTGACATGTGAGTCATTATGGCGGTCAAATAACATGTTTTTGATAAAAAGGGTTGTAACATGATATGACATGATATGATATGGATTATACTTCCTAATAGTCTTGGTATGACGATACCAAATCAGATAAATGCCATGACAAACTCAGAACAGACTAGACTACAGACTTTTCGAACTTCAGACCATGTTTTGATAAAGTATGTATGTTTTAAGAGGCTAAAATATAGGCTTAAAGAAAGTTAGGTGCTAATCGAGAAGACACGAGTCCAGATAACTCAAAGCCCAAAACTGTGTTTTGCCAATACAGGATTAATCTTGTCCTAAAATATGGATGATCATTGTATACTTGCTATATATAGTTGTATACCATACTAGACACTCTAATCCAGGCACCAAACTTAGATTTGGGGCTTAACCAATGGGTTAGTGTCAGATCCTGCATAGCCCATGGGTTTTTTTAGATCATGTTGGGTATGCTGCCTAGCTCAGATCTAATGAATACCATGATATTATTTATAAAGCAGTTTTAGATAGAATTACTTATTTTTAGATTTTTTTGATGTCATATGACCCCATGTTATGATTTTTATGATGTTTTGACCATTATGATATATTGTAAGTAATTTTCTTTGGACGTTATATATACCAATACATTCCAAGTATTGATCGTCCTCGTGGTGGCTACATTGTCTCATAATGTAGGTTCTGAGGCACAATCTCATGGTCCAGCTCAGTAGTAGATTAATTTCAGATATTCAAAGTTGGTGAGCCTTTCTTACTTCAGAAGGCGCTTTATCCATATATTATTTTTTTTAGTTTCATGGTCTGGCCTGAGGCCTTGCCTGACTTAGACAGACTAGTGTTTTAGTAGAAACGTCATAGACTGGTTTAGACTGGATTTGGTTTTTTTATGGACTGATGTTATGAAGTATTTAAATTAATTATGATCCTTTACATGACTTAGTTTATCTTCTATACTTTTATTTTACATGAATTATGCTTGCGAAGGTATACTAAGGGGTCCCCCAACCCTTCGTGGTTTGGGATACCTATCGCATTTTGGGCCTCAGTTTGGGTGTGAAAATCTTGGTATCAAAGCACGGTTCAGTGTCCCAGGGTTTCTATAAAGTTTTATGGAGTAAAGTCCTTTTTATGGGTGTGAGCATGCCATACTTATAAGAGGAAAGCTATGAAACTTTTAGGAATATTTTTCTTTTTTTTTCATATTCTAATACGTGCTGTAGGGATTAATGTTTCCTAACTCATGACTTTCTATGTTTTAGATCATGCCTTCCTGTAGATCCAATGGTCAATGCACCTCAGTTCGGGCCTCGGTTTATAGTGGGGCAAATGCTGAAGATGTCCGCCCAACTTATAGCATGCATACCTTTTGCAGAGCCTATACTCCTAAGTTCACTGCTCCTCTAAGGGTCCCACCAGTCAAAATTAGCCCTTCTCGAGCCCCTCCAGTTGGTGTCAACCATACTCAGTCACCATATAGAGAGGTCTCGAATGTTGAGTTCCATCAGTCCATTCATATACTTGCTCAGCTTATGGCTTCTTAGTCTCGCCGGTCTGGAGATATGAATTATGTGCCTGGTTCTTCTGAAATCACTTGAGTTGGCTAGTTCATGAAGTTGAACCCACCTACCTTTATCGGTACCAAGGTTGAGGAGGATCCTCAAGGATTTGTAGATGAGATGGAGAAGATATTCAGAGTCATGCATTCCAATGATACTGAGGGGGTATAATTTATAGCTTATCAATTTAAAGAGGTGTCCCACCAATGGTATGATGAGTGGAAAGAGTTTAGGGGTGAGGATGCTAAACCCGCAATATGGGAAGGGTTTTGGGAGGTATTTCTAGATCACTTATTTCCTCAAGAATTGAGAGAAGCCAAGGATGAGGAATTTATTAATCTGAAGTAGGGAAAGATGAGCGTTAAGGAATATGCATTGAAATTCACTCAGCTATCCTGTTATGCTCCAAAGTTGGTGTGCAACATAAATACTTATATGAGAAAGTTTGCATTCGGTCTTTCAAATGACCCAATGTTAGAATGTAAAAAGGCGATCTTAAATAATGACATGTATATCTCTAGGCTAACGATATATATGCCGTAGGTAGAAGAGGAGAAAAAGAAGAAAGCATAGGTAGAGGAAAAGAAAAGGCATATTAAGAGAGCTAAGTCTATGGACCATGATACCAGTCAGCAACAGGGTGTCAAATAGGGCAAGAAATGGCCCAAGAAGAAGTTTTGGGGTAATGCACATTCTTCAGCTAGTGTACCTGCATCCAGACGAGCAGGAGACCAATGTTTCTAGTCTTATGGTGGACAAAGAGTGGACGACCCTCAGTATTAGGGAAGTGTATTTCAATCAGCTAAGATGGACCCTCACTAAAACACCTGTAGGAAATTTCTTCCAGGGAAGTATCAGTATATGACTCTTGTGTGCCATGGTTGCAATTAGGCTGGTCACTTTAAGTGACATTATCTCTCTGCCAAGGGAACTTATGGGACCAAAAAGGCCTAAACTACTTCTTTATCCCCTCTATCTAAGGGTTTCACATCTAGTATAGGTGGGGGTTTTAACCACTTGTATGCCCTATCTACACACCAGGACTCTAAGGCCTCACCAGATATAGTTACAGATATGTTATAGATATTCTATCATGATATTTATGTGTTACTTAATCCTAGGTATACCTTGTTTTATGTGACTCCTTATGTGGTAGTAAGGTTTGGTTTTGAGACCGAGAATATTTTTGAACCTTTCTCTCTCCACCCCTGTCAGTGACTCTATTATTGCTAGGCGAGTTTATAAAAATTATGTAGTGTCTGTTTTCCATTGGGATACTATGGTAGACCTTGTAGATCTTGATATGATTGATTTTGATACTTTTCTAGGAATGGATTGGCTCTATTCATATTCTACTACATTAGATTGTAGAACCAGAATGGTCACCTTCCATTTCCCTAATGAGCCTATTATAGAATGGGAAGGATATTCTTTTGAACCTATAATGAAGTTCATATCTTATCTAGATCCCACAAAGTCATATCTAAGGGTTGTATGTTGATGTTGGGTGAATTTATGCATTCTAGCGCTACTATTTTAGTTTATTTAGACTTGTTTTGAGGATGATTATTATGATATATGTGTTAATAATGATATAAATAAGAAATTATGTTTCCAAGTATGTGTTTAAAATATTTAATGGTGTTTCCACACAAGTTTTGATTCAATTCGACCATTTAGAGTTCAACCGAGAAAGCTAGTGTGAATAGCTTGAGCTAGGTGTTGTCTAGTCTCTTGTGTTGAGTTCTAATGTATTTTAATGAGTTAATAAGGTTTTTAGTATGTTTTTATATGTTAAAAAACTTATTTATAATGTTCAAGGGTCAATTGGATCAAGAAAAGAGTGAAAACAATGAGTTAAAGCTCAATATGAATTTAGCCTATGCTTAGCTCGTGTTTCTAGTTCATCGGTGAG
This sequence comes from Capsicum pubescens, assembly GCA_030864215.1. Lineage (NCBI taxonomy): Eukaryota > Viridiplantae > Streptophyta > Magnoliopsida > Solanales > Solanaceae > Capsicum > Capsicum pubescens. The sequence goes on along the minus strand of CM061541.1, from coordinate 230,121,333 downwards.
GATGTTGTGTTATTTTGAGCTCTTAATTGATCTGTTTAATGTTTTATGATGCTTTTTTCATGGATTATGATAATATATTAAGGATATACAAGCTTCAAATCAAGTGGAAACAACTCAATAAGTCTCGGAATGCGCAATAAAAACACAAAACGCAAGTTGGACCCCTGAAAAGTATTGGGCGAGTGTGGACTGTACAGGTGGAAAATGGAGGAGTTTAAAACATAAATGGATTCATAGGAGTCCCAAGTGTTTTTAAATATGGCGCATGTTGCTTAATTTGGAGTTTTCGGAGGCCCCGATATGCGTTGAAATCGCGAACAGCTACTGGAATTTGACAGATTTTTTGACAATTGTGAATTTGCATGTCTCCGTGTCGTGCCGATGCCCAAAATGGGGATAATTCTGTCCAGATGAAGTAAAATAGCATGGAAACTAAATACAAGTCGGTTGATGACTTGTATACTATAAATATAACGTCTCAAACTCCGTTTTGATCATCTTGGGACCTCTTGGAAACCCTAGATCAACTTGGAACATCATTGGAGGATACCACAACTTATTTTTAGGTTTTTTCATTCTTTAATTTAGTTTTTTTTTTATGGTTTGTATCATCATTCCAAGGGATTGGATGATGAATATTTTCATTAAAGGCTAAAACCCTCTTTCCTGGGTTGAGGCCAAGAACATGAATAATTTGTAATATTCTTTATTGTAGTTTAATTTTGGATTATCATGTGGGTTGTTCTTAATTTCTTGAGCCTACTATTTTAATTATTAGCTACCATTAGAATAAATCTATATTTTTATGTGAATTCGGGAGGAGAATCATAGTAGAGAACGAAGAAATTAGGGAGCAAGGTTCTTATTCTTTTATAAAATAAGGGATTTGAATTAGCATCTAGGATAGGGATATACCTAGAAGCCTTGCTTGGTTCACTTGCAAGAAGACAACTTCATGAATCTAGAAGAATTTTTGTATCTCTGCGGGAGTTGTAGGTACAATGTTTACTAGATAGAAGATTTGAGGTCGGGAGACTAAAATCGTAGCATAAACCTTGCGAATCAACAATCTGATAACTAACTAAACTACGATAGGAATAGAGATTTGTATGATTGTTCGAAATGCCTCAACCCTGGGTTTTATTCCATTGATTGTCTCAAGTATTTTATTTTTACGCATTATTTATTTTATTTTTAATTTGCAAAATGACAAACTCTCTCCTTGTTTACTTTTTCTCAATTAGTTAAACTAGAATTAGATAGGCGGCGAATGCAAGTCCCTGAGGGATCGATACTTGGGCTTCCTTGAAGCCACTATATTACTTGATAAGACCATGTACACTTGCATGTGGGCTTGGGCGCTGTCATATGTATCATTTTGTTTTGATCAATGATTCTAGTGCGGAAAATGATTCTCTTTAGTCAGTTCCAATAGTTAATGAATTCTCTGTAGTCTTTCCTGACGACCTCCCTAGGATACCCCCAGATAGGGAGATAAACTTTGGTATTGACTTATTGTCAGACACTCAACCCATTGCCATTCCATTGTATAGGATGGCTCCTACGAAATTAAGAGAATTGAAGAGCAGTTAAAAGACCTTCTTAATAAAGGTTTCATTCATCCTAGTGTCTCTCCCTAGGGTACTCTTCGTGCCTAAGAAAGATGGCTTCCTACATATGTGCATAGATTACCTTTAATTGAACAAAGTCACTATTAAGAATAAGTACCCTCTTTCCAGTATAGATGCTCTTTTTGACCAGCTTCAAGGTGCTAAATGTTTCTCTAAGATTGACCTTCATTTGGGTTATCATCAAGTTGAAGATTAGGGAGTCTGACATTTCCAAGACAACTTTCCAAACCCGGTATGGTCACTGTGAATTTTTGGTCATGTCCTTTGGGATAACTAATGCTACTACAGCGTTTATGGACCTCATGAATAGGCTGTTCCAGGAGTTTCTAGATCTATTTGTCATAGTTTTCATTAATGATATTTTGTTTTACTCTAAGAGTGAGGAAGATCATGCCAACCATCTTTGGTTAGTCCTTCAAACTCTCAAAGACTATGAGTTGTATGCTAAATTCTCTAAGTGTAAGTTCTGGCTTAGTGTAATAGCTTTTTCGGGCCATATTATTTCTAGCAAGGGAATTAAGGTTGATCCTCAATAGATTAAGGCAGTAAAGAAATGGCCCAGACCCACGATTCCAACCAACATCTGGAGCTTTTTTTGTTTGGTAGATATTACAGGAGGTTTATAGAGAGTTTTTCATCCATAGTTGCTCCATTTACCAGGTTGACTCAGAAGAAGGTAAAGTTTTTATGGTCTGATGTTTGTGTGAATAGTTTTGAGAGATTAAAAGACAAGTTAACTATTGTGCATGTTTTGACCCTTCTGAAGGGTATAAAGGGTTTTGTGGTAAATTGTGATGCATCCCGAGTGGAACTTGAGTGTGTGCTTATACAATATGGAATGGTGGTGGCCTAGGCATCTAGGCAGTTGAAAGTTCATGAGAAAAACTATCCCACACATGATTTAGAGTTGGAGGCTATGGTTTTTGCACTTAAAATTTGGTGTCATTATTTGTATGGGGTGCATGTTGACATTTTTACTGATCATAAGAGTTTATAGTATGTGTTCACCCAAAAGGAGTTGAATCTCAGGCAAAGACGGTGGTTAGAACTATTGAAGGATTATGACATGAGCCTATACTATCATTTAGGTAAAGCTAATGTGGTTATTGATGCTCTAAGTAGGTTTTTCAAGGGCAGTCTTTCTCATGTTGAGGAAGGAAAGAGAAATTTGTTCAAGGATATTCATCGGCTTGCTAATTTGGGAATTAGACTCCTAGACTTTGAGGATGGAGGGTTGTTTGTCAAAGAGGTAGCTAAATCATTCCTATGTTCTAAAGTTAAGGGGAAACAGGCCTGAGATCCTATATTAATGTAGATCAAGGAAGATGTTGATCAGCAAAAGGTAATGGCATTTGAAAATAGAGGTGATGGTATTTTGAGAAACCAAAGTAGGTTGTATATGTCGAATGTGAATGGATTGTGAGAAAGGATTCTTGATGAAACTCATACTTCTAGGTATGTTTTTCATGCTGGGTCTACTAAAATGTATCATGATATAAAAGAAATTTACTGGTGGAATAACATGAAGAAAGATACGGCTAGCTTTCTGTCTAAGTGTTTGAATTGTCAACAAGTTAAGGTGGAGCACTTGAGGCTAGGTGGTACCTCCTAGGACATAACTTTGACTTTATGGAAATGGGAAATAATTAACATGTATTTTATTACTAGACTCATGTGATCCTAAATCGGTACGATTCCATTTGGGTTATCGTGGATAAGATGACCAAGTTCACTCATGTCATGCCTCTGAGGACTAATTATTATGGAGATGATTATGTAAAATTTTATATTTAGGATATAGTTCTATAGCATGGGTCTCCGGTATACATTATATCCAAATGAGGTACTCAATTGTCTTCTTTGTTTTGGCGGTCTTTTTAGAAAGGTTTGGGTACCCAAGTGAACCTTAGCACCATTTTTTGCCCTTAAATAGATGGGAAGGCAGAACGTACCATTCATACATTAGAGGATATGCTAAGGGATTACATGATTAACTTTAAGGATAGTTAGGTAGATCACTTGCCTCAAATAGAATTCGCCTATAACAATAGCTACCACTTTACCATCTAAATGGCTCCTTTTAAGGCTCTCTATAGAAGGAGGTGTGTATCATCGATTGGTTGGTATGAGTCAAGTGAAACTCATTTATTTGGACCTGACCTGGTTCATAAGGCTATGGAAAAAGTGAAGATCATTATAGAGAGATGTAAGACCACCCAAAGTCGCCAAAAGTCCAATACCAACGTAAGAAGAAGAGAGTTAGAATTTGAGATTGATGATTAGGTGTTTCTGAACTCCCCTGTGACGGAAGACATGAGATTTGGGAAGAAAGGAAATCTCATTCCTGATTTCATAGGACCTTATTAGATTATGATGAGGATTGGTAGAGTTGTGTATGAGTTAGATTTTCCCGCAAGTTTAGCTTCCGTTCATGCTGTCTTCCATGTTTTGATGCTTAAAAAATGTATTGGAGATCATTTGATTGTGTTTCCAATTGAATATATTGGTGTGAAAGATTCTTTGTCATATAAAGAAGTTCCCATAGCGATATTGGATCGACAAGTACAAATATGAAAGAGCAAAGAGATAGCTTTTATTAAAGTGTTATGGAGGAATCAAAAGATAGAGGAATCTACTTGGGAATCAGAGAATGATATTCCTGCAAGATACCCATCACTTTTCATGTTGTTAGATGATATCATGGAAGGTATTAATCTGATCTTTCTCATTTTATTCCATATAAATCTTTAAATCATGCTTAATGTGTTCCGAGTCATTATTTGAGGATGAATGATCCTAGGGAAGGGATGATGTAACACCCCAGCCTTACCAATGCTTGAGAAGTGCTTCAAATGAGTCCTTAGGACTGCAATATGTATGATAAACCACCAAAGATAGTGTTTGAATGGGTTGGGGGTGTTTTTAGGCATAGAAAAAGGCTTTGAGTCGCGAAATGGGCACCCCGCGCAGGCCCTTCCATTGCCTCAAGTCCACTCTGTAGACAAGTTCACCTCAAGGGCCGTATTGTGAACCTCCTGTTCTTGGATGGGGGTCGCACCATGAACCCCCTCTCCGTGCGTTGAAATAGTCCTATTTTTAGTATATTTTAAGGGCATGGGGTTATTTTCACACCCCTAAGTCATTCCCAATCCCTTATGTACGAGATTAGAGCCTTAAAAATGCTTTTACACCTCAGTAAATCCCTAATCATCATTCTAATAGAAATAAAGGAGAAACTACATAGGGTTTGAGGGTTCTAAGCTCCTATGGTAAACTTTGATTCAATTTCTCTCTATTAGAGGTATGTAGAATGACCTAAATCTTATGGGACTTTGAATTTATGACTTTTAATCTCATTTAAATTTTGAATGTTTGAGATTTTATTCTGCAACAAGAGCATGATATTCAAAATTTGCATCCAACTTCACTTATGCATTCTTATGGGTATTTACGTATGTATGTGTGCATATTAAGTTGTGGTTTGTGAAAATAATGAGGTTATGAATGACTTCCTTGCCAAATTTTACAAGAGAAAGGTTTTAATAAATATTAATTGTTTTGATGTTGCTTTTGCATTTCAATGGTGGTTGACTGAATATGATTGAAAAGAGTAATCCTTCTCTTAAAAGCTTTAACAAATTTCATGAATTAGAATGCTTAACTAAACCACCATGACTACTGAAAGAGATTTACTATATGTTTATGAAAGAGATTACCACCTTAAGAACGAAGCTTTGAAAGAAAGACCTTTTACTTAAGCTTGCATAACGGTTTTGAAAGAAAACTTTCTTGTGAAATTTGAGTCATTGTGGTGATCAAATAACATGCTTCTAATAAAAAGAGTTGTGAAATGACATGACATGATATGATCTGGATTATACAGCTTGCAAGTCTTAGTATGACGATACCAAATTAGACAAATGCCATGACAGACTCAGACCAACTAGACTATAGACTTTAGACCATTTTTTGAGAAAGTATGCATGTTTTAAGAGTCTAAAATATAGACTTAAAGAGAGTTAGGTGGCTAACTGAGAAGGAACGAGTTCAGATAACTCAAAGACCAAAATCGTGTTTTGCCGATACATGATTGATTTTTTCCTGAAATATGAATGATTATTGTATACTTGCTATATGCAGTTGTATACTAGATCAGACACCCCAATCTTTATAGCAAACATGGATTGCAGGCTTGGCCGATGAGTCAATATCGGGCCCTGCATAACCCATGGGTTTTTCAGACCATGTCGAGTATGCCATCTAGCTCCTAGCTCAGAACTAAAGAATACCATGATGTTATTTACAAAGCAGTTTTGGATTTAATTATATGTTTTCATACTAGTTTGATGTCATATGACCCCATGTTATGATTTTTTTTGATGTTTTGACTATCATGATAATTTGAAAGTTATTTACTTTGGCCATTCTATGTAACAATACATTTCAATTATTGACCGTCCTCATAGCAGCTGCATTGTCTCATAATGTAGGTTCTGAGACACAGTCCCATGGTCCAACTCAATAATAGATTACTTTTAGACATTCAGAGTTGGTGAGCTTCCCTTAATTCAAAGGGATCTTTATTTATATATTGGGTTTTTTTAGTTTCACTGTCCTATCGAGGGCTTGTCCTGACTTACACAGAATAGTGTTTTGGTAGAAGCTTCGTAGACTTGGTTAGACTGAATTTGGGGTTTCCATGGATTGATGTTATGAAGTATTTAGATTTGATTATGAGCCTTTCCATGACTCAGTTTATCTTCTGCACTTTTATTTCACATGAATTATGTTTATGATGGTATACTAAAGGGTCTCTCGATTATTCATGATTTGAGATGCCTATAGCAGCCTGGGCCATGGCTCGGGTCGTGATAGAAACAATCTGAAATTGGAGAGATAATTATTTGTATCAACATATTTCATTTTCTATTAAACAAAAAAAAGAATCAGAATGACATTTTAAGATAAGTTTACAAGCAAGTTCAACAGTATAAGATGTTGGAGGTGTTGAACGTGAATCAAGTGATGTTAAGTTCAACAAGGAACATCCTCAACGTAGCCAAGGTAGATCGAGCTGATGAAAGATTATGAGGTATATAGGATTATTAAATATGAAAATACAGTTAGTCATTTTTCTTTATTTTCAAATTGTGATCCTATCAAATTTGTCTTTCCATCAAAGATGTAGCCATGGATGAGGAGATTTGAGCAATTGAAAGACATGATACTTGGGAGCTGATAAATCTTCCAAAAAATTAGAAAATCATTGGTCTCAAATGGTTTACAAAATAAAGCTGAAGAAAAATCAAGAGGTAGATAAGTTCAAAGCTCGCTTAGTAGCAAAAGGCTATAAGCAAGAATATGATGTTGATTATAAAAAGGTGTTTGCTCCCACTGCTCGATTAGATATCATAAAATTGGTGATTTCTTTGACTGATCAAAATTCTTGAAATATCTTCTAACTGGACGTGAAGGTTGCCTTCCTATATGGTGAACTTCAAGAAAAGGTATTCATCAAACAACCTCCTAACTATGTGAACTTTTATGCTAAGAGTAAAGTTTTTAAATTGAAAAAAAGCTCGGTATGAACTAAAACAAGCTTCAAAGGCTTGGTATAGTCATATAAATGCTTATTTTTCAAAAGAGGAATTTCGAAAATATCCATATGAAAATACTCTTTATATAAAAAAGAATGGTGTTGATGTCTTAATGATGTGTTTATATGTGGATGACTTAATTTATACCAAAAGTGATATGTCTATGATCGAGAACTTTAAGAAGTCCATGATAGTTGTATTTGACTTGTCGAATTTGGGTATGATTCATTGTTTTCTTGGTCTAGAAGTGAATCAAACTGTTGATGGTATTTTTTTTTCTCAAAAGAAATATGTGTAAGATATTCTGGGCATATTCCATATGAAAAATTAGAAATCTATAAGCACATCAATGGAGAAGTGTCTGAAGATCATCAAAGAACCTGAAGGTAGAAAGGTGGACAACCCTTTATACAAGCAAATTATGGGAAGCTTGATGTATTTGACGGCAACAAGGCATTATGTTATGCACGTTTTAAGTCTCATTAGATGGTTCATAGAAAGTACAAAAGAAATGCATTACAAGCTGTCAATAGTATTCTGCGCTACTTTATTGGTACCAACAACTTCAAATTTTTTCATAAAAAGAAAGTTGTTGGAGATTTGGTTGGTTACGTTGATATGACTATGCTTAAAATCTTGAAGGCAGGAAACATGCATTAGGATATGATTTTATATTGTTACTTTGAGAAGCAACCTATTGTTACTTTGTCGACTACCAAGGAATAGTATGTTATTGCAATGTCATGCACTTTCCATGCTGTTTGGCTGAGGAATATTCTTGAAGGACTTCATTTTAAGCGAGAAGGACGAATGCCAATCTATTGTGATATTACTTTGGTGATTAAATCTTTCAAGAAATTCAATTTAACATTGACCAAATAAGCATATAGATGTGAAGTATCACTTCTTGCATGATCTAAATAAAGATGAAAAGATTTGTCTTTTCTAATATAGAAATGAAGAATAAGTTGCAAACATGTTTACAAAGACCCTAAAACCAGTGAAATACCTAAAGCTACGTGATCAACTTGATTTTTGCAAATTAAACTAAAGATGTTTCAGTTTAAGGGAGAAAATGTTGACAACATGACTAGCTTTGTGGATTGGTAGTTGGATGTTGTATTTATTTAGGAGTCAATAAGTTGTTCCTAGTCTATAGGCTACAAGATAACATGCAACTAATTTTTAATCTAATCTTAACGTGCAAATACTTTGGGGATAAACCCCGCCACAAGAATAATATTACGGTAATAAAAGCAATAAATATGATAATAGTAATATGGTTAACCAACAAGAACAATAAGAGTGATAATGACATCAAGATTTTTACGTGAAAACCCAATGAGGGAAAAAAACCACGGGCCGAGAGGAGCAATTCATATCACTATAGTAAGAAATTTTACACCATATTCATAAGTACAATACTCCAAGAGACTACTACACACTCAAAATAACTATCTCTCTTTTGATTTCACCTCACTACAATATCGCTCACACTCTCTATTTCTCCTCATAGACTAAACTTTATGTGATGCCTCACTCTATTTTCCTTCACTCTTTGTTTTTTATGTGTCTTTTCAAGGAGTTGATGAGCTTCTTTTATGGGAAATAAATACCCCCATTGATTTCATCAATTTCGTTAAGGATCCATTGAAAAATCACACCTTTCTTGACTTTTCTTTCTAACCAATAAATCACTCTTCAAAAGGTTTGAAAAAACAAACAAAAGAAAAAACATTTCCCCTGAAACAATGGAGTATAGGGAAAAATTTCAATGTATTTATGGGGCTGTACCCATATATATCCCCCTCCAGTCCCATGTACCTGAAAGAGGTATTCTCATCTTCTCAGAGAGAGCTCATGCCGACAAGTTCTTTGCACAATTCAAACTTGTCTTTAGTCACCATCTTTCTCAGCATATCCGCGGGATTTTCACTAGTGTGAATCTTCTTAACATGGAACAATTCATTTTCTATTTGTTCACGAATCTAATGGTACCTCACATCAATGTGTTTCATCCTTTCATATTACATGGTATTTCTACTTAAGTCTATTACACTTTGACTATCACAATAGACAACGTACTCCTTCTAATGCAATCCAAGTTCTTGAAGAAACCATTTCAACCATACCATCTCCTTTCCAACTTTAGTAACTACAATATACTCTTCTTCAGTTGTAGAGAGTGTGGCACACTTCTGCAACTTTGATTGCCACGATATAGCTCTCCCTGAAAATGTAAAAAAATATCCTGTAGTTTATTTTCTATTGTCAAGGTCACCTACTATATCAGCATTTGTATAGCCCTTCTAGATTGGATCAGATCCACCAAAACACAACCAATCTCCTGTGGTTCTTCTCAAGTACTTGAGTATCCACTTGATTGCTTCCCAGTGTTCTTTTCAAGAATTTTCAAGAAATAATCTAACAACACCAACTGCATGAGCAATATCCGATCTGGTACACACCATTACATATATCAAACTCTCGACTGTTGAAGAATAAGGAACATTGGCCATACTTCCTTTATCTTTCTTTATTATAGGAAACATCTTCTTGCTTAACTTCAGATGACCAGTAAGAGGTGTGCTAACAACTTTACCACTCTTCATATTGAATCTCTCGAGTACACGTTCAATGTACTTCTCTTGAGATAGCCATATCTTTTTGCTTGTTCGTTCTCAAACAATCTTCATCCCCAGAATTTATTATGCTGGGCCCAAGTCCTTTATGTCAAATGACTTGGACAAATCTCCCTTTAGCTTGGCAATCATCTCTTTGTCCTGTCCAACAATCAACATGTCATCCATATACAACAATAGAATAATAAAGTTGTTGCCAGAAAATCTTTTGAAGTACACACATGGATCAGAATAAGTCTTTGTGTAAGTTTGACTTTGCATGAATGAGTCAAACTTCTTGTACCACTACCTTAGTTCCTGCTTCAATCCATAAAGACTCTTATTCAGTTTACAGACCATGTATTTCTTTTTAGCTACTTCAAATCCTTCTGGCTGGTCAATATAGATCTCTTATTTTAAATCTCTGTGAAGAAATACAGTTTTCACATCCAACTGCTCCACAAGATCTATGTTATATGCTAAGCTCAAAATAGTTTGAATAGAAGTCATTTTTATAATGGTGAGAAAATTTCATCAAAATTAATACCTTTCTTTTGTTCGAAGCCTTTTACCACCAATCGAGCTTCGTATTTGACCAATTTGCCATTTCCATCTTTTTTGAGTTTAAAAACCCACTTGCACTTAAGCAGTCTTTTACCTTTTGGAATTTCAACTATCTTGTACATGCTATTTCTACTAAGATTGCATCTCTTCTTGCATGGATTTTATCCACTTATTTTTTTCTAGATGGGATAATACCTCCTTGATACTTTTTGGCTCCCTCTCATCATTGATGAGGACATACTCTGATGAAGGGTACTTGGATGACTCTATCCTTTGCCTTTCTGATCCCCTCAGAGGTTGAGATTGTTCTTCTTCTTCTTGAGTAGGGTACTCTTTCTCATCATAATTATCAGGTTTTTTCCCCTGTTCGGCAACCTCATGGTTGTACCGAAGACATGACTCTAGATAGGAAGTTATGGAGGAGGTAGATTAGGGTGAAAAGATAGTATTATTTAAAAATATTATATTATTTGTATTACTTAGTGAATCTTATATATGGTATTATTGGGTGTGGTAATTTTAATTGTATCTTATCCCTTTACTATTCCTTTGCTATATTTTTTTATCTTGAGTAGGGGGTCTATCAAAAATAGCCTCTTTATCTCACTTCTGAAGTAGTCATATAGACTACATACACTTACCCTCCCCAAACCCTACATGGTGGGAATATACTGGGTAAGTTATTGTTGTTTTCATGTTATTTTTCTATTTTGGGCTTTTCTAAGGCTACACCAAGTTATTTGTGACTAGTTGGAAGTAATAGTTTGGTTTATTGGTACTTTATTTATTTTTTATGATAGTTTCGCAATTTTGGAGTAATTGGAGTTAAGAAATAGGTCTTTTACCTAAACTTCAAGTAAATAGCTTCAGATAATATTTAGGCTAGGGGATATTTAATTCGGGCTCTAAGGATTCTGGAATTATTTTATGTTGTTAGTTAGGAATTGGTAAAAATAGGATAGTGGTTGTAAAGCCCATATTTTGTCAAAATGACCTCTGTTGGAAATTTTATCAATCTTATTGGGTATAAAATGCCATTTTTGGTATGGTAGAATTATTTGTTAGCATGCATAGGGTTCTTAATAAATCTAGGGCACTCAGAATCCTTTTGGATGTAGAAAATTGCTAGTTTTCACTAGCTAGTGCTGGCACCTATTTTGTCTTTGCATTTTCACAAGCCATTGGCCACTCCTTGACCTTCACATTCATGGGATGTTCATTACATTCTCAATGAAAGGGCTGGCCTGGCTAGTTTGAGCTTTTTTTTTGCATTAATGGTGTACAAGCTACATTCGAAAGGCCTAGCCTATTTAGTTTCCATAATTGTAATAGGGGTCCCGCACTTGCGAAGAACGGATCCCTAACAGTATATAAAGTTGTCCCCTTCATTTTTCATTCATTTTCCAAGTCCCAAACCAATATTCTTGATCTTGTTAACCTTAAAATTATTTGGGATTTATACATTGAAGATGAGGCTAGTTAATAAAGGGCATAGTGATCAATTTCTGATAATTTTTTTGTAACTTTTTAGTCCTTATTTTGCTTAAATCCCTTTATAATTCTTCAATTCAACTTAGACATTGAGGGCTAATTTGGGTTATGAATTGAGAGTTGGTTGCTCTTAAATTCCGAGCAAAAAATTCTTGTTCCCCAAGGGATGTTATTGTGTGTCCAATTTAGATTCCGTAAGTAGGCTCCAAGGGTGATTTGTAGTCCAATTTTCAATCCAAAGTACTTTATTGATATGGATATCATCGTTCTTGTATTGATTAGTAGAATACTAGTTTGATTATGTTGTAGAGATCAAAGGCTTATCAAAAGGAAAAAACCCATGTTTAATGAACTACACGTGCGTTCTTTGATGTCCAGGTATGCTACGACTTACCTACTTTTAGACATTTCTTATTTAAAGTATTAGTGTGATAATTTTCTAATTATTTGTGGAGAATTGCGGCTCTAATTATATTTTAGGTGTTTATGATTCTTATTACTGGTTGGGGGGGGGCATTAGAGTTAAATTCTATCTTGAACCTTAGGCTAAGTAGTCACTTCTCCTTTAGGACTTAGCTTAGCACACCTGGTATCCGTGGGTTGAACTTATATATCTTAATCTAGGTCCAGTTAGTTGCTTGCTTTTAGGGCTTGTAGCTAATGTTAGCGCTCTTTTTAAGACTAGTCACCTTAGGATAATGCCTTTTTCTATTGTAGATGACTATAAAATACTCAAGATGTATAATTATCATCATTGGGTTGGTTTGTTTACCATATTGTATTTATTTGATTTAATATTCTTGGCATTCTAGTATTTTTGGCCTAAAAGCACTGTTTCAACTAGATAAATGAAATTTTCAAATATTTTTAAGCAATGTGGTTGTCTAAAAAGGAGAATGGACCTTTTGTCCTAGTTTGAGTCTAAGCATTTGATTTTTCACTTATTGCATAGTTAGTTTTGGTTTGAGTTTGACACCTAATTTTACTACCTACTATATATTTAGTCCCAATTTGAGTTAGACATTTATTTTTATCAACTTCTGATTAGAAATATGATTCAAGTTTGATCATGGTTTATGGGTATGGATGAAGGAGGAGTACATGGTAAGTTTATCATATCATGGATTACTTTCACACTACTTACTGTCAATTTTTTTATTCTAGTATTACTTGTTGTTTGCATCCATCTTGCTTTCAAGCACTCGATTTGGTTCATTTTCTACTGTATGCACCTTCTGGGCTTATGGGGTGGGGTCTAGTTAGGTAACAGTCTTATTTATATTTTTAAAGTTATTTAGTTATGATTCTCATGTATGTCTAGCTTTAGCCTATTATTCTATTTTTGATCCTTTTTTTCTTACCTTTGGCATGCATTTGCTCTTTATTATGCTTTTATCTTGTTAAGATTAGTTGGTCTATGATGCCTACTGAGTACTACATATTTTGGTCACATGCTACACTTATGTATCTTTTCCTTGATACAGATTCCAGTACGAGTTATCATCATTGATGTTGCCCTCGAGTAGAGCTGTTGAGTAGACATTAGGACAAGCTTCTAATGTACGGAGATAATCCACATCCTCTATTTTGGTATTAGTTTTATTTTGTATCTTTCATAGACTATTCTATACATATTGCACTTGTCTAATATGACACCCAAGTACTTGAATCCTTGCCCCCTAGATGCTAAGCTCTTGAATTGGAAAATTTTTGAAGTAGAGTCTAACACTGCTAGGACAACAACTCAGGTAATGAGTCGCTACTTCACGCAAAGAGTCGTGAGGTGGGACTCATTGTCCGAACAGTGGGGTTTCCCAGGAGTTCTACCTTGATCATGAGTTTTCATCATGACTCATGATGATTGATAATGAGTCATGATGAGTGACTTGTGATCAACACAATGAGGTACCAAGTTTTTGGTCCTCATTTAATAACTCATGGTCAGTCGTCATGAGTCGTTACTTGAGTCGTGATGGCTGGGCCTAGAATTTCCTACATATTTTAATTAAGGTTATTTTATTCTTTTTCTCCCTCCACACTATTCCCATGACTTAAAAACACATAAGGGCCCTCATTATCTTTAGGTAATCAAATCAAAACCTTACTCATCCACTCCTTAACTCCCAAAGCAAGAACACTAGGATTTTATAAGGGATTCAACACCTAGGCTCTAATCCTTGATTTCTTTGAATTTCTTTGGTATTACAGGCATGTCTCTCATCCCTAAAACTTGTATTTTACATCAAGGCACAATATAATTCAATATCCATGTTATTTAAATATTGGGTTTGAAATTGGGTTGAAAGGTTTTGTTTAGAATTACATGAATTATTTTCCCATATTTTGAAGGTGTAATTCATGCTTTAACAATTTTTAGTACTGATTGGGTGCATTATTATGGGAATTGGAATGAGGAACATGGGTTTCCTTAAATTGATGGATTTTGGCTTGAAATTGGCATTAACCTCAACTCACCTGGTAAATTTGGTTTTGAACATGGAAATATTCATACTTAGACTAGTATTTTTGAAACCATTGCATTACATTAATGGAAAAACAAATAAAAAATAGATTTGAAAGGCCTTGGTGGCCATGTTTTTTGCTTCTTAAAGGGACTTGAGAGTCAGTTGGTTAATTTTTATGGATTGACATGATTATATAAACTTGCAACCATAATTTCTATGATGATACCAAATGGTAAATGCCTTAAAATAAGACTCCTCAGTTCATGGTTGGGATTATGTGCCAAAAATGATTTAATTGGGGCATAAAGGAGGTTGTGTAGCTCACGTGAAGGTGGACGTCTCGGGGAGACTAACATTGAAAACCACATTTGCCGGCATGGGGGTCTATATGACCATGTTCTTAGTTCACACATTATATTTTTGGAATGTATAGAGACTTGGTGTATTTAGCCCTTCATTCGAATTCGTCAGTTTGTGCAGCAAACATGAACTGGGGCCCTTTCAGCAGGGAATCTGAACCCATATAGCCCTTGGGTGCCTGTAGGATGAATAGAGCTACACAATATAGGATAATATTTTATAATCTCATGTACATGACCCTTTCCCCTATCCCGACATCCTATATATGTTTATATGAACGTGTGTGCATGTGGTTTTGATTGGTTTTTGAAATGACATTACTTTATCACTTTTCTTGAGTTACATGCCAGTGCTTATCCCACTAACCGTCCCTGGATGCTGTATCATTTCATAATGTAGGGTCCTAGGGTTTTTCTATTACTCCTGTGTAGCATTAGGTGGTGTGGTGCATTAGTCTAGTTGCTGTGAAGTGGTAAGCCTTCATCTTTTGTAAAGCCTTACAATTTTATTATGTTTCTTTTCAGATTTAGGAATTTTGAAATCTCTTTGTCATGGTCGGGGGCATGTCCCAACCTAGTTTAGTATTCTGATTTTGAGGCTTTTGTAGACAAGTGTTGGCTGGATGTTTGTTTATTTCATAGAGTTTACATTTTATTATCTATCCTTCTTATTACTATTTGGTTAGATTTTGCTGTATTCTTTTATTGTGTTCTGTTAGGTTAAGTGGGTGATCTCCATCTCACGGTGGGCTTGAGATACCCGTCATGACTAGGGCCTAGTTTGGGTCTTGACAATCTTGGTACCAGAACATAATTCAGGGTCCTTGGGTATCCATAAAGCTGTGTCGAGTAGAGTCCCTTTTATGGGTGTGTAGAGCGCCACACTTATAAATAGGAGGCTTCGATGTATTTAGGAATGTTTCCCTTTATTTTGTTCTGTTTTGGGCTATAGAGTCTAGTTGTCCTGAAAATTCTCTAACTCCTAGCTTATTCGTATTTTAGATCATGCCTCCCCAAAGATCTGATATTCATAGAAACTCTTCTGGGACCTTTGTCCTACCTGAGGACAATGTGGAGGGAACTCATCCTTCTTATAGAGGGCAGGCCCAATCTAGGGTCCCCGCTCCTAACTGTGTCGCCCCACATAGAGTTCCACCGATCCTTACTAGTCTACCTTGGGCTTCTTGGGTTGGTAACACTTATGCTCAACCGCCTTAGAGAGATATCTCTAATGCGGAGTTCTATCATTCCATTTATATTCTTACCCAATGTATGGCCTCACAACCTAGTCAATCTGGTCGTGTTAGTTCTATTACTTATTCATCTGAGGTCACTCAAGTTGGCCAGTTCATGAGGTTGAATCCCCTAATCTTTATAGGATCTAAGGTTAAGGAGGATACTATAGGGTTTATTGATGATATGGATAAGTTTTTAGGGTGATGTATGTTACTTATTCTGAAGGTGTAGAGTTTGTTGCATATCAATTGAAAGATATAACTTATCAGTGGTATAAGGAATGGGAATAATCGAGAGGTAATGATGTTGAGCCGTCGATTTGGGATGAGTTTTTGGGTGCCGTTATTGATCACTTCTTTTATTAGGAGTTAAGGGGTGCTAAGGTTGAAGAGTTATTGGAACTTGAAGTAGGGGAAGATGAGCGTAAAGGAGTATACTTTGAAATTTTAGCAGTTGTCCCATTATGCTCTGGAGTTAGTGTCTAACATAAGATCCAGAATGAGTAAGTTTGCTTCTGGGTTGTCTCATGACTTGGTATTGGAATGCAAGGCTGCGATGTTGAACAATCATATGGACGTCTCTAGGTTGGTGGTTTATATACAACAGATGGAGTATGAGAAAAAAAGCAAGCAGAGATGGGAGAGGTAGAATAAGAAGTTCAGATACTTAGAGCAGGGTGCAAGTCCATTATCTTAGATAGGGGTACTCAGTTCACTTCTTAGTTTTGGAAGGTCTTTTAGAAGGGTCTTGGTACCCAAGTCCATCTTAGTTCAGCTTTCCACCCTCAGACAGATGGTCAAGCAGAGAGGACCATCCAAACTCTAGAAGATATGTTGAGGACATGTGCTCTTGATTTCAAAGGAAGTTAGGATAAACATTTGCCACTTATTGAGTTCATGTATAATAACAGTTATCACTCTAGCATTCAAATGGCCCAGTTTAAGGCTCTTTATGGGAGGAGATGTAGATCACCCATAGGTTGGTTTGAGGTGGGTGAGTCCGCCTTGCTTGGGCTGATGCAGTGTTTGAAGCTATGGAGAAAGTTAAGTTGATTAGAAAAAGATTGAAAATAGCCCAGAGTCATCAAAAATTATATACAGACGTGAGAAGAAGGGACCTCGAGTTTGAGGTTGGTGATTTAGTGTATCTGAAGATTTCACTCATGAAGGGGCTAAAGAGATTTGGCAAAAAGGGGAAACTTAGTCCACGGTATGTTGGCCCTTATAAATTTTGAGTCGTGTTGGGAAAGTGGCTTATGAGCTTGAGTTGCCCATAGACTTGTCAGCCGTTCATCTTGTATTCCATGTCTCTATGATTAAGAAGTGCATCGGTGACTCCACTGTTGTAATTCCCTTAGAAAGCTAAGATATTTAGGAAAGCCTTTCGTACGAAGAGATTCCAGTTGATATTTTAGATCATCAAATCCATAGACTAAGGAACAAAGAAGTTCCCTTGGTCAAAGTTTATTGGCGAAATCAGTCTGTGGAGGGCACTACTTGGGAAGCAGAAGAAGATATGACGACCAAGTACGCTCATCTTTTCACGGAAGATTCAGATTCAGTTCAAGGTAACAAGCTTTCTCATATCATATCTTTTCAATTCAAAGTTTCAAGCTTTATATAGCCATTTATTCGATTGTTCGTGCATTTGCAATCAATTTAGTCATGCTTTCAGTAGTACATATCAGTTATAGCCTCAATTTTCAGCATATCAGTTTCATTAGCCACATTCAAGGACGAATGTTCCCAAGGGGGAGATATTGTGTAATACTCCAAACTTTCTCTAGCTTAATTTTATCTCTAAAAAGCTAAGGGATGGCTTCCAAAACAAATAATATTTAATTTATTTAGAATTTTCTTGATTTTGACTTTTTATCGTGTGGGAAATTGAATAAGCCTTCCATCGATACCAAATTCGCCCAAATTCGACACTCGGTGAAGAAGTTAGGGCATTTTTAGTGAGCAGTGTGTCAACTAAGCAGTCATCGCATCGCGGTGAAGGACAATTTAGAAATTTTCAAATTCCAGTAGGTCACCTCAATTGCACCGCATCGCGGTGAACCCCAAATCAAAAAATGTACATGTCCAGTAACTCACCGCGATTCCACCACGTCGCAGTGGTTATCGTGATGACACATTCAGCGTGTTGCGGTGAAGCCTTAAACGACATTCCAGTTCCGAATTTTAAATTTCAAGAGTTGTTCAGTCTTTTTCTTAATCCCCCAAATCGTGAAAACAAATGATTAAAGATAATATTGAGCAAAACATACTCACTTTTCATCAAATTCTCTCAAATACAAACCCTAAGCTTCGACATTCATCTCCAAGAATCCCCAAGATCCCACCATCCATTTTCCAAATTAGTTCTAGATTCAAGATTTTCAACCCAAGAATTCCAAGAATTGACCTTCAATGACACCAAGAAAGTCTCAAACCAAGCTTGTTCATCAGTTCAGGTATGTGGGGTTTGAACAAGGACAAATCTTTCGGTCTTGTGCCCAAAAACATGAATTTTATTAAAGATCACATGATTTACAAGTTGAGGTTTATACCCAAAGTATCTTGTTTTAAGTTCATGATATTATAAGTGATTTAGGCCTTGAATTGCATGTTTATTCCCCCTATTTATGCTTGAATTAAGGATTTATATCATGAATTGTACATCCCTATGGCGAATTGATATTTTCAAGTGCTTCCAAGATAATTGTTGAGAATTAAGCTTCTTTATGAAATTGTGATCATTTAAGTGCATATGCTTTAAACCCAAGTATGAATTTTGATATTTCATGAAGAGTATATAATTAGCATGCTTTAACAAGCATGCATTCAGATTTTGAAGAAAGATTGATCTTCTGTTCCTAAACTAAGATAGGAATCCACATTTTTTTATGATTTTTTGAAAAGAGAAGCATAATTGGTTTTCATTATAAACCCTTGTGCTATTTTAAGGTGGATTTCCTATAAGTTCTGAGCAATAAGTATGGGAGTAGTAGTTAGCACCGAGTTGGGTATGATTCCAAGGTTTCATGCCCCAGAACTACAAGCCATCGTAGGTTTAAGTCCCTATAAGGATTCAGTCAGTGATTATTCTATCTAGGTTTTATTCCGATGTCAAGGGTAGAACAACTCTACCAACGTGGGTAAGAGACGTTGGACTCTATGATAGCTCATATAGTTTATGTCGGTTAGAAGAAACTCCCCCTAGAACGAGCAAAGATACTGCTTTTATAACTAAGGGTTGTGGCTCATAAAGTTATTCTTGTGCTTCGTTACCCATGTTTATGGTTTTACAGCTTTGTTTTATTCAATCCAAGGTGATTTATATACACTTAGCATGCACTGTGAATTTAAGAAAAATATACATATACATGTTCATTAAGTCATGGTTTTAGTTATGCATTGCACCCCCATATACTCAATACATCCTCAGAGTACTGATCTATCTATCTATCTATATATATATATTTGCTACATTGTCTTATAATGTAGGTTTAGGTGCTCATCATCATCAACGTGAGTAGTTCTAGCATCTCTATCTACACTTCCAGAGTTGGTGAGTCCTTGATAACGCTCAAACTACAGCTCTTGTAAGAGTGTAAGCGGTCGTTGTCAAATATATAACCCAACTGGGTTGGGTATCGATCCCACAGAGAATAGCCGGTCACTAAGTAAGCAAAGATTATTAGACTTTTGGTGCAAGTCTCGTAAAAGTGGGGTTTTGTAGCGTGCAATAATGTAACAAAAGAGTAGAGTAAAAACGGAAAATAACAAAGTAAAAAGGAAAGAATGTTCAGTAAGATGTTTAACCAATGAGAATTGAGAGTTGGGGTTATGTCCACCTTATGAGTTATACTTCTCTATTGGCTATGAGTTATGCGGAATTCAGACATGTATGTACTTATAGAGAATTGTATTCTATGGTAAATCTAGGCGTCTTTCGACCATCAAGGATTATTTCACTTTAACTCTTTCGAGCTTAAAGCGTGTCTAACGGTACAAATTCTCCAAGAGGTTAATCCAGTTATGGCACTAACTTTTTAACAGGGGTTGGTGCCCTATTACCTTGACATTATCTCTTTTCCAGACATATAACTTTACTTTCGAACAAGTTAATGCTATACTGGCGTATTCTATGCGTTTGCAACCACAAGAATTTGCATTAAGATGAAGAGAATAATGATATAAGCAGCATACGTGTCACGAATTCACAAACTCATAGCAATAGATAGTATCTCATAAGGCTTCCATAACCCCAACAGAGAAGTTTAGCTATTCATGAGTGCAACGGAAATCACAATAGACTTTATCATTATACCAAAATAAAGATCTCACGTGTAGTAGGGTTTGGTATGGCGTTAGGCGTGAATTCCCTTTTAGAATAGCGGTTCTCTTGTTGTGGAAATTAAGAATTGAATAGATGAAGAGAAAGTAATTAATTGAAAGAGAATTGTTTTCGGAACTCAAGAATTCCAGAATGAATTGTATCAATGGAGAGAGATGATAATAAAAACTTCAGCAACATAGGGTATTTATAACACCCATATCCTATTCCTACTAGGATACTGCATTACTTATCCTAATCCTACTAGGTTACTGCATCATTATCATAATCCTACTAAGTTACTGCTGATCCCCAAAGTCTTTAGAAATGCTGTTTTTGCCCGGGACAGATATTCCATGCGTCACTTTTGGTCCTTGGCGTCCAAGCTTTCCCTTCCTTCTTTCGTGAAGCTTACTTGGGCTTCAAGTTATCCATAATATGCTGAAATCTGCATCATTTATACCTGAAAACTTGCTAATCACGTTTGTTAGCTCACTTACAGGAAAAAGGACTAAAAGTGCATGAATTATATATTTTGTCCTCAAAACTTTAGCTAAAATATGGGTCAATTATAGTACTTTAGGCATGTAAATACGCCTATCATCAACACCCCACACTTAAAGCTTTGTTTGTCCTCGAACAAAATATCATGTCCATATAAACATCTACTTAGGGTTTCACAGTAACAGCACAAAATATTCATCAAGACAGGTACAACAATTATTAACAAAGAGTAGTTTTCTAATTACTTCTAGAAACAATTCAACCTCTAATATAGACTCGTGATGATGGTTAATTCGTATCCACAAGTTAAGGCACCAAGAATCATACAACAACTACCGAACAATCATCAACCATGTGTGTCTCACATAATATATCACCCATAATCACTCACAAGTTTTGCATTTGTCGGAACATGGGTATAAGACTCTCCTTGCTCTCTCTCTCACAAAGAATTCATATGTTGCAACTGGTAACCATAGGCTTGACCTTAGTGTAATGCTGTACTAATATCAAAATGTTAAGCTTAGGATCAATTAGGTCTTTTACAGGTTGTAATGTAGGCTAAGGGACGGGTAGGACTATTTTGGCCAGAAATAGTGACTATGTTCCTAAGAGATTTAATACATCACATTATGCCATTAACACTCTCTTTTAATCAACCCTGCTACCTTTCTTTCATCTATCACCCCTTTTCACCTATTTTGCCATTCAAGCATAACTATCTTTTTATTTAATCATAAACACAATTTATCTTTTTGTTTTTCTATTTCTTTTTCTTTTTTTTTTTCTCTTTTTTTTATAACACACCTCTATGATAGCCACTTTTTTTTTCATAACAAATTCAAGTACCAATTCACTTTAAGGCATCACTCTCACCCAATTTCCTCTTATTTTGTCACATGACTTCACAATTTAAACAATTTAAAGCACTTAAGAATTTGGATCAAATTATGGTCTTGAAAAAAATGGATTAGGCTTACATATGAGGTTGTCAAAGAAACTGACTTAAAGGCTCAAAAGGGTTGACTAGGATAATGTCCACGGGTAGGTAAAAAGAAGGTAAACAATCACAGGTTGTCAAAGAAATGCCTAAATCATCTCCTAAACTCACACTCTTTATTTCGCTTTACACACACACCAGGCAAGTTCTAGCATCAGTCACAACACAGAATATACTATAACCTCTCACACACAAGGCACATGGTCAACTTTATTGGGAGTATTATAGACTCTTGACCCTAACAGATGAATGAATTAAACCACACAATTATCATACAGTGAGTCACACTTAGAGCCTAAATGTCTCAATAGTAATGATTCTAGCACAAACTCTTGTCATAACACCATGCCGCCTATCAGAACAATTTCATGCATCAAAATCTACGACAAACAAAAAAAATATGACCATAAATATAGGCAAAGAAGTACAGCATACGAACACCAGCATCCCACACTTAGACGGGACACACTGCCCTCAGTGGAAAATAAATACGAAAAACCTGATTAGTCAGACTCCTCTTCTATGTCCGAGGTCATTCCCCTTGCGTCGGAATCATCATCAGAGTCATCATCCTTAGAGTTTCCTCAAATTGTACCCACTTGATCCAAAAGTGCGTTGAGGTATTTGTAGTGAGGAGGATTCATCTTGCTCTTTTCTTCCCCTTTTCTGGCCTTTCTGTGAGGTGGTTGCTTTGTCTTTTCCTTGGCGTGCTTTTGGTTCCATTGTACTTGGTTGATGGCCTCGGAAGATGTTCTTGAACATGCAATTCTTCCAAATCAATATTTGAACTCAATCTCCTCCTTTACACCTCTTGCACCTACACTTACTCAAAAACAACAAAAACGATTAGAACGATAGGTTGCCTCCCATCAAGCGCCTTAGTTTTGGTCGTGGCTCGACAAAATCTTAAGAAAACAAAACAATTAAAAACGATGGGTTGCCTCCCACCAAGCGCTTGATTTATTATCGCGGCACGACATAGCTATCTCGATTACTTAGACTTCATCGAGATAGATGGGGCATCGTTTTCTGAATGGATTCAGACGACGTTGATGCTTACTTGTAGGCATGCAATCTTCTTCGATATGACTCTTGTGCATACATATCCCAGGAGGGATACCAATTATATCATCAATAGTCCAACCCATAGCTCTCTTGTATCTCTTCAAAGCAGAGATGAGAGCCTCTACGTGTTGTTCACTTAAATCATCCGCCCCACTCACCGGAAGTGTATTTCCACTTCCCAAGAACGCATACCTTAGATAATTGCGGAGCTCTTTCGATTCTATCACTGGGGTCTCTTCAATGGAAGTCTTCGCTGTTGGTGACGGTTGATTCTTAAGATCACGGTCCGGCTGCTTAGGAGTATGAGAATAGGACCCTATTTCTGTTAGAGCACACATAGTTTCTTCATAATCTTCATCATCCTTATGCTCAACATTCAACAGCGCAACAGACAATGGCTCAACAGTAAGTTGTTTCTCTACAGATAATGCTTTCTTATCCTCATAATGAACATCAGCTACAGAGAACACATTCATATCGCTGGGCTGCTTGCTTCATTGCTTTGCATATATCAAAGCGGACCACTTCGTTATTCAATCGAAATAAAAGCTCATTAGCTCTCATGTCAATAAGCACACTTCCTGTTGTAAGGAAAGGATGTCCCAAGATTATGGGAACTTTAGAATCCACCTCGCAATCCAAAATCACAAAGTCTGCAGGAAAAATTAAGGTAGACACCTTCACCAACACATCATTCAAGATACCCACAGGTCGTTTTACCGACCTATCTTCCATCACGAGCCGCATATTGGTTGGTGTAGGGTCGCCCAACCCCAACTTTCTGTAGATGGATAGTGGCATCAAATTGATGCTAGCTCCCAAATCGCACAATGCCTTAGCAAAATTCATAGATCCAACCGTGCAAGGAATAGTGAAAGCACCAGGGTCTGCCTTCTTCTGTACTAAGGACCTTGTGGCAATTGCACTGCAATGATGAATATTATCTGTCGGCTCATAGCTTACTGCCCACTTCTTTGTCAAAAGGTCCTTCATGAATTTAGCGTATCTGGGCATCTGCTCTAGCGCTTCCACCAAAGGAACATTAATAGTCAGCTGCTTCAACATAGTCATGAATTTACTGAACCTGGTATCATCAACTTTCTTCTTCAGTCTCTGCGGAAAAGGTGGTGGTGGAAGGGGAATTGTTTTCTCCACCTCTTCCTTTTTATCTTGCTTCCGATTATCAACCTTTTCAGGAGTGTCGTCATCCTTCTTCTTCAGTCTCTGAGGAAAAGGTGGTGGTGGAAGGGGAATAGTTTTCTCCACTACTTTCTTTTTACCTTGCTTCCAACTATCAATCTTTTCAGGCTGCAAACGTCTTGGGGTGACGTCATAAACACACTCTTCAGCTTCTTCGGCATCTTCACATTATGCATCAATAACATTATCCTCTATATCATCAACCACCTGCTTGTCCTTGGATGAATTTTCCAACACTTTACCACTCCGGGTAGTAATAGCCATGCATGATCCGTCATTTCTTGGGTTTTGCACCGTATCGCTGGGTAGTGTTCCAGCCTTTCTTTGGTTGAATGCCGTAGATAATTGACTCAATTGTTGCTCCAGCTCTTTTATTGAAGTGGAATGCGAGTCAACCAATTGCTTCATTGAGGACAGATCATTTATTACCTCAGTTTCTCCTGTGCTGGTTGCCTCTACTCCTTTCAGTAGCTTAGCCATCATATCTTCCATGGACATATTTCCAGAACCAGATGCAGCGGCGTCATGTCTTCCAGGAGGAACATACAAACCACTCCTGTCGGTATTGTTTTTCCAACTACCTTGATCGCGGTCCTTGTATCCAGATTTATCATAATAGATCCGACCTTGGTTTCCTTGGGCATTGCCTCGGAAACCCCCCTGATTATTCAAGTAGTTGGCTTCTTCCTATGAATCGGATTTGTCTCTTCCTTTTGACGCAATTGCTTTGACTTTTTCGGTCTTCCCTGATAATAGATGCTTTGTAAGAAGATCCATCTGTGTTTTCATGTGCGCCATATCTTGATCACGTTCCTCTTGTCTACGCCTCTGCTCTACAGTCATGCCAATAGATACAGTAGAGCTTGCTACCTTAGAATTCTTGGTATGCCAAGCTCTACTCTGCTTTGTCATACGATCTAGCATATCACTTGCCTCGAGAAAAGTAAGGTCCATGAATGACCCACCTGCAGCATTATCAACCACTGGCTTAGTCACTGAGTTCAAAGACCTGTATAATATCTCCATCAAGTGGATGTTGGTCATCTGATGATTTGGGCACCGCATAAGCTTCTTCTTGAACCTCTCCCATGTTTTATGGAAAGCTTCAGTTGGAAGCTGTCAAAAATTGCTGATTTTATCTCTCAACTGTGCTCTCTTGGATGGCGGAAAGAATCTTTCTAGGAAAGCGTCTTTTAATTGCCTCCAATTAGTAATAGAATTAGGAGTCAGCCCATTCAACCATAGAGTTGCCTCCCTAGACAGAGACAACGGAAATAAACGTAGTCGAATTGCATTCTGTCCAACGCCAGGATTGTCGAATGACTTGCATGTAGAAATAAAGTTGATCAGATGCATATTGAGATCATCGCCTGCAAGTCCACCAAATAAACCTTTGAGTTGCAAAAGCTGAATCATGGTGCTAGTGATATTAAACTTGGCTCCGGGTGCCAAGGGCGGAGGAATAATAGCTCCTGTGGCACCAGCTCCATCCAGATCGTCATCATCATCATCAAACGGAATCTGCATAGCTCGGCGTTTCAGTCTAAATATGACTTGACGATCTCTTCTATTAGCAGGTGTCGCCACCTCGGCATCACGCCTAGGGTTTAGTAACTCGTCATCACCTAGGTCCTCATCGTCAGGATTTGTTGCTCGCCCAGGGTTATCAATATTCTGTTGATGCATTTGAGCGGCGGCCAAAGAAGCTAATCTAGCTTGCTCCTGTTGAGCATCCCTTCTTTCAATGTCATGTTGTGCCTCCATTCTGCCAATACGATGTGGTTCAGGATTGATAGGTAATAACGATTGACCAGAACTTCGAGTATGGGGCATGCACTGAACAAAACCTGTAGAAAACAAAAACAACAACTAAAAGTAAAGTACGAGAATCTTTGACCAAAGGGTCTAGTAACTATCACAAACTTAGTTGACAACTGTATTCCCCGGCAGCGGCTCCAATTTTTTATAACGCTCAAACTACAGCTCTCGTAAGAGTGTAAGCGGTCGTTGTCAAATATATAACCCAACTGGGTTGGGTATCGATCCCACAGAGAATAGTCGGTCACTAAGTAAGCAAAGATTATTAGACTTTTGGTTCAAGTCTCGTAAAAGGGGGGTTTTGTAGCGTGCAATAATGTAACAAAAGAGTAGAGTAAAAATGGAAAATAGCAAAGTAAAAAGGAAAGAATGTTCAGTAAGATGTTTAACCAATGAGAATTGACAGTTGGGGTTATGTCCACCTTATGAGTTATACGTCTCTATTGGCTATGAGTTATGCGGAATTCAGACATGTATGTGCTTATAGAGAATTGTATTCTATGGTAAATCCAGTCGTCTTTCGACCATCAAGGATTATTTCACTTTAAATCTTTCGAGCTTAAAGCGTGTCTAACGGTACAAATTCTCCAAGAGGTTAATCCAGTTATGGCACTAACTTTTTAACAGGGGTTGGTGCCCTATTACCTTGACATTATCTCTTTTCCAGACATATAACTTTTCTTTCGAACAAGTTAATGCTATACTGGCGTATTCTATGCGTTTGCAACCACAAGAATTTGCATTAAGATGAAGAGAATAATGATATAAGCAGCATACGTGTCACGAATTCACAAACTCATAGCAATAGATAGTATCTCATAAGGCTTCCATAACCCTAACAGAGAAGTTTAGCTATTCATGAGTGCAACGGAAATCACAATAGACTTTATCATTATACCAAAATAAAGATCTCACGTGTAGTAGGGTTTGGTATGGCATTAGGCGTGAATTCCCTTTTAGAATAGCGGTTCTCTTGTTGTGGAAATTAAGATTTGAATAGATGAAGAGAAAGTAATTAATTGAAAGAGAATTGTTTTCGGAACTCAAGAATTCCAGAATGAATTGTATCAATGGAGAGAGATGATAATAAAAACTTCAGCAACATAGGGTATTTATAACACCCATATCCTATTCCTACTAGGATACTGCATTACTTATCCTAATCCTACTAGGTTACTGCATCATTATCCTAATCCTACTAAGTTACTGCTGATCCTCAAAGTCTTTAGAAATGCTGTTTTTTCCCGGGACAGATATTCCATGCGTCACTTTTGGTCCTTGGCATCCAAGCTTTCCCTTCCTTCTTTCGTGAAGCTTCCTTAGGCGTCAAGTTATCCATAATATGCTGAAATCTGCATCATTTATACCTGAAAACTTTCTAATCACGTTTGTTAGCTCACTTACAGGAAAAAGGACTAAAAGTGCATGAATTATATATTTTGTCCTCAAAACTTTAGCTAAAATATGGGTCAATTATAGTACTTTAGGCGTGTAAATACGCCTATCATCAGTCCTTATGATTCGAGGGCCCACTTCTTCAGATTTTCTATCTTTTATAGTAGTTGATTTACCATTTATTATTTTGTCTGAACCAGTTAGGGGTTTGTGCCAATGGATCTCTAGTTCTTTAGTAGTAGAGGCATGTTAGACTATTAGTTGATTTCCAAACCTTCAGTATTTGTCATTCAAATAGTGTTTTTAGTTTATTTCAGTTCAGATTTGATAAAAGATAGTACTATTGCTTGATCAGTTTATCTTGAAGTAAGCTCCAGATTTAGTAGCAGGCTCAAAGGGTTAACTTGGGGATACTCATAGCCTTGAGCACCATGTGACATCTCGGGATAACATTTTGGGGCGTTACAAACTTGGTATCATAGCCTAAGGTTTAAAGAGTCCTAGAGAGTTAGACAAGCCACGTTACATAGAGTCTTGATCATGGGTGTGAAGCGTGCCATATTTATGAGCAAGAGGCTACGGGATATATTAGGAAAAGTTATCTCTTTCTTTAATAATCCATTGTGTCTATAGCTGTCTCTATCTGCTATTAACTCAAGCTCTTTCATGACAGAATATGCCTCCCCGTAAATCTAATGCCCGTAGAATGATAATCAGCCAACCCAGCTTGTTGATCCCATGAATGAGAATGTGTCTCATGCTGAATTTTGGGCTGCCTTTTAGGCGTTAGCCCAAGATATGACTGCTAATGTTCAAGCCAATAATAAGGCTACAGTTCTGTGTCAGCAAGGAGGTGATTTTGCTGTGGGCAGACTTCATGACTTTATGAGAATGAATCCACCCGAATTATTTGGTTCAAAGGTAGGTGAAGACCCCCAGTTGTATGTCGATGAGGTTAAAAAGATCACTCAAGTTATGCATGTTACTTAGGAGGAGAGTGTGGAATTGGCTTCCTATAGGCTGAAGGATGTTGCTTACGATTAGGTTATTATGTGGAAGAAAGGTAGTGGTGAGGATGCAACTCCCATGAGTTGGCAGGTGTTTCAGGATGCCTTTCTAGACAGGTTCTTTCCACATGAGTTGTGGAAAGATAAGGTTGAGGAGTTCATGAACCTGAGGCAGGGCTTAATGACAGTGAAGGAGTACTGCTATAAGTTCAGCCAACTATCTAAGTATATTCCTGATTTGATAGCTGACACCAGATCTAGTATGAGTAAGTTTGTTACTGGGGTATTGGGATTGGTAGTCAAGGAGTGTAGGACTGCTATGCTCATTTGATACATGGACCTTCCTAGATTAATGATGCATGCTCAACAAATTAAGGAAGAAAAGATAAAGAAGAGAAAGATGGTAAACAAGAGGGATAGAACAGGGCAGTTTGAGTATGGTCAGACTAGATCTCATGAAGGGAATCATTCGCAGCTTCAGAACCACTCATCTATGCATGTGTCTTCTTCATCAAGTTCTCCCTCACCTAGAACTAAGCAGAAGAAGTTGCGTAGGACTGCTGTTTCTAGATCTCAGAGCAGTGTGAGTGGGAGGCCCAGTTATCCACCATGTACGAAGTATGGTAGGAACCATCTTGGTGAGTGTTTGAAAGAAAAAAAGGGATGCTATGGATGTGGTGCAGTGGGACACAAAGTTAAAGAATGTCCGTATGCTAAGCAGGGAAACAGGTATGTTCATCCTCAGACTTAGGCTACTAGTGCACCAGCTCCTTTAGGGCACCTAGCTCCTCCTCAGGGTGCATTATCTAGTACCAATGGTATTCAGTGCCAGAATTGGTTTTATACTTTTCCATCCCACCATGAGTAGGAAGATTCGCCAGACGTTGTTACTGGTATGCTTTGTGTCTTTCATTTTGATGTTCACATACTGTTGGGCCCTGGGTCGAGTTTCTCTTATGTCACCCCACTAGTTGCAGTTAATTTTGAGATTAGTTCTAAAAAGATCCCTACGACTTTCCTGGTTTCTACTATAGCAGGTGAGTCAGTTGTTGCCAGACAAATTTATAAAAAGTTTCCTATCACTGTTCTTCATAAGGTCATGTTAGCGGACTTGATAGAGTTGGATATGGTTGATTTTGACCTTATTCTTGGTATGGATTGGCTTCATTCCTATTATGTATTCATAGATTGTCGCACCTTCAGTTCCCTAATGAGCCAGTCTTTGAGTGGTCAGGTAATTCAGTATCCCCTAAAGTCATTTCATATTTTATCTTAAGGCCATAAAGTTGATATCCAAAAGTTATATTTACTATCTAGTCCGGGTCAAAGACACAAAGTCCGAGACTACAATAATTTAGTCCATCCGAGTGGTCAATGAATTTCCTGAAGTTTTTCCAGAAGATCTTCCATGGATACCTCGTGATAGAGAGATAGAATTTGGGATTGGCTTTCTTTCTGATACTTAGCCTATTTCTATCCCTCCATATCGTATGTCCCCTACAGAGCTTAAGGAGTTGAAAGAGAAACTCAAAGATCTTTTAGATAGAGGTTTCATAAGACCTAGTGTTTCTTCTTGGGGAACTCCCGTCCTATTCGTCCGAAAGAAAGATGGTTCTTTGCGTATGTACATTGACTATCGTCAGCTAAATAAGGTCACAGTGAATAATAAATATCCTCTTTCTAGAATTGATGACTTATTTGACCAACTCCAAGGTGCAAGTTATTTCTCAAATATAGACCTTAGATCCGGCTATCATCAACTTAAAGTTAGGGAATGTGATATCCCAAAGACAGCTTTCAGGACCTGATTTGGTCATTTTGAGTTTCTAGTCATGTCTTTCGGGCTAACCAATGCTCCAGCAACTTTCATGGATCTCATAAATCGGGTGTTCAAACAGTACCTAGACATATTTGTCATAGTATTCATAGATGATATCCTTGTGTACTCTCGTAGTGAGGATGATCATGCAAACCATCTGAGAATCGTGTTGCAGACCCTTAGAGATCATCAATTATTCTCCAAATTAAGCAAGTGTGAATTTTGGCTAAGATCAGTATCCTTTCTTGGTAATATTATTTCTACTGATGGCATTAGAGTCGATCCCTGAAAGACAGAAGCTGTAAAAAATTGGCCTAGACCTATCTCTCCGTCACACATTAGGAGTTTCTTGGGTCTAGATGGTTTTTACCGTCCTTTAGTTGAATGTTTCTCGTCTATTGCATCTCCTATGTCTAGACTGACCCAAAAAAATTTTATGTTCCAGTGGTCAAATTCCTGTGAGAAGAGTTTTCAGGAGTTGAAGACTCGACTCACTTTAGCCCCAGTCTTAGACCTACCCGATGGTATGTATGGTTTTGTTGTTTATTGTGATTCTTCCAGAGCGGGTTTGGGTTGTTTGTTGGTGAAAAAAGGTAAGGTCATAGCCTATACCTCTAGACAGTTGAAGCCTCATGAAAAGAATTACCAAACCTATGATTTAAATTAGCTGTTGTAGTGTTTGCTCTAAAAATCTAGAGACATTACCAGTATGATGTGTATGTTGATGTGTTCACGGATCAAAAAAGCTTGCAGTATGTGTTTACTAGAGGGAGTTGAATATCCGACAGAGAAGGTAATTAGAGTTGCTGAAGGATTATGATATGAGTGTGTTGTACCATCTGGTCAAGACCAATGTAGTGACAGACACCCTTAGTAGGTTGTAGATGGGTAGTGTTGCTCATGTGGAGAATGATAAGAATAAGTAAGATCAGGAAGTTCATCGTTTGGCTAGATTTGGTGTTAGGTTGATTGATTCACCTGAAAGAAACATTTGGGTTTAAAGTCATTCTGAATCTTCCGTAGTTTTGGAAGTGAAGGAGAAACAAGATATGGATCCTAGTTTGGTCAAACTGAAGGAGTCAGTTAGAGACCAAATGGTAGAGGTTTTCTCCCAAGGGGGATATGGTGTGCTGAGATACCAAAGTAGATTATGTGTGCCTCATGTTGATGAGTTGAGATAGAGAATTATGGCTAAAGTGAATGGCGCGCGTTATTCTATTCATCCAGGTGCTACTAAGATGTACCAAGACTTACGGGAAATCTATTGGTGGAGTGGTACGAATAGAGATATAGCAGAGTTCGTAACCAAGTGTGCAACTTACCAACAGGTAAAGGTAGAGAACCAAAGACCTAGTGGAACGTTACAAGAGTTTGGTATCCCCGCTTGGAAGTGGGAAGAGGTGAATATGGACTTTGTGATTGGTTTACCCCATTTGCGTCATCATCATGATTCTATTTGGGTTATTGTGAACAGATTGACAAATTCCACACATTTCTTGCCAGTTCACATGTCCTATACAGCTGAGGATTATGCTTAGTTGTATATCCGAGAGTTATTTAGATTGCATGGAGTGCCTTTGTCCATTATCTCAAATAGGGGTACTCAGTTTACTTCTTAGTTTTGAAAGGTATTTCAGAAGGGTCTTGGTACCCAAGTCCATCTTAGTTCATCTTTCCACCCTCAGATAGATGGTCAAGCAGAGAGGACCATCCAAACTCTAGAAGATATATTGAGGACATGTGCTCTTGATTTCAAAGGTAATTGGGACAAGCATTTGCCACTGATTGAGTTCACATATAATAACAGTTATCACTCTAGAATTCAGATGGCCCCATTTGAGGCTCTTTATGGGAGGAGATATATATCACCCATAGGTTGGTTTGAGGTGGGTGAGTCTGCCTTTCTTGGGCTGATGCAGTGTTTGAAGCTATGGAGAAAGTTAAGTTGATTAGAGAAAGATTGAAAATAGCCCAGAGTCATTAGAAACTATATACAAACGTGAGAAGAAGGGACCTCGAGTTTGAGGTTGGTGATTTAGTGTATCTGAAGATTTCACCCATGAAGGGGGTAAAGAGATTTAGCAAAAAGGGGAAGCTTAGTCCCCGGTATGTTGGCCCTTATAAAATTCTGAGTCGTGTTGGGAAAGTGGCTTACGAGCTTGTTGCCCGCAGACTTGTCAGTCATTCATCCTGTATTCCATATCTCTATGATTAAGAAATGCATCGGTGACTCCACAGTTGTAATTCCCTTAGAAAGCTCAGATATTCAGGAAAGCCTTTCGTATAATGAGATTCCAGTAGAGATTTTAGATCATCAAATCCGTAGACTAAGGAACAAAGAAGTTCCCTTGGTCAAAGTTCTTTGGCAAAAACAGTCTGTTAAGGGTGCTACTTGGGAAGAAGAAGCAGATATGCGGACCAAGTACCCATATCTTTTTGCTGCAGATTAAGATTCAGTTCAAGGTAACAAACTTCCTCATATCATCTCTTTTCAATTCTAAGTTTCAAGTTTTATATAGCCATTCATTCGATAGTTTGTGCATTTGCAATCAATTTAGTCATGCTTTCAGTAGTACATATCAGTTATAGCCTCAATTTTCAGCATATCAATTTTGTTAGCCATATTTGAGGATGAATGTTCCCAAGGGGGAGATATTGTGTAGTACCCCGAACTTTTTCTAGATTAATTTCATCTCTAGAAAGTTAAGAGGTGGCTTCTAAAATGAATAATATTTAATTTATATAGAATTTTCTTGATTTTGACTTTTCATCTTGTGGGAAATTGAATAAGCTTTCCATCGATACCAAATTCGCCCAAATTCGACACTCGATGAAGAAGTTAGGGCATTTTTAGTGAGCAGTGTGTCAACTAAGCAATCATCGCATCGCGGTGAAGGACAATTTCACAATTATCGAATTCCAGTGGGTCATCGTAATTGCACCGCATTGCGGTGAACCCCAAATCAAAAATTGTCCATGTCCAGTAAGTCACCGTAATTCCACCACGTCGGGTGGTTATCGCGATGACACATTCACCGCATTGTGGTGAAGCCTTAAACGACATTCCAGTTCCAAATTTTAAATTCCAAGAGCAGTTTAGTCTTTTGCTTAATCCCCCAAATCGTGAAAACAGATGATTAAAGATAATATTGAGCAAAACATACTCGTTTTTCATCAAGTTCTCTCAAATACAAACCCTAAGCTTCGCCATTCATCTCCAAGAATCCCCAAGATTCCACCATCCTTTTTCAAAATTAGTCCTAGATTCAAGATTTTCAACCCAAGAATTCCAAGAATCGACCTTCAAAGATACCAATAACGTCTCAAACTAAACTTGTTCATCAATTGAGGTATGTGGGGTTTGAACAAGGACAAATCTTTTGTTCTTGTGCCCAAAAACTTGAATTTTATTAAAGATCACATGATTTACAAGTTGAGGTTTATACCCAAAGTATCTTGCTTTAAGTTCATGTGATTATAAGTGATTTAAGCCTTGAACTGCATGTTTATTCCCCCTATTTATGCTTGAATTGAGGATTTATATCATGAATTGCACCTCCCTATGGTTAATTGATATTTTCAAGTGTTTCCAAGATAATTGTTGAGAATAAAGATTCATTATGAAATTGTGATCATTTAAGTGCATATGCTTTAAAACCAAGTATGAATTTTGACATTTCACGAAGAGTATATTATTAGCATGCTTTAACAAGCAAGCATTCAGATTTTAAAGAAAGATTGATCTTCTGTTCCTAAGCTAAGAATCCATATTTTTTTAATGATTTTAAGCAAAGAGAAGCATAATTGGATTTCATTATAAACCCTTGTGCTATTTTAAGGTGGATTTCCTATAAGTTCTGAGCAATAAGTACGGGAATAGTATTTAGCCGCGAGTTGGGTATGATTCCAAGGTCTCATGCCCAAAACTACAAGCCACCGTAGGTTTTATTCCCTATAAGGGTTCAGTAAGTGATCACTTTAGCTAGGTTTTATTCTGATGGCAAGGGTAGAACAACTCTACCAACATGGGTAAAAGACGTTGGACTCCATGATAGCTCATATGGTTTATGTTGGTTAGAAGAAACTCCCACTAAAACGAGTAAAGATACTACTTTTAGAACTAAGAGTTGTGGCTCATAAAGTTATTCTTACGCTTTGTTACTCATGTTTATGGTTTTACAGCTTTGTTTTATTCAAGCCAGTGTGAGTCATATACACTTAGCATGCACTGTGAATTTAATAAAAATACACATATACATGCTCATTAAGTCATGGTTTTAATTATACATTGCACACCCATATACTCAATACATCCTCAAAGTACTGATCCACATATATGTCTATGTGCTACATTGTCTTATAATGTAGGTTCAGGTGCTCAACATTAGCAGCATGAGTAGTTTGAGCATCTCTATCTACGCTTTCAGAGTTGGTGAGTTCTCATGATTTGAGGTCCTACTTCTTTAGATTTTCCAGCTTTCATAGTAATTGATTTACCATTTACCGTTTAGTCTGAGTCAGTTGGGGATCTGTCCTAATGGCTGTCTAGTTCTTTAGTAGTAGAGGCTTGTCGGACTATTAGTTGATTTCCAAACCTTCAGTATTTTCTATCCAGACAGTGTTTTCAGTTATTTCACTTTAGATTTGATAAAATACAATACCATTGCTTGATCGGTTTATCTTGAAGTAAGCTCCAAATTTAGTAGCAGGCTCAAAGGGTTATCTTGGGGTTACTCATCGCCTTGAGAACCGTGTGACATCTCGAGATGAGATTTTGGGGTGTTATAAACTTGGTATCAGAGCCTAAGGTTTAAAGAGTTCTAGAGAGTTAGACAAGCCGTGTTACGTAGAGTCTTGATCATGGGTGTGAAGCGCGCCACATTTATGAGCAAGAGGCTACGGGATGTATTAGAAAAAGTAAGCTCTTTCTTTCATAATCCATCGTACCTATAGATGTCTCTATCTGCTATTAACTCATTCTCTTTTATGATAGAATATACCTCCCCGCAGAGCTAATGCCCATAGAATGATAATCAGCCACCCCCGCCTGTTGATCCCTTGACTAAGAATGTGTCTCATGCTGAATTTTGGGATTCCTTTCAGGCATTAACCTGTAATACCCCGCATGTTTTTATGCTAGGAAGTGAATAAGTTTTCCTACGTATGAAACCTCCTATCCTGTGGGTAGAATTTTAGTGCATGACTTACAATGAATATCCTAGCGATAGGATAGCTTGTGATGTCTTAAGCATGCTCATATGAGTCGCTTAGAGTGATGCAAGCTAAGAGTTTTTGAATCCATCAAGTTTTAGTGTTCGATTTTGTAAGGATCATATTTGAATGAGTATAACCCGATGTTAATATGGTATTTCTTCATATTTCTACTAACCAAATTATAGAGAATCGAATTAGCTTTCCAACGATACCAATTTTGGCTTAATCCAATATGCAAGCGAAAAGTTATGCCCATTTTCATGAGAGACGGTAAGGGTATGCGATTGGTTAGGCGCCACCCAACCAAACTTAGGCGATTGGTTAGGCGCCGCCTAACCTGGCTTGTGCAATTACCTGGGCGCCGCCTAAGTCAGTTCCAAGTGCCAAAAACACTCTGTTTTGAGTTATTTTGAAGGTAATTAAATCTTTTAACACTCCTTACACGTCCCTAAACTTAACCCTACGAAATATATAACTTCTAAACACATTACAAACCTATTAACATCTCAAAGCTCATTATCCAAGATCACCATAGGAGAAAAACAACTAGGGTTGCACAATCAAGCTTGAAGATCAAATTTCAAGGAAATTCTTCCGTCAATCATCAAGAACCTCCCTTCCAAAGTATGCGTAGTGTTCATCCACGGATTCCTTTCGTCCGTGGAGTTCAAGAATCAATCTTTAAAATGAAAATCTTGGTTGGTTGTGGTGATATGATCATACCCATGTTGATGCTTGTTTGTTTTGCTATATAATAGTATCGTGACTGTATATCTCATGAAAGTTATGTTGTTAGTTGAAAAACATGATCTTTGGATGGATTGATAGAATGCAAGTATGAAATCCACATATGCCTTAAAGAATGCATGAAAGGTGTTCGATAAAATGCCTAGTATGCTAGAACTTCATATTTACATGATTTCATGATATCTAAATAACAAGTTCATGTCAGCCCTACACTCCAATATGAATTTCCATGCAAATTATGTGTTGTTTTTGTTGTGGTATAAAGCATGTACGATAATGAAGATATAAATTATGTACTCAAAATATATCCATGCTTTCCCTACCATGTTTGAGATATTGAATAAATACATGAAGTATAATATCCTCAAATCATTACAATATGAACTAAATGTTACATGTTGTCGTTCCCTTATGCTTGAATGGTTTCCATGCCATTGCTATGAATAGTATATATTGTTGGAATGCCCATGATATTAGAATATGAGATTTATGACTTGATTATAAGCATTCCTATTCATGATAGATACTATGATGACCATGTACTTCATGAAATCCCCCACTCATATATTATGGATTTTTATTGATGGTCGTGTACTCAAGAAATTCAAGTTGTGTCAGTTTCCTTCCATCGAGTCCTAGGGGTACTTGTACCCAAAAAATATAGTTGTGTGCCTAGAGCCATGTCATGTTTTCATGATACTCTCAGTTAAGCCATGATCTATAGAATTCAGTCAGTCATGTGACTCAGGAAAACTCAGAAATCTCAGTAATCTCAATAGTCCAGTATCTCAGTAATCTCAGTGCTCAGTAACCTAAGCAACCTCAGTATTCACAGTCAATCTTAGTAACTTCAGTACTCTCAACCAGTCCTCAGAACTTAGTACATTTCGTTAGTCATCGGAATCCAGTAAACTTAGTTTAGCTCCGCTAAACAATACCACTAGTATCATTCCAGTTAATCAGTATCAATTCAGCTAATCAGTTCAGTTCAGTTATTCAGTTCAGCTTAGTTATTCAGTTCAGTGTCCTTTAGATGGGAGTAGAAGTTAGCACCGAGTGAACCCAAGGATGGAAACTCACCTGCCAGTTCAGGGTGTGATTCTTAGTAGTCATCCTTGTGTTCCAAAACTACGTAGGCAGCATAGGTTGAACTATCTTAACCTGTTAGATTAGGGTTGATAAGGTGGCTTAACCTGTCAGTTCAGGGTTCCCACCGTTCTCATTTGAGTATCTACCAGTATAGGGTTCTCACAGTTGTGCTTACCAGTGGCGCGGTATTGACACCCCTCCAGTCGGGGCAGAGATTTGACACTAGCTTAGCTATTATAGCATATTTGGGGCATGTCGGTTAGATAACTACTTTCCACAGTTTCAATATCAGTCTCAATAAAAGAACTCAGATAGTACTTCAGGATATCAGGACTGCCAGATAAAGTACAGAACTTAGCTAGTTCCATCAGATTTAGGACTGTCAGATACAGTCATTCATGCTATCAGTTATTAGAACTCATGTTATCAGATATATCAGTTATCAGAATTCAGTTATCATTCATGATATGTTATCAGTATATATATGTCATCAGTATTCATACTCAGTAGTCATGTTATCACGAGCTCAGTTTCAGAACTGTTATATACCGTCAATTAAATCAGTTCTTCATAATCAAAATTATCAGAAACAATCATTCCTTTATCAGTAATATAGTATTAGTCTCCCAGTATTCAGTAATACAGTAGCAATTCCTCACTTATTAGTGAATTACGTATCAATATCAGTAAAATCAGTCATTCAGTATCTCAATATCAGTAAACTCAGTCATTCAGTATCTCAGCATCAGTAAGCTCATATTGTCAGTATTCAGACTCAGTAGTTAGTATCACCACGAGTTTAGTTGCAGTTACGTATGCATGTATGTATGTATTCTCACGTTCATATCAGTCAGCATTGTTCATGCATATAAAACCCTTTGCATTTATCCTACCTCACTCGTATACTCAGTACATTCAGTCGTACTGACGCATTCGCGTTGTGGTATTTTATTTAACGCCAGAGATACAGAGACACGAGTTTCAGAGCAGCAGTAGCATTGCAGATTTTAGCAGTCAGTGCTCCTCTTCATTCGAGGACAATATTATTA
Organism: Capsicum pubescens; assembly: GCA_030864215.1. Taxonomy (NCBI): domain Eukaryota; kingdom Viridiplantae; phylum Streptophyta; class Magnoliopsida; order Solanales; family Solanaceae; genus Capsicum; species Capsicum pubescens. Next base: position 230,083,142 of record CM061541.1, on the reverse strand, counting down.
TTACTTTATTTCAGTATTTCATATTAGTTTTTCAGTTAATGGAGTTAGTTGGAGACATGTTCCTTCAACTCCTTATTCAGTTCAGTTAGAGGCTTTCAGGCTAGATGTTAGATTAGATGTTCAGACTTCAGTATTTATGTTTGTTTTTTATATTATTTTACCATGGTTTTTTCTAGATATGTATCAGTATTGAACCTTATGGCCTTACAGTTCATGTTTCCTCATATTTTATGAGATATTATGCAGTTTACAGGTACAGATATCAGTCATGAGTTAGCTTGTCATCCTTCGAGGTCATGAGCACCGTGTAGCATTTCGGTTCAGAAAATTAGGGTGTTACAAACTTGATATCAGAGCCTAAGGTTCAACAGTGTCCTAGGAAGTCTGAAAGTTGCATCAAGTAGAGTCTTGTACATGGGCGTGTTGTGCACCACACCTATGTGAAGGAGGCTATGAGATATTTTAGAAACAGTTTTCTTTCTTTCATGTCTGAAGATCTTGCTATAGCAAGTTTCTCTAAGGAACCCATGTAGATTCACATCAGGCTCCCCTCATGTCAACCTTACCTTACTTTCAAGGTAACGGAAACAGTGAGCTTAAGTCCTAAAGATAGGGCTTTCTCATGAAGTCCCTGGAGACAGTTATGGGATTTGCCACATGCTCAGACAATATCCCCTCATTTCAGTCATGTTCCAAAGTTGTACAGATTTCATTTATGATCATGAGAACTCCTTTGTAAACTCAAATCCAATTTTTGATATGCCGTTAGATCCCTTCTCAAAATCCTATGAATGTATAGACCTAGAATTTTAAGCATGGACCCAAGAGTTTAGCAGTAGATGAGTTGGGATAGTATTATCTAGTCTGATTATATTATGTATTCATGGGGATAGTTTTACCAACTTGAATTAGTAGGTTTGAACAGTGCTAGCAGGCGAGCAAGAATTTAAGTTTATTGACTTGAAATTAAGCATGAAGGTGTGAATGTGATATTAGCAGCATATGAGGAAACATAATCAGATGATGTGTTTAGTAAGACAAACAGGTGTTGAACAGAATGTAGGTATGTGATAATAGATCAAGTGATCAAGTTAGTCCCTCAGACTCTAGTAGTATAGCCAGTATGTATAGAAAGCAGTAAGGGATGACAATTCTTGACCCATCCTCATGTGTAGAGTTTTGCACCTCAGCTGTAAAAAAAAATCCACTATGGAGTTGCATGTCAACTCTATGGTCACGAACCAAACTCATTCATTTCTTTTTCCCATAAATCATGATGATTTTTGTTCCCAGTATAAGGGGTTCAGTTCCAGCTCCCTCAGTATTACGAATCATGTCCCACGAGTACAGAAACTCTAGACTCGGGTCATGCAGCTCATGAATCATGTACACAGATCATGCTTTACAGTATACTCTATTTTCATGAATCATGTTATGCCCCTACAGATCAGATAAATTCATACCACATCATGTATATTCTCAATTTAGACCTTCGTGGTAAATCCATGCTGTTGATATTCTATTCCTCAAGTTTCAGTTATGTGTCAAGTTTAGTTTGTATCTATTCATGTTTCAGGTCCTCCTGATTTACTCCTCCAGTTAGCTCTCCTTATAGAATAGTGTAGTGATGAGCAGTTGTTTAGATAAGAGATGATTGTTGCATGCTAACTTTGCACGAGGGTGTAGTTGTGAAGATAGGCTTGAATTTCATGATAAATGTGCAAGTAAAACATCTAGCAAGGGGTTGTATTTAGAAGTTGGGAAAGTAAAAAGTGTAAGTGTACATTTAGATCCTTGACTTATATCAGTCCCCAGCATGTAGCCATCAAAAACTCAATTGCCAACTCAATTATAGTTTCAGTATCCAGTACTCAGTGATCAGTGTTCAGTCCTTGAATTCAGTATTTCTGTACTAGCTATAGGCTTAGTTATAATGTCATCTTCAGTTCAGTAACCAGATTTGAAACTCAGTTCAGTTCCAGACATGCTTGACCATAGCATTTAGGTTGTCAGTACTCAGTTATCAGTGTTTCAGTACCCCAGTTTATAGAATACCTTAGAGCCATGTCGTACGCTTGGTCTCACATTCTCAAATAATAGAGACATCATAAATCGATGCTCATATACCACATTCTACTCAGTTAGTCCTTATCTTCTATGCATAAAACTAAAAAATCTCAGCCCAGCTATTCAGACTAAGTACAGTTTAGCTTTGCAGATCCAGTATTCAGCTATCAGTTATTCATTTAATCAGATAAGTTAGTATATTTATGCATTCGTGTTCAGCTCAGTTCATGTATCATGTCTCAGTTTTAGATCCTAGCTATTCAGTCATAACTCAGTTCCTAGGTGTCTTGCGCATCCCCTCAATTCCCCTCAGTAGCTCATCCAAGTCAGTATTCTTTGAGGGACATAGTGTCCCAAGGGGGAGATACATCATACCCCCAAACTTTCATGACATAAACATGCTGCTCTCTTTTCTTTTGATGACTCCAGTTTGGAGAAGGGGTACTCATAAGTTAACCCTCAAACTCCCACTTTAGTCGTATGCCATGTTTTCAAGATTCAGTTCAAATCATGATATTCAGTATATCTACCACATCCTAGACTCAGTTATGTTCTCATGTTTCTGATCATGCATATGGAGTAATTAATCTCAAACTTATCAGTATTCTCAGTTCAAGGTAACCATTTTCCTTAAACTTACTCGTTCTCATGTTCATATTTCAGTACCAAACTTGGTATTCAGTTCCATGCTCAATTTTTAGTTCAAACTTGGTACCTTTACCATTGCATGTTCATGAGTAAGTTTAGTCATGAATTCACGCATCAGATATGCGTGATCAGGTCATCAGTACTTTCAGTCATGCATTCACGTATCATGTCAGTCATATAATCATGCATCAGATATGTGTGGATCTGCCTTATTAGTTAAGCATCATATATGCATTCCTGTTTGAGAAACTCAGCTCACCAGAATACTAAGTCCTACATTCATAAATCAGTTATACATGCATCAGATATGCACGTTCAGTATGATATATTCAGTTCAACAGTCACATCAGTCATGAGATCATGTTCCATTTATTCATGTTCAGTTCATGTTCAGTTGGTCTTTTCCCCTTTTAGTCAGTTTCATTCAAGGACGAATGTTCTCAAGGAGAGATATTGTAATACCCCACATGTTTCTAAGCTAGGAAGTGAATAAGTTTTCCTACGTATGAAACCTCCTATCCTGTGAGTAGAATTTTAGTGCATGACTTACAATGAATATCCTAGCTATAGGATAGCTTACGATGTCTTAAGCATGCTCATATGAGTTTCTTAGAGTGATGCAAGCTAAGAGTTTTTGAATTCATCAAGTTTTAGTGTTCAATTTTGTAAGGGTCATATTTGAATGATTAGAACTCAATGTTAATGTGGTATTTCTTCATATTTCTACCCACTAAATTATAGAGAATCGAATTATCTTTGCAACGATACCAATTTCGTCTTAATCCAATACCCGAGCGAAAAGTTATGACCATTTTTGTGAAAGATAGTAAGTGCATGCGATTGGTTAGGTGCCGTCCAACCTGGCTTGTACAATTACTTGGGCGCCGCCTAAGTCAGTTCCAAGTGCCAAAAACACTCTGTTTTGAGTTATTTTGAGGGTAATTAAGTCTTTTAACACTCCTTACAGGTCCCTAAACTTAACCCTACGAAATATATAGCTTCTAAACACATTACAAACCTATTAACATCTCAAAGCTCATTATCCAAGGGCACCATAGGACAAAAACAACTAGGGTTGCACAATCAATCTTGAAGATCAAATTTTAAGGAAATTCCTCCGCCAATCATCAAGAACCTCCCTTCCAAGGTATGCGTAGTGTTCATCCACGGATTCCTTTCATCCGTGGAGTTCAAGAATCAATCTTTAAAAAACAAAAGCTTGATTGGTTGTGGTGATATGATCATACCCATGTTGATGCTGTTTGTTTTGCTATATAATAGTATCGTGATTGTATATCTCATGAATGTTATGTTGTTAGTTGAAAAACATGATCTTTGGATGGATTGATAGAATGCGAGTATGAAATCAACCTATGCCTTAAAGAATGAATGCAAGGTGTTCGATAAAATGCCTAGTATACTAGAACTTCATATTTACTTGATTTCATGATATCTAAATAACAAGTTCATGTTAGCCCTACACTCCAATATGAATTTCCATGCAAATTATGTGTTGTTATTGTTGTGGTATAAAGCATGTATGATAATGGAGATATAAATTATGTACACAAAATATATCCATGCTTTCCCTACCATGTTTGAGATATTGAATAAATACATGAAGTATAATATCCCCAAATCATTACAATATGAACTAAACATTACATGTTGTCGTTCCCTTATGCTTGAATGGTTTCCATGCCATTGCTATGAATAGTATATGTTGTCGGAATGCCCATGATATTAGAATATGAGATTTATTACTTGATTATAAGCATTCCTATTCATGATAGATACTATGATGACCATGTACTTCATGAAATCCCCCACTCATGTATTATGGATTTTTATTGATGGTCGTGTACTCAAGAAATTCAAGTTATGTCAGTTTCCTTCCATCGAGTCCTGGGGGTACTTTTACCCAAAAAATATAGCTGTGTGGCTAGAGCCATGTCATGTTTTCACGATACTCTCAGTCAAGCCATGATCTATAGAATTCAGTCAGTCATGTGACTCAGGAAAACTTAGAAATCTCAGTCATCTCAGTAGTCCAGTAATCTCAGTAATCTCAATGCTCAGTAACCTCAGCAACCTCAGTATTCACAGTCAATCTCAGTAACTTTAGTACTCTCAACCAATCTTCAAAACTCAGTACATTCCGTTAGTCATCAGAATCCAGTAAACTTAGTTTAGCTTCGCTAAACAATACCACTAGTATCTGTCCAGTTAATCAGTATCAATTCAGCTAATCAGTTCAGTTCAGTTATTTAGTTCATCTTAGTTATTCAATTCAGTGTCCTTCAGATGGGAGTAGAAGTTAGCACCGAGTGAACCCAAGGATGGGAACTCACCTGCCAGTTCAGGGTGTGATTCTTAGTAGTCGTCCTTGTGTTCCAGAACTACGTAGCCAGCATAGGTTGAGACATCTTAACCTGTCAGATTAGGGTTGATGAGGTGGTTTAACCTGTCAGTTTATGGTTCCAACCATTCTCATTTGAGTACCTACCAGTATAGGGTTCTCACAGTTGTCCTTACTAGTGGCACGATATTGACACCCCTCCAGTCGGGGCAGAGATTTGACACCAGCTTAGCTATTATAGCATATTTGAGGCATGTCGGTTAGATAACTACTATCCACAGTTTAAGTATCAGTCTCAGTAAAAGAACTCAAATAGTACTTCAGGATATCAGGACTGTCAGATAAAGTACAGAACTTAGCTAGTTCGATCAGATTTAGGACTGTCAGATACAATCATTCATGCTATCAGTTATCAGAACTCATGTTATCAGATATATCAGTTATCAGAATTTAGTTATCATTCATGATATGTTATCAGTAAATATATGTCATCAGTATTCATACTCAGTAGTCATGTTATCTCGAGCTCAGTTTCAGGACTGTTATATACAGTCAATCAAATCAGTTCTTCATAATCAAAACTATCAGAAACAATCATTCCTTTATCAGTAATATAGTATCAGTCTCCCAGTATTTAGTAATATAGTAGCAGTTCCTCACTTATTAGTGAATTACATATCAATATCAGTAAACTCAGACATTCAGTATCTCAATATCAGTAAACTCAGTCATTCAGTATCTCAGCATCAGTAAGCTTATGTTGTCAGTATTCAGACTCAGTAGTTAGTATCACCATGAGTTTAGTTGCAGTTACGTATGTATGTATGTATTCTCACGTTCATATCAGTCAGCATTGTTCATGCATCTAAAACCCTTTGCATTTAGCCTACCTCACTCGTATACTCAGTACATTCAGTCGTACTGACGCATTCGCGCTGTGGTGTTTTATTTAACGCCATAGGTACAGAGACACGAGTTTCAGAGAAGCAGTAGCATTGTAGATTTTAGCAGTCAGTGCTCCTCTTCATTCGAGGACAATATTATTATTACTTTATTTCAGTATTTCATATTAGTTTTTCAGTTCATGGAGTTAGTTGGAGACATGTTCCTTCAACTCTTTATTCAGTTCAGTTATAGGCTTTCGGACTAGATGTCAGATTAGATGTTCAGACTTCAGTATTTACGTTTCTTTTTGGTATTGTTATACCATGTTTTTTTTAGATATGTATCAGTATTGAACCTTATGGCCTTACAGTTCATATTTCCGTATATTTTATGAGATATTATGCAGTTTACAGGTACAGATATCAGTCATGGGTTAGCTTGTAGTATTTCAGGATCATGAGCACCGTGTAGCATTTCGGTTCACAAAATCAGGGCGTTACATAACCCAAGTTGTGACCGTTAATGTTAAGCCAATAATCAGGCTGCAGTTCTGCGTCAGCAAGGAGGTGATTTCGCTACAACAAGACTTTATGACTTTGTGAGAATGAATCCGCCCGAATTCTGTGGGTGAAAGGTAGGTGAAGACCCCAGTTGTATCTTAATGAGGTGAAAAAGATTACTCAAGTTATGCATGTTACTAAGGAGGAGAGTGTGTAATTGTCTTCTTATAGGCTGAAAGATGTTGCTTGTGATTGGGTTATTATGTGAAAGAAAGGTAGGGGTGAGGATGCAGCTCCCACAAGTTAGCAGGTGTTTTAGGATGCCTTTCTAGACAGGTTCTTTGCACATGAGTTGCGGGAAGACAAGGTTGAGGAGTTCACAAACCTGAGGCTTTAATAGTAATTGATTTACCATTTACCGTTTAGTCTGAGTCAGTTGGGGGTCTGTCCCAATGTCTCTCTAGTTCCTTAGTAGTAGAGGCTTGTCGGACTATTAGTTGATTTCCAGACCTTCAGCATTTGTCATTCAAACAGTGTTTTCAGTTTATTTTAGTTTAGATTTGATAAAATGCAATACTATTGCTTGATCGGTTTGTCTTGAAGTAAGCTCCAGATTTAGTAGTTGGCTCAAAGGGTTATCTTGGGGATACTCGTAGCCTTGAGCACCGTGTGACATCTCGGGATGAGATTTCAGGGCGTTACATATTGGATACAAAACACTGGTAAACTGCAATAGTATTAGCATAGAATAGATAACTGGTTAAGGGGTATCTGGTCCTTTTCTTCTTACCTAGTAAAGTATAATCCATCAACCAAGCAGGTTGCTTAGGTATTGTAGATAATCTTCTTAGAGAATCAGTTGTAGGTAACAATGATGTTGATGCATCTACATCTGGTGAACTAGAAGTTACATCAATTAATGTATTTGTTGGAGTATGTGACTGATGTAAATCCTCTTCTGATGACTCAAAAACCTCTGGAACATAACTCTGAGATTCTGATAACTCAGGGCAAGCTGCATAAAGATCAACAATTCCATGATTTACTATACTTGTATCAATCTTAAAAAAATCTTCAAATGATTCTGAAGTTTTTTCTTCTGCAAAAGGAAACTCATTCTCTAGGAACATAACATCTCTAGTAATAAACATCTTGTTAGTGACCAAATCCATCAGCAATAACCCTTTTGAGTAGCAGGATACCCCCATCAATACTACAGACTTTGCTCTCTCTAAAAACTTGTTAGCTTTTGGTACTATCGAAGCATAACATTTACAACCAATAATTCTCAAATGTGTTAAGGACGAAACCTTGGAAAACAACATTTCATAAGGACTCTTACCTCCAATAGATGAATATGATAGTATGTTAATAATATAAACTGCAGCTTTAACAATTAGACCCCAAAATCCGATGGTATTTAAGCTTGAAATCTAATAACTCTAGCAACATTCAATATCTGTCTATGTTTTCTTTCAACTACACCATTCTGTTGTAGTGTATAGGGACAACTGCTTTGATGTATTATGCCCAAAGACTGAAATAACTCTTTGCACTTAGAGTTGAGGAATTCTATCCCATTATCAGATCTAATAACCTTTATCTTATCATCAAACTGATTATGAATCATACTTAAAAAATTCTTAACAGCTACAACATATTTAGATTTAAGTTGCAACAAATGAATCCAAGTATACCTACTGTAATCATCCATAACAGTTAAGAAATAATGTTTCTTATCAAATGTTGGAATTTTATAATGCCCTCAAAGATCCATATGCACAACATCAAAACATCTTTTAGCTCTAGAACTACTTGTAGGAAACATCAGTCTAGTTTGTTTAGATAAAGGACAAACATGACACTTATTTAAAGACTCTATGTCTTCTATGTGTCTCAACAAGTTAAGTGACTTCAGAGCTTGGGTGGAAGGATGACCAAGCCTCCTGTGCCACAGATTACAATCTTGTAGACTTATTTCTGAAATCAACTTTTAACCATCTATGTGCATCTCATCTACTCCACAGACATTCTTGAGGATATATAGACCTCCTCTTTCCTTACCAATTACCTTCACCTTTCCACTGTAAAGGTACTGAAATATACAAAAATTAGGATAGAATGATACAAAGCAGGAGAGATTCTTAGTTATTTTGGATACTGATGCAAGTTTAGCTTAAAGTCTGGCATAAATAATACATCCCCCACAGCTTCATCTTTAAGGACTCGTGCATCTCCAACATGTGTAATGTTGGCCTTAACACTAGTGGGTAGATTTATATTATCTTGATTAGTGGTATCTATCTTATGAAATTGAGAAAAAAAATCTCTATGCGCTGCAACATGATGTGTGGCACTAGAATCTATTATCCAGTCATGTGAAATAACATAAAATACCAAGAAAGTAGGTCTACCTGACATGTTAACCTATTTAAAGTTGTGCTTATCTTTGTTCAACAAGGCCACAATCTGCTTATACTCTTCATCTGAGAAGCTCGACCCCTTGGCCAAAACAGTACTATTGATTTCTTTGTTTCCCTGAGTGTTAGATGACGTTGACTATCCTGCATCATCAGTCGACTGATGTCCAGTGAAATTATGAGAAGAAAATAGATTATTATCTTGACCAAAAAACTGATGTCCTTAACCTCCATATCCACGAGACCTTTCATAAGAATGATTGTTGTTTCCTCCATATCCTCTTGAATTACCATTGTAACCTCCACTTTCTTTTATTCTTCCAATTATTAGAATAGCTTATTAATTTGTAGCAAGTTTCTTTGGTATGCCCAGTGAAGTGGTAATAGTCACATTTTTTTCCTTTGTAATTTTGGGATCCATAACTGGTTTCTGAGCTTCTACTCACATGCATCATAATTGGATATGTCCTTTTATTTGTGGTAGCTGCACAAGCCAAATGCTGAATTTCATCTTCGACAATCATAGCATAGGCCTAATTAAGTTTAGGTGTAACTCTCTTTAACAGAATTTGTCTTCTAGCCTGATCATAGAAATCATTCAAGCCTCCTAAAAACTGTATTAATCTCAACTTAGACAGGTGATCAGCATAGTCTTTGGACCTTGGACAATCGCATGATGGTGCAGGAACTACTGCATCATATTCACTCCATAAGCTCTTCAATTTTGTAAAATAAGTTGCTATTGAATCAGTTTCCTGAATAGTGAGTTAATTTCCCTATGTAACTAATAAAGCCTCATGTGATTTACCTTGTCAAACCTTTCTCTTAGATCTTCCTAAACTTTAAATGCACTTATTGCATATATAATACCACTTAACAATTTTGCACTAACAAAACTTATTAACCATGACAACACTATTGCATTGCAAGTTTCCCATTGCTCGTGCAATTTTTCTCTGTATACATCTCTACTACAAGCACATGTCACAAAACCGTATTTCCTTTTTCCCCATTAATGCAATCTTCATTGATCGGCTCCATACTCCATAATTCTCTGATCCAACAAGCTTAATTAGAATTAAGGTAGCTCCAGACACATCTGATGCTCCTATAAACAAGGGATCACTTGGATCAATTTTTGGTGCAATTTTTGACTTAAAAAAACTATTGAGGTAGACATCGAATTCCACTAGAATCAAAATTGAATTTTCCAACAATAACACACACTAAATTATTGAAAACAACTAAAAAATAGAGATTGGAACTTTCTCTGCAACTACTCAAAATTCTGCTAGTAACAAAGATTGGGAATCTCTCCACAATAGAGATCTCAACTCTATCAATGTCTCTTCTAAACCTCCATCAATCGATGTCTCTAATGCCAAGTTAAAATCACCTAAGTCGACTTGGCAAGGACAAAAATGGACTATGCTTTAGAAGAAGGAAAAGTTGTATTTTGGTTATTGTGTTGAAGAGAAGATGTTAGCTTCATTGATAAGCTGAAAACTTATACAATGTGACTACTATGCTTGGTGTTTATAGACTCATATGAGTCACACATGACCTTCTAGAACCTTGTTATAACTACTTCTAACAATTTGTGCAACGACTCACTAACTAATCAACTAGAGTAGCTTAAATAGTAAAGCAGTAAAGCAGTGAAAACTGTTTTTACTGCATCAAAAAACTAATGCTATAATATACATTTTAATAAATACACACCGTAAGTGAAAGTAAGGTTTCTCAAAATACGAGCGCACTCCACTTCCAATGAAAAGTTTGATAGTTCGAGTCATTGAGGGAACTAAATTGGGAAAGGCCACTGTTAACTTCTCCAAAGGGGCTTGGGTAGGGGCAAACCTAGGTAGGTGTCAGGGCCTCAGGGGGTTCACTTGTACCCCCTCGGCAAAAATTTACACGGTATATATGGCCTATATATAGGGAAGATTTTCTATTTTTCTGTACATATATAATTTTTGAACCTCCTAAATCAAAGATGAGAGGTAGCCCAGTGGCTCAGGGCTCGCTACTTTAGCCACTCTAGTCCTTCATGTTCCAGGTTCAATTCCTGATAGGTGTGTAGGAAACTTAATTTTATTCTACTATCTCTATACGTACAGGAACAACTACTATTAGAGTAATTTTTTTAACCCCTCTTTTTTTACTACCTCTATACGTCCAGGTACAACTACTATTAGAGTTAATTTTTTTTAAATCCCCTCAATAAAAATCCTGGATCTGCCACTGGGCTTGGGAGGTGGGTTTATCAAAAAATAATTAAATAAATAAAACAAAATAATCATTTTGAGGCATATGAATTTGATGTTTAACTGTGGTTAGGACTTATGATGGAATATGACCTACTATCTTCTTCATGAGGTAAGTAATAGAGAAGGTTTGTCTGGTTGAAAACTATTTCGATACCCCGTCTTATCCCTTTTAAATGGGATATTCCCGGAGGCTAAAGATACACTGTTAGAAACTAGTAGATAATGAGCCTGCCCTCTGCCCTTTTCCACTTAAGTGCCACGGTTTCATCCAGTAGGATTCGTATTTCAGAACCTACCTGTGTCTTGAGCTTTCCCTCAGGACATTGTGAAATTAAAAGGAAAAAAGAATCTAATACTCTTCTTGTAGGTATGGATGGATCTTTTCAACCAGATGTTGCATTTGCCAACTTTGCGAGGATTACTTGTCTGTTGCTGTTGTTTTACACAATTCTTAAAGTAAGGAGGGGACGAACTGTGTATTCATAACTACAAGTTTCTATACCACGTGAGTCGTGAGGTGGTGAATCCATCTGCCTTGATGCTGCAGGGCCTCCCCCACGTTCTTATCTACTTTTGTGTTAGGAGTAATTTCCCCTTCTTTGCTAATGAAAACATAGCATCAGAGATCAGCTAATTCCTAACTCAAACAACAACTTCCTCTCCATATTTTATGAGATTATTATTAATGAATTTTATCATAAAATCATTCTTAAGATCATTGGTTATTTTATTTCTGGCAATTAGTTTTACTACATCGTGAAAGTGGACGATATATTGTGAGGCAGATAGTTGTGGACTTCATTGTTTCTTGGTGTGGTTCGTGTTGGTTCATTGCTCCATTCTTGGAAAAACTGGCCAAGAAACTACCCAATGATACCTTCTTGAAGTTTGATGTGGATGAATTGAAGGTAAATGTAACATTTGAACCCAACACAGTAAATTTGGAGTCTTTGGCTGTTAACGATTCCCATGTAGCCAATATTTTTGGAGTTTTTGAATCTAGATGATTGGTTACAAGTATTAATGTTTTATGTCCTTGTTACTTTGATTCAACTGTGGAGGCAATGCTAAATTTCTTATTCCTCAAGGAGGGTAATATCGTCGATAAGGTTGTAGACGCTAAAAATAATGAGCTGCCGAAGGCCATCGCCAAACATATCGATAGTGCATCAACCTAATATATTTTATATCTACATATTAGATGTATATTTATGTGTGTACACACATACACTAATATACATATTTGGTGAGAGTTTGTCTTTGTATCAATAAGAACTAATTTAATTTCAGTCTTGGAATGGTCTTAATTTGAATTTATCAAGTTCTTGTGAGTATAAAGTATAACAGGGAGTCTTGGAGTAACTGGTAAAGTTGTTGACTTGTTGTCATGAGACCACGAGATTAATGGTTCAAGCCTTGGAAACAGCCTTTGGCGAAAATACAAAGTAAGACTTTGTATAATGATCAGGCGCCTTTCCTCAGATCTTACGCATAGCGGGAACTTTTGTATATCGGACAATCATTTTTTGTGAGTATGAATTATGATATTTACTCAGTGGTTTGACTTGTTTTTCTCTTCTTCAAAAATCAATTTCTTGTGTATTGTTCATTTTTCCCTACCAGTCAATAAATCACCAAATGACTTAGAGATTATTGGTACGATTTTCAAAATTGATTTGCACAAGGTGTATGATATGATTTCTTTAAAATTTCTTTAAAAAAATACTCTAGTTGATTACAAGGACCCGTTTGGTCATGAAATTTTTTCACTTTATTTGAAAATCAATGTTTGGTCATAAAAACACTAATGTTGTATTTGAAATTTGGAAAACAGCCTGAACCTTGTTTTTAATTTTAAATTTTTTTCTTCAAAAACTCCTAATTTCTTTTATTTTTATAAAATAACCCCTTTTAGTTTATATTTCATGTTTTTTTTTAAAATGAATTTAAATTCTAAATATTTATTGTAACAAAACCATGGTCAAACACAATTCTAACTCCATCTCTAACTTTGAAAATTCCAAATAAAGAAAAAAAAATTCTTATTGTTATGGACAAACGCCTATTAAGTTTCCACCAACTATAATTAAGTTTATTATGAGTTGTGTCATAGGATGGTACCTTCATCATTCAGTTAGAGTCATCAATATGAGTCAGGCCTATTGGGTTGGCCTAAGCTGGCCGGTAATTTGATAGGGCTGGACTATAATTTTATAGCCTGGTTAAGAACAGGGCTTTTTATCCCATCCCGAATGAATTCGTTAGGTCGTAAGGCTTGAGAAATATAGGTTGGTTTGGGTCGTGGGCCAAATCAAAAATCATTAAAAAATATAATAGAGTACTAGGAATAATAAAAGGGGTCCAAACTCAAAGTCTATTTAGACCATCATAGATATTTAGATATTAATTATGTTTATAAATGTAACGCCCTGAATTTGGTACCTGGAATGCTACACAATGCTCATGACCCCGAAGGACCACAAGCTAACCCATGACTGATATTTGTACCTGTATACAAAATAAAATACTTTATAATGCGGAAACATGAACTGAAAGGCCAAAAGGTTCAAAAATGAGATATAATATCTGACAAAATATATAATATCTAGGTGGGGTATGAAATACCCAAAACGACTGAAATAAACTGACTGAACATAATAGTCTGAAAAGCTTCTAACTGACTGAGTTATCTGAATAAGAAGTTGATGGGACATGTCCCCAACTAACTCCAACTAATAAACTAATTAATGATATAATAAAGTAATGATCATGTCCTTGAAAGATGAGGACTCACTTCTAGCTCTGACTGCTGAGACTGGAATCTACTGATGCTCTAGAGATCGTGTCTCTGAACCTATGGTATAAGATACCATAGTACAAATGCATCAGTACTTTGAATGTACTGGTATGCATGTGAGGTAGGCTGAATGCATGGGGTTCATATGTATGAACAATACTGGCTAACTGACTACTATGAACATTAGAATACATGCATGCATACATAGTAATTATATCTGAAATCGTGATAACATGAGTTTACTGATAACTAACATGACTAATGATTGAGTTATGATAACTGATAACATGAGCGACTGTATCTGACAGTCCTAAATCTGATGGAACTAGCTGAGTTCTGTATTGTATCTGAGTTGACTGTATCTGACAGTATTGAGATCTGAAGAACTATCTGTGTTCTTTTACTGATACTAATACTGAAACTATGGGAGATAGTTATCTAACCGACATACCCCAAATACGCTATAATAGCTGAGCTGGGGTCCAATCTGAGCCCTGATTAGAAGGGTGTCAATACCGTGCCACTGGTAGAGACAGGCCGTGGGTGACCCTCATATGATAGTGTCCCCTAAAAGAGAATGGTGGTACCCTTATCTGACAGTGTTTATCCATATCATCAACCCTCATTGGATAGTTTTGATGTCTCAACCTATGTTGGCTACATAGTTTTGGAACGCAAGGATGACTTCTAAGAATTACACCCTCATCTGACAGTGCGTGTCCCCATCCTTGGGTTCACTCGATACTAATTCCTACTCCCATCTGATTAGACTCTTAACATGATTAACTAAACTGTACATCTACTGGGTTTGATAAATTTCGTGACTGACAGAATACTAGGGATATATGATAACTGACTGAGTTTATAAGTTTACTAAGAGTACTGAGATTTCCTGAGTCACATGACTAACTGAATTCGACTGAACGAGGCTTGACTAAGAGTATCATGAAAACATGACACTGGCTCTAGGCACACAACTATATTTTTTGGGTACAAGTACCCCTAGGACTCGTTGGAAAGGAACTTACAAAGCATGACTTTCTTGAACACATAATTAACATCATAATCCATAATTCATTTATTGAAGCATTTTATCAAACATGTGATATGCATAAACTTGTACATACATGGGGATTTTATAATATCATACTAGTTGGGCACTGTTCCTTCATATAGGCATTTAATCAAACACATGGTAGGCATAGTACATGTAGATAACATTATACAACAATTAAAAATCATGGTTTATCTCTAATTTCACCTTTCAAGGATTTAATCATGGATTCACATGAGGCTACACCTATAATAATAAGTTTCCCCTTAAGATTTTATCCTTAATACATGGAATAGAATTCGATTGGTCATTATCAACATGAACAAAACAAACCCAACATGGAATTCATACAGATTCATGTACTTGAACTTTGAATAGGATATTCTTGGGCTTCACGGATGAAAGGAGTCCATGAATGAAAAATATGCATACCTAGTAATGAGATTCTTGAATTTCTTGAACTTAAAGGATTGGAATCTCTTAGTTCTTGAAGAAGATTTTGATTTTGTTTTTGAGGATTGCTCTTAGGGAGAAAACCCTAATTTTAATGTTGTAGATGAATAATGAACTTAGGAGCCTTGATAGGAGATTACTAGGTATATAAACGGGTGGTAAAATACCAACAAGTCCCTTTAAAAAAATAACTTAAAAATAATTGAACGGAACATGCGACGGTGGGTGCGACAGTCCATCGCTGGGTCGACGGTCCGTTGCACTGACCGTCTCACTGGGACCAGAACTGGAACTTACTACCTTGGTACGATGGTGGGGTGCGATGGTCCATCGCTGGGTCGATGGCCCGTTGGTCCTGACCGTCGCTTCTAGGTAGAATAGGGCCTCACTGTTTCCCTTGCGACGGCCTGAGCGACGGTCCATCGCTAGTCCGACAGTCCGTTGGCTTGGGCCGTCAATCCATGGTATAAGGTAGGCACACTACCTCACTGCGACGGTCGTGGGTAATGATTCGTTTCTAGTTCGACAGTCCGTCCGCCTCACCGTCGCACCTGGGCGGTTTTACTATCTTCTGTATTTTGTCCATAAGTTTCTCTTCCGATGTCGAATTTTGATAAAATTGGTATAGATAGAAAGCTGATTCAATTTCCCACGTGACAAAAAGGTGAAAATCTTAAAAATACCACGTCTACAAAAGTGGATACATCTTTCAAAGAAAGCTTCTAACATTCTTGGGATAATTTGAAGCTAGGAAAAAGTATGGGGTATTACAATATCTCTCCCTTAAGAACATTCATCCTCGAATGAGTCTGAGTGAGAGGAAAAGAATATAAACTGACATACATACTGAACATGAATGGTTGGAACATGATTTCATGACTGACATGACTGATAACTGAATATATCATGCTGAACATGTATATCTGATGCATGTGTAACTGATTCATGAATGCATGACTGGGTGTTCTGATGAACTAAGTTTCTCACAATGGGAATGCATGTCTGATGCATAATTATATTACTGAGTTGATACATGAATGCATGAATGAATATGCAATGGTAATTGGTACCAAGTTTGTGATGAATATTGAACATGAAACTAAGTAAGCTTAAGGAGAACTGTTACCTTGAGCTTGATCTGAGTTGGAGGAGAAGAGGTGAGGATACTTGGTACGCATGTCTGCTTCTGCTTCCCAAGTAGCTCCCTTGATGAACTGATTTCACCAAAGAACCTTAACTAGAGGGACTTCTTTGTTCCTCAATCTACGAGTCTTATAGACTAGGATTTTGACCAAAATCTTTTCATAAGAGAGGATGTTCTGAACATCTATGCTCTGAATAGGGACTACAACTGTTGGTTCACCTATGCACTTATTGAACAAGGAGACATGGAAGACTGGATGAACTGAAGCTAAATCTGAAGGTAATTCGAGCTCATAAGCTACCTTGCCAAAGCGACTGGGAATCTTGAAGGGACCGACATATAGGGGACTGATCTTTCCCTTCTTGATGAACCTCTTCACAACCTTCATGGGAGAGATCTTTAGATAGACATGATCACCAATATCGAACTTGAGATCCTTTCTACAAATATCTGCATAAGACTTTTGTCGGCTCTGAGCAGCCCGGAGTCTTTCTCTGATCAACTGGACTTTCTCTAAGGCATTGAATACCAAGTCAGGCCCTATAATTGAGGCCTCACTAACTTCGAACCAACCAATTGGAGATCTACATCTCTATTGTAGAGAGCTTTGAATGGAGCCATATGAATACTGGAATGATAGCTGTTGTTGTATGCAAATTCAATCAAAAGCAAGTGGTCATCCCAACTTCTCTTGACATCAATTGAACACGTACGCAACATATGTTCTAAAGTCTAAATGGTCCTTTCTGCTTAACCATCTGTCTGAGGATGAAAGGATGTACTAAGATGAACTTACCAAGACCCTTTTGGAATGCTTTCCAGAAATGAGAGGTGAACTGGGTACCTTTATCTGAGATAATAGATAGAAAAACACCGTATAATTTGACAAACTCTTTGATGTAGAGTTTGGCGTAATCCTCGGCTGAATAAGAGGTATGAACTGGAAGGAAATGAGCTGATTTGGTCATATTGTATACAATCACCCAAACTAAATCATGTTGGCGATGAGTACGAGGCAAACCCATCACAAAGTCTATGTTCACTTTTTCCCACTTCCAAGTAGGAATACTGAACTCCTGCATGGACCCACTAGGCGTCTGATGCTCTATCTTAACCTGCTGATATGTAGAACACTTAGCCACAAACTCTACAACATCTCTCTTTATCCCACTCCACCAATAGATTTCCCGTAAGTCACGGTACATCTTTGTGGCCCCTGGATGAATAGAGTAGCGCGCACTATATGTTTCTACAAGAATTTTCTTCCTTAAGTCATCTACACCTGGAACACACAGATGACCCTAACAATGCAAAACACCATCTTCCCCTTGGGAGAAAACCTCTATTTTTTGATATTTGACGGACTCTTTCAACTTGACAAAGCTGGGATCTCTATCATGCTTTTCTTTCACCTCGAAAACTAGAGATAATTCTGAACAACTCTGGACCCATATATCACCCTCTTCTATATCGACTAAGCGAACGCCTAGTCTGGCAAGATGATAGACTTCCTGAGCTAACTACTTCTTACTATCCTCGACATGAGCAACACTACCCATAGACAGTCTACTGAAAGCATCGGCCATGACGTTGGCCTTTCCTGGATGATAAAGGACACTCATGTCATAATCTTTCAAGAGATCTAACCACCTTCTTTGATGAAGATTGAGATCTTTCTGAGAAAAGACATGCTAAAGGTTCTTATGATCTATGAACACATCTACATGAACACCATATAGATAATGACTCTAAATCTTCAAGGCCAAAACTACGGCTGCTAACTCAAGATCATGAGTAGGATAATTCTTCTCATAGGGTTTAAGTTTTCTGGAGGCGTAGGATATGACCTTACCATGCTGCAGGAGGACACAACCCAAACCTATTCTGGATGCATCACAATACAATACAAAACCATCTAAACCATCTGGAAGAGCTAAGACTGGAGTTAAGTTGAGTCGAGTCTTCAACTCCTAAAAACTCTTCTCGCAAGGATCTGACCACTGAAACTTGACTTTCTTCTGAGTCAATCAGGACATAGGGTATGCAATAGAAGAAAATCCCACAACAAACTATATGTAATAGACAACCAAACCTAAGAAACTCCTGATGTCTGATGGAGAGATAGGTCTAGGCCAATTTCTTACCGCTTTGGTCTTTTACGGATCTACTCTAATGCCATCACCGAAAACAATATGACCAAGTAATTCTACTGACCTTAGACAAAATTTTCACTTACTGAATTTGGCAAATAACTAATGATCTCTAAGAGTCTGAAGTATAATTCTGAGATGGTCTGCATGGTAACGCTTACTGCGAGAATAGACCAAAATATCATCTATGAAGACTATGATGAATATGTATAAGTACAGCTTGAACACATGGTTCATCAAGTCCATGAAAGTTGCTGGGGCATTGGTGAAACCAAAGAACATACTAGGAATTTGAAGTGACCATACTGAGTACGGAAAGTTGTTTTCGGAATGTCATATTCTCTGACTTTGAGCTGATGATATCCAGATCTAAGGTCTATCTTGGAGAAATAGCTAGCACCCTGAAGTTGGTCAAAGAAATAATCAATTCTAGGAAGAGGATACTTGTTATTGACCGTGACCATATGTCACGCCCCAAATCCCATTGGAGCGGACTGGCACCCGTAGCCGAGGAGGCCCGGGAGAACCCGTTCATAACCTATACTTTCACATTTACATTACTTATGAAAATTAGAAATTTGGGCAGCACTTCGTTGTAAATAGAAGAAAACAGTACCTGTATCAGCCCAGCAGACACGCATATATATATAAACAGTAATTGGCCATCAGAGCCATCACGTCTATCAACCAAACACTCCTATGGTTGTACAATATGTCTACAAAAGCCTCTACATAGATACACAACTGAGTTAGGATCGGGACAAACTCCCGCCCACAAAAAACTTTTATACAAATACCAAAAATACATATAGAAATGACTTGGGATGCCCCAAAACAACTGGAGCTCACCACTATCAACAGAATGTCCTGGCTCTTACTGCGGAGGTGTACGACCTGAAGTACCTATTCCTGCAGGCATGAATACAGGTCCCCCGTGAGGGACGTCAGTACGGAAATATGTACTGAGTATGTAAGGCAGTGAGTATCAAGATGAGATACAAAAGATCAACAGAACCCAGATACCAGTGAATAAACAGTATGAGTAGACCACACTTAAAAGAGCTGATGGGATACCTGCACATTACTTTCATATCATTACTTCCCATATTCCTTATCAATACATAACATATGTCATACAATGGCCAACTGATCAGTGGTACTAATACAATACATCAGGGACCACCCCTGGAATAGCATATATACATAATCTTTATAATACAATGGCCAACTGATCAGTGGTACTAATACAATACATCATATCATCAATTTAAAATAAAGACATTCCATTTCTTAATTCAATTAATCTTTGAGATTGGTTACTTTGTGGTCACACCTTATGGAACTTGAAACCATGATACCTCAATAGGAAAAACATGTAAATAGGTAATCAATATCATGAAAATGAAGTAGAGAATCATGGATACCTCATTAAACCATTTCGGAGTCAACAATAGTATATGGATATTTTTTTGACTAGCCGGACATCTTAAAAGTGAAAACAAGTTCAATTGGTAGTGTCAAAGATCATATGATGTTATTATGTGTCATGTGTCGTAGGACAATGTTGGAAGCTTACTTGAGAGTGCCATGGGTCATTATTCATGCCAAAGATTAGATAGAGTATGTCTTACATACCTTGATATAACCACTTCAATACAAGTCCAACTTGACTTCCCGTACTCTTCGAACACTTATCTACAATAAGTCATTTGTGGCAAACTAGTATTAGCAACCAAACCTTACCATTTAGTTATCAACTTCACCAAATAATGTCTAGGAAGTAATCCTTTAACTCATCAATAAGAGTGCTACATACATCCTCTTATACTCTTATTACATTCACATATCATGCATTTTCATGCAATATCCCTCAACATCACTCTTAGCCTTTATTTCCCCTCTTAATCACCATCCAATACCAACATGATCACTAGGCATACATAACCACTAATATAATGATATATCACCACAATTCATCCTCCATAATCCAATACAACAACTTCCATAATTTACTACTAACAATTTATACAAAACAATTCATAACTATGTTTCTAGTTATCTTCCAACATCAAGACAATACTCATAATCCCTTATCAATACTTATTCATGGATAAGAATCAAGAATAAACAATATTCATACCTTAACAATGAACTCTTGCATTTATAATCCTCCTTACATAACCATGGGGTGCTTCTCGAAGCTTTCGAGATGGTGAACACAACTACGGAACCAATTCGAATTTTCTACGGTTGAATCACAAAATATTTGAAGTTGAAATTAGGCTAGGGTTTCACCTTCTCTTAATAATTGGATGATATATGATATATATGAGGCTAAGTGTATGTTTATAAAGACCAATTTTCGTCCAAGAGGTAATAGAAAATGACCATTTTGCTCTAAAAATTTAAATAAATCCGAATCTGTCCCCAGTGGACAGTTTTGACAGGCTGAAGTAAATCGATCAAAACTCTTCGCTCCGGTATCGGATTTGGGTGAAACCAATTTAATTGGAAATATAATTCAAAGGGATTTCATTTTCATATAAAGTATACCACCCAGTTCTTCCTGTACAAGGAGTTATGGTCGTTTAAAGTTGACCCAAAAATCTATCCCAAAATTCTGTTTTTTTTATAGGCTGTAGTAAAACGGGTATAGCTCCTTACTCAGACATTGGATTTAGATGAAACCAATTTCATCGGAAAGAAGACTCTCGGATATTTTTTTTGATATATAGAAGCTCACACAGTTCTTTTTGTACAAGGAGTTATGATCATCTAAATTTGATCCAAAAAAAATTGCCTAGCTGCAGTAATTTTCCTGCAGATTTACTGTTCACAGGCTTCCCGGCCACCGTTTTGAAATTTCGAATGTGCTCGCTTATATGAAATACTCCTCTGTTTTGGGCAAACTTTATATCGTTGGAAATCTTATTCCAATACCCACACATACAACTATTTACGGGATACTTCCGAACACCATAAACTTAATTTAACCCATACGCAAGCCTTTAGGACTCCATATGATCGCGATAAGTGTACGGAAAAATTTACGGGGTGTTACATTCTCCCCCCCTTAAGAACATTCGTCCTCGAATGTTAGCATAGTTACTCAATTAAGACATGTCCAAGCTTACAATTAACATATTCATCATCATAACATACTTGCATAAAAATAAACACTTACCTGTTATTGTTCTTCTTCCGTCTCATGAACTTCCTCCTTATCGTTGAATAGGTAAGGGTACTTAATCTTCATCGCTTCCTCGTCTTCTCATGTGATCTCCTCAACTTGTTGATTCCTCCAAAGTACTTTTACCGATGCTATCTCTTTATTCCTTATCTTTTTAATTTGGCGATCAAGAATAGCAATAGGCATTTCTTCAAAAGTGAGATCTTCTGTAACTTGTATATCTTCCGTAGTAGTGATGTGCGATGGATCTCCGATGTACTTGCAAAGCATCGAAACATGAAATATGGGATGAACTGCTGAGAGCTCTTGAGGTAGCTCTAACTCATAAGCAACTTGTCCAAATCTTTGAATGATCTTGTACGGACCTATGTATCGTGGACTTAACTTTCCTTTCTTGCCAAACCTCATCACTCCTTTCATTGGTGATACTTTCAAGAATACCCAATCGTCGATAGAAAACTCAAGTCCTCTTCTTCTAACATCCGCATAAGATTTGTGTCGACTTTGAGTTGTTTTAAGCCGTTGTTGGATCACTTTAACCTTCTCCATTGCTTGATAAACAAGATCCGGTCCAAACAAGACCGCATCACCTGCTTCAAACCATCCTATTGGCGATCTACACTTTCTTCCATACAATGCTTCATATGGTGCCATTTTGATACTTGAATGATAGCTATTATTGTAGGCAAACTCGATAAGAGGTAGGTGATCATCCCAGTTGCCTTTGAAATCTAATACACATGCTCGTAGCATATCTTCAAGTGTCTGGATGGTACGTTCCGCTTGTCCGTCCGTTTGAGGATGAAAAGCCGTACTTAGATTTACTTGTGTCCCCAAACTCCTTTGAAAAGACTTCCAGAAATTCGCGGTAAATTGGGCTCCTCGATCGGATATAATGGAAATTGGAACTCCATGTAACCGAATGATCTCCTTAATATACAACTTCGCATACTCTTCCGCCGTATAAGTTGTCTTAACTGGTAAGAAGTGCGCAGATTTGGTAAGCCTATCAATGATCACCCATATGGAATCAAACTTCCGAAATGTACGAGGCAAACCCGTGATGAAATCCATATTGATCTTGTCCCACTTCCAGACTGGAAGATCTATACATTGCATGTAACCACCGGGTTTCTGGTGTTCTACTTTGACTCTTTGACAATTCGGACATTCAGCTACAAATTCGGAAATATTCTTCTTCATGTCATTCCACCAATATATTGCTTTCAAATCTTGATACATCTTAGTCGACCCTGGATGGATGTAATACCTTGAACAGTGTGCTTCTGTCATAATTCTCTTTCTTAGCTCAACTACATCAGGTACACATAAACGATTCTGACACTGAAGAACTCCTTCTCGCGTAAGCTCAAATGCCTTTGTCGTGCCACTCTGCACATCCTCCTTAAGCTGCAATAAAATTGGATCTGCATACTGCTTCTCTTTCACTTCAGCTATCAATGAAGATTCCGCTGCATTACGTACAATAACCTCTTCATCTGGAGTTTCGAGAAGTCGAACTCCCAAATTAGCTAGTTGGTGAAGATCCTTAATCATCCCCTGCTTTTCTATAGATGCCATTTTAGACTTACGACTCAGTGCATCCGCTACCACATTCGCTTTCCCTGGATGATACAAGATATCAACATCGTAATCTTTCAACAATTCAAGCCATCTCCGCTGCCTCAAGTTTAGATCTTTCTGACTGAAGATCTATTGCAGGCTCTTATGATCGCTATATATGTCAACATGAACCCCATATAAGTAGTGGCGCCATATCTTCAAAGCAAATACAACTGCAGCTAGCTCAAGATCATGCGTGGGATAATTCCTCTCATGTTGTCGCAACTGTCTAGAGCCATAGGCTATTACTCTACCATGTTGCATTAATACGCATCCTAAGACAATTCTCGAAGCATCACAGTACACTGCATACCCTTCTGTGCCTTCAGGAAGTACCAATACCGGTGTAGAAGTCAACTTGCTCTTCAGATCTTGGAAACTCTTTTCACAGGCATCATTCCATTGAAACTTGGAGGCTTTATGCGTCAACTTAGTCAAGGGTGCAGAAATAGAAAAAAAATCTTCAACAAACCTTCTATAATAACCTGCCAACCCAAGGAAACTACGAATCTCCATAGGCATCGTGGGTCTTGGCCAATTCTTCACAGCCTCAATCTTCTGAGTGTCAACTTTTATGCCTTCACTGAATACAATATGGCCCAAAAATGCCACTGACTTAAGCCAAAACTCATATTTAGAAAACTTCGCATACAGCTTACGATCACGAAGAATCTGCAACTCCTGCCTTAAGTGATTAACATGATCCTCTTCTGATCTAGAGTAGACCAGAATATCATCTATGAAAACTATCACGAACACATCTAGAAACGGCTTAAACAGCCTATTCATCAGATCCATAAAAACTGCGGGTGCATTTGTCAGCCCAAATGACATAACCAGGAATTCATAATGACCACACCGTGTTCGGAAAGATGTCTTGGGTATATCTTTATCCTTGACTCTCACTTGATGATATCCTGATCTCAATTCAATCTTGGAAAAACACTGGGCACCCTGCAACTGGTCAAATAAATCATCAATTCGGGGAAGAGGGTATTTATTCTTGATAGTCACCTTATTCAATTGCCGATAGTCAATACACATCCTCAGCGAACCATCTTTCTTACGCACAAACAATACTGGTGCTCCCCAAGGGGACATACTAGGCCTGATGAATCCCTTCTCTAGCAAGTCTTTCAGTTGCTCTTTCAATTCTCGCAACTCTGCTGGTGCCATTCTATAAGGAGGAATTGAGATTGGCTGTGTGTCTGTCAATATATCAATACCAAACTCCCCTTCTCGTTCAGGAGGTAAACCTGGTAGTTCTTCAGGAAATACATCAGGAAATTTATTCACAACCGAAACGGTCTGAAAAGTTGGCGGCTCTGCCTCTGTATCCCTTACTCTAACCAAATGGTATATGTACCCCTTGGAAATCATTTTTCTTGCCTTAAAGTAAGAAATAAATCTACCTCTCGGCGTGCCAACATTACCCTTCCATTCAAGGACTGCCTCATTTGGGAAATGGAAATATACCTTCTTAGAACGGCAATCTATTGTAGCATAACAATACTCTAACCAATCCATGCCCATAATAATATCAAAATCTACCATTTTCTGAGCGAAAGCTTGTATCCTCGCTATATCTATGTCCTTGTTCAAAGCAGCAATGGTACAATCTCTAACCAAGTATGGTTCCAATCTATCCACATAGTGATGAACTCTGTCATCCATAGTAGCTACCACATTAGAAGCATATCGAGACAAGGAGTTAAATCGAAGACTATACTCCCTTAACTCATATTACCCTGACGAAGATTTAAGAATTGATCTGCACGGGCCTGACGGCAATCGATCGATTATGACTTTATCTCTAATATGGGCTCTATTGCACGATCTAAGAAATGGAGAATGGAAACAATCCCTAAATGTCCAATAGCCTCCTGTTTATAGATGTGGTGCACAACACACCGATAAATGAGATTCTGCGTAGACACGGCTTTGTAGACTCACTAGGACGAACTTCTCTGATACCACTTCTGTCACGCCCCAAATCCCATTAGAGCGGACTGGCACCCGTAGCCGAGGAGGCCCGGGAGAACCCGTTCATAACCTATACTTTCACATTTACATTACTTATGAAAATTAGAAATTTGGGCAGCACTTCGTTGTAAATAGAAGAAAACAGTACCTGTATCAGCCCAGCAGACACGCATATATATATATATATAAACAGTAATTGGCCGTCAGAGCCATCACGTCTATCAACCAAACACTCTTATGGCTGTACAATATGTCTACAAAAGACTCTACATAGATACACAACTGAGTTAGGGTCGGGACAAACTCCCGCCCATAAAAGACTTTTATACAAATACCAAAAATACATATAGAAACGACTTGGGATGCCCCGAAACAACTGGAGCTCACCACTATCAACAGAATGTCCTGGCTCTTACTGCGGAGGTGTACGACCTGAAGTACCTGTTCCTGCAGGCATGAATACAGGTCCCCCGTGAAGGACGTCATTACGGAAATATGTACTGAGTATGTAAGGCAATGAGTATCAAGATGAGATACAAAAGATCAACAGAACCCAGATACCAGTGAATAAACAGTATGAGTAGACCACACTTAAAAGAGCTGATGGGATACCTGCACATTACTTTCATATCATTACTTCCCGTATTCCTTATCAATACATAACATATGTCATACAATGGCCAACTGATCAATGGTACTAATACAATACATCAGGGACCACCCCTGGAATAGCATATATACATAATCTTTATAATACAATGGCCAACTGATCAGTGGTACTAATACAATACATCATATCATCAATTTAAAATAAAGACATTCCATTTCTTAATTCAATTAATCTTTGAGATTGGTTACTTTGTGGTCACACCTTATGGAACTTGAAACCATGATACCTCAATAGGAAAAACATGTAAATAGGTAATCAATATCATGAAAATGAAGTAGAGAATCATGGATACCTCATTAAACCATTTCGGAGTCAACAATAGTATATGGATATTTTTTTGACTAGCCGGACATCTTAAAAGTGAAAACAAGTTCAATTGGTAGTGTCGAAGATCATATGATGTTATTATGTGTCATGTGTCGTAGGACAATGTTGGAAGCTTACTTGAGAGTGCCATGGGTCATTATTCATGCCAAAGATTAGATAGAGTATGTCTTACATACCTTGATATAACCACTTCAATACAAGTCCAACTTGACTTCCCGTACTCTTCGAACACTTATCTACAATAAGTCATTTGTGGCAAACTAGTATTAGCAACCAAACCTTACCATTTAGGTATTAACTTCACCAAATAATGTCTAGGAAGTAATCCTTTAACTCATCAATAAGAGTGCTACATACATCCTCTTATACTCTTATTACATTCACATATCATGCATTTTCATGCAATATCCCTCAACATCACTCTTAGCCTTTATTTCCCCTCTTAATCACCATCCAATACCAACATGATCACTAGGCATACATAACCACTAATATAATGATATATCACCACAATTCATCCTCCATAATCCAATACAACAACTTCCATAATTTACTACTAACAATTTATACAAAATAATTCATAACTATGTTTCTAGTTATCTTCCAACATCAAGACAATACTCATAATCCCTTATCAATACTTATTCATGGATAAGAATCAAGAATAAACAATATTCATACCTTAACAATGAACTCTTGCATTTATAATCCTCCTTACATAACCATGGGGTGCTTCTCGAAGCTTTCGAGATGGTGAACACAACTACGGAACCAATTCGAATTTTCTACGGTTGAATCACAAAATATTTGAAGTTGAAATTAGGCTAGGGTTTCACCTTCTCTTAATAATTGGATGATATATGATATATATGAGGCTAAGTGTATGTTTATAAAGACCAATTTTCGTCCAAGAGGTAATAGAAAATGACCATTTTGCCCTAAAAATTTAAATAAATCCGAATCTGTCCCCAGTGTACAGTTTTGACAGGCTGAAGTAAATCGATCATAACTCTTCGCTCCGGTATCGGATTTGGGTGAAACCAATTGCATTGGAAAGATAATTCAAAGAGATTTCATTTTAATATAAATTATACCACCCAGTTCTTCCTGTACAAGGAGTTATGGTCGTTTAAAGTTGACCCAAAATTCTGTTTTTTTTTTTATAGGCTTTAGTAAAACGGGTATAGCTCCTTACTCAGACATTGGATTTGGATGAAACCAATTTCATCGGAAATAAGACTCTTGGATATTTTCGTCGATATATAGCATCTCACACAGTTCTTTTTGTATAAGGAGTTATGTTCATCTAAAGTTGATCCAAAAAAAATTGCCTAGCTGCAGTAATTTTCCTGCAGATTTACTGTTCACAGGCTTCCCGGCCACCGTTTTGAAAATTTCGAATGTGCTCGCTTATATGAAATACTCCTCTGTTTTGGGCAAACTTTATATCGTTGGAAATATTATTCCAATACCCACACATACAACTATTGAAGGGATACTTCCGAACACCATAAACTTAATTTATCCCATACGCAAGCCTTTAGGACTCCATATGATCGCGATAAGTGTACGAAAAAATTTACGGGGTGTTACACCTTATTAAGTTGACAGTAGTCTATACACATTCTGAGAGAACTATATTTCTTGCGCACGAATAATACTGGAGTGCCCCACGGGGAAACGCTAGGTCTGATGAATCCCTTATCTAAGAGATCTTTCAACTGCTCTTTCAATTCTCTGAGTTTTACTGGTGCCATTCTGTATGGAAGAATAGATATAGACTGAGTATATGGAACAAGATCAATGCCGAAGTCAATTTCCCTTTTGGGAGGAATTCCTAGAAAATCTTTGGGAAAGATATCTGAATATTCATTCATGACTGGGACTGATTCAAGACTGGGAGTTTCAGAACTAGTATCCTTGACATGAACAAGATGATAGATACATCCCTTAGATATCATTTTCCGTGCCTAAAGGTAGGAAACAAGCTGACCTCTGAAAGCGGATACACTACCCTTCCACTCTTCATTTGGAAATTGAAACTAAACTATTCTGTTTCTGCAGTCGACTGTGGCATAGCAGGAATGAAGCCAATCCATGTCGAGAATGACAACAAAATCAGTCATCTCTAATTCGACTAAGTCTGCTGAACTGACTTTCTGAAATATCATAACCGGGCAGTTCCTGTATACCCATCGAGCTATGATGGTTTTACCTACTAGGGTAGAAATTGAAAAGGTCTCTTCTAGAATTTTGGGACTGATACCAAAATCAACTGCTATATAAGGAGTAATAAAAAACAAAGAGGCTCCTGGATCTAGTAAAGCGTAAACATAAACATGAAAGATCTGTAACATACCAGTAACCATATCAGGATAATTTTCCTGATCTTTCTGGGACTGGAGAGCATAAAGTATGTTTGGGCGTTGCCCACTAGTAGCGCTGGAGGTGGCACCCTGCTGATTTGAGTGATCGGACTGAGCTGAGAAACAGAGATGAATCTGATAACCTAACTGAGGGCAGTCTCTGACTCTGTGGCCTAGCTTGCCACAATTGAAACAAACATCACTGTCAGCTCTGCAAACACCATTGTGTTTCTTACCACATTCCTGACAAAGATGATTATTTTGGTCACTACTAACACTGCCCTGAGACTTAGAGCCTAGCGCTCTATCTCTATTGCCATCTCTGAATTTTAGAACTGGAGCACTGGCTGATGAAGGGGCTCGGACGGATGACTTAGGAAGAAACTGAGAACAGTTGCCTCCCTCTGGATTGGGCTGACTAAAATTGAAGCTATCTGTCCTAGACCTCTTATTCTGCTTCTCCCTCTGCTTAGTCTTCTGCTCCTCTATCTGTTGAGTATGAGTCATAAGCCTGGCTAAAGTCATGTCACTATTCAACATTGCCAACCTACACTCTTGGACCTACTGTCTACAACCACATGAGGGGCATATCTGGCTAATTGAGTAAACCTAAGAGAATACTCTTTCACCATCATATTGACCTACCTAAGTTTGATGAATTCTAACACCTTAGCTTCCTTCAACTCTAGGGGAAAGAACCTCTCTAATAATTCGGTGATAAACTCCTCCCACTCAATAGGCCCTGCATCATCTGGCCTTTATGACTTTCACTGTTTGTACCATGTGTGAGCAATATCCTGCAACTGATATTCATATAGCTTAGCACTCTCAATAATTGACACCTCATAACGTCAGTAACTTTCTAAACCTGATCGATGAATTCCTGAGGGTCCTCATCTGACTTAGACCCGAGAAAGGATAGAAGATTCATTTGAGTAAAGTCCCAAATCCTGGCTGCAGCTGAATTAGCCACTGGGTTGGATGGAATAACATCTGGTCGCTTATTCTGAGTAGAAAATGATAGGGCAAGAGTAGTGAATAAAGATCTGAACTCTGTATGAGAAACATGTTCGCCCAAAGGAACTTCGGGCTGAGGGGCTGACTGATTCCCATTTTTTCTTTTTGGAGGCATGTTCTGTAAAAGAAATGTGAAATAGATTAGACTAAGAAATTGACTTGAGACTATGCCCACTGGCATGACATGAATGCAGAAAGAAGGGAAACTGTTCCTAAAACATCTTATAGCCTCTTGCCCATAAATGAGGCATGCAACATACCCATGTACAAGACTCTACTAGATGTGATTTTCAAACTTCCTAGGATACTATTAAACCTAGCTCTGATAACAAGTTTGTAATGCCCCAAATCTGTTATCCGGAATGCTACACGGTACTCATGACCCCGAAGGACCATAAGCTAACCCATGACTGATATCTATACCTGTATACTGAATAAAATACTTTATAATGCGGAAACATGAACTGAAAGGCGATAAGGTTCAAAACTGAGATATAATATATAACAAAATATATAACATCTAGGTGGGGTATGAAATACCCAAAATAACTGAAATAAACTGACTGAACATGATAGTCTGAAAAGCCTCTAACTGACTGAGCTGTCTGAATAAGAAGTTGATGGGAAATGTCCCCAACTAACTCCAACTAATAAATTAATTAATGAGATAATAAAGTAAAAATCATGTCCTCGAAAGATGAGGACTCACTTCTAGCTCTGACTGCTGAGATTGGAATCTACTGATACTCTGGAGCTCGTGTCTCTGAATCTATGGTATAAGAAACCATATCACAAATATGTCAGTACTTTGAATGTACTGGTATACATATGAGGAAGGCTAAATGCATGGGGTTCATATAACTGACTACTATAAACGTGAGAATACATGCATGTATACATAGTAACTATATCTGAAATCGTGATAACATGAGTTTACTGATAACTAACATAACTAATGACTGAGTTTTGATAACTGATAACATGAGTGACTGTATCTGACATTCCTGAATCTGATGGAACTAGCTGAGTTTTGTACTGTATCTGAGTTGACTGTATCTGACAGTCCTGAGATCTGAAGAACTATCTGTGTTCTTTTAATGATACTGATACTGAAACTGTGGGAGATAGTTATCTAATCGACATGCCCTAAATACTCTATAATAGCTGAGCTGGGGTCCAATCTGTGCCCTGATTGGAAGGGTGTCAATAATGCACCACTAGTAGAGACAAGTTGTGGGTGACCGTCATCTGATAGTGTCCCCTAAAAGAGAATGGTAGGACCCTCATCTGACAGTGTTTATCCACCTCATCAACCATCATCGGATAGTGCTGATGTCTTAACCTATGCTGGCTACATAGTTCTGGAATGCTAGGATGACTTCTAAGAATCACACCCTCATCTGACAGTGCATGTCCCTATCCTTGGGTTTACTCGGTACTAATTTCTACTCCCATCTGATTAGACTCTGAACATGATTAACTGAACTATACATCGATTGGGTTTAATGAATTCCGTGACTGACGGAATACTACGTATATCTGATAACTGACTGAGTTCATGAGTTTACTGAGAGTACTGAGATTTCTTAAGTCACAGGACTGACTAAATTCTATTGAACGTCGCTTGACTGAGAGTATCGTGAAAACATGACACTGTCTCTAGGCATAAAACTATATTTTTTGGGTACAAGTACCCCCAAGACTCGTTGGAAAGGAACTAACAAAGAATGACTTTCTTGAACACATAATTAACATCATAATCCATAGTTCATTTATTGAAGCATTTCATCAAACATGTGATATGCATAAACTTGTACATACATAGGGATTTCATAATATCATACTAGTTGGGCATTGTTCCTTCATATAGGCATTTAATCAAACAAATGGTAGGCATAGTACATGAAGATAACATTATACAACAATTAAAAATCATGGTTCATCTTTTATTTCTCCATTCAAGGGTTTAATCATGGATTCACATGAGGCTACACCTATAATAATAAGTTTCCCCTTAAGATTTTATCCTTAAAACATGGAATTGAATTCAATTGGTCATTATCAACATGAACAAAACAAACCCAACATGGAATTCATATAGATTCATATACTTGAACTTTGAGAAGGAGATTCTTGGGCTTCATGGATGAAAGAAGTCCATGAATGAACACTATGCATACCTGGAAATGAGATTCTTGAAGTTCTTGAACTTGAAGGATTGGAATCTCTTTGTTCTTGAAGAAGATTTAGATTTTGTTCTTGAGGATTGCTTTTAGGGAGAAAGCCCTAATTTTAATATCGTAGATGAATAAAGAATTCAGGAGCCTTGGTCGGATATTACTAGGTATATAAACGGGTGGTAAAATACCAAAAAGCTCCTTTAAAAAAATAACTTAAAAAAAACTGAACTGAACATGCGACGATCTGTGAGATAGTCCATCGCTGGATCGACAATCCGTCGGACTACCATTGCACTGGGACCAAAACTGGAACTTACTGCCTTGGTGCGAAGGTGGGGTGCGACGGTCCGTCTCTAGGTCAATGGTCTGTCGGTCCTGACCGTTGCTTCTAGGAAAAATAGGGCCTCACTGTTTCCCTTGCGATGGCTTGAGCGACGGTCCGTAGCTAGTCCGACTGTCCTTCAGCCTGGGACGTCGATCCAGGGAAGAAGATAGTCACACTGTCTCACTGCAACGGTCGTGGGCGACGTTCCGTCGCTAGTCCGATGGTCCATCAGCCTCACCGTCACACCTGGGCGGTTTTACTGCCTTCTGTATTTCGGCTATAACTTTCTCTTCCGATGTCAGATTTTGATTAAATTGGTATCGATGGAAATCTTATTCAATTTTCCACGTGATAAAAAGTGAAAATCTTAAAAATACCACGTGTACAAAAGTGGATTCATCTTTCAAAGAAAGCTTCTAACATTCTTGGGATAATTTCAAGCTAGGAAAAAGTACGGGGTATTACAATAAAATATATAAATAATTAAAATACAAATACTAAATTTATTAAGAAATCAAATATGTTTGATGAAGATAATTTGGTGGTGTTGAACATGCGATAAGTGCCATGAGAGGTTTTTTTTTTGAGTTCATATATTACTTTTAATGAATTAACTATTGACATTTTGTGTGTGTGTGTGTGTTTTATTGTGATTTTGATGTCATAAAGTATGGGTGATCAGCCAGTTCGTAGTCAACACAAATCAACCTTTGGGAGGATAAATTAAAAAAAGAAAACCTTCAAAAGAATGAAATATATTAATAGAGGCGAATAATTTTGCATCAATAAATAACTCGCTATTAAGCAAACAGTGCTGAAAGAAAAAGAAAAGCATGTATCATGTAGCAAACAAAGCACATAAAAAGAAATTTCAATAATCAGGCACGTCCTACGATGCACGAGACCTTCTTTATTCCAGAGGTGAGCCTAAACGTCAAATAATTGATCCAAGCCATTACTTTGAGACAACTTTTAGTTTGGAAACATAAAGGACAATTTTCATTGAAATATGATAAAGTACAATGATAAGAAATAAACTCAAAATACATGAAAAAGTACAAAGGCAATCCTAAGACTTGGTCTAGACCTTGTTTCTGATCATGCTAGTGGAGGAAGTGAAGATGATTCCCTAACATTGCTAGGCTCTACTCCCACATTTTCCATATACTGCATTATGTTAGTCATTTGAGCCTATATTTCAAGCGTGACCACGTGGTTCCAAGACGAGAATGCATTATCCAAATAGTCGTCCCAACATCCTCAAAACCTTTTTCACCTTTTGAATCCTTTATGTTGAGGAGATGCACCAAGAAATAAAGAAGATTTCGATCGTGGAAGAAACTTGTGAGCAAAAGAATAATCAACATAAGGATAACATAGACACCCAAAATCCTTAATCAAATTGTAATTTGGTGATTTTTCATACAATCTTTTATAGGGTGGGGAAAAATTTGGAATAGAAAGAGGAGTTATATTAATTAAATTGAACCCCAAATAGAGAAGTGTAGGCTCAAAACGAATAAGAGATAGAGGCTTGAAAGAGAAGACATTATATCATATTATTAACATGGTGATGCTTTCTTTTTGCGCGACCACTTTGGGCAGAGATATATGGACATGAGAAATGATGAATAATTCCATGCTCACATAAAAAAGAATGAAAATGAGAATTGTTATAAGCTTTGCCACCATCTCATTGAAAATAAGTAATAGAAGAATTAACAATATTTGAAACCACATTATAAAACTCTTTGAATTTTTCAAATACCTCTGACTTTTTGCGCATTAAATAAATTCAAGAGTATTTGATGCAGTCATCAAGAAATAGAATATAATAACGAAAATCAGAATTCGAACTAAATGGAGTCTACCACACATCTGAATGAATTAAAAGAAAAGAAACAGTTGTGATATTATGAGAAGAAGTAAATTTTAACTTAGATTGTTTACCTAGATGACAAACATTACGACCAAAATGTTCAAAAATTAAATTACAATGAATGAAACCCTTATGAACTAAAGTTGCAAGAGAACATTTTCCTGAATGTCCTAAATATTAGTGCCAAAGAGAGGAAGGTGTGACAACTCTTGATAGAGCAACAAGACATGATCGACGGAAAGTTGTGTGAATAGGGTAGAGGGATCCATTATTATCACAGTTGATTAAGACTTCATTGGTCTTCTTGTCATTAACAAAAAAACCAGTGGCAATGAATTTAATAAAAAAATTATTGTCAACACACAAACACTAAACTGACATTAGATTCTTCTGAAGAAAAGGAACATATAAAAAAATTAATTAAAGAGGTTTAAAAGATGTCGGAAGAAATAAAGTGCTTGTAGACAAAAAATAAGATTACTATTTTCAACCATCACCTTTGACGAGCCAATGTAAGAAAGAGAAAAGGATAAAAGTGATGGATTATTTTTCATACGTGAAGAAGCACCAGAATCAGGATGCCTTACCAGTGATTGTACTTCCTTCAAGTTCATAGCAACAAATGATTTTGGTAGAAATCTAAGAATGCGGGAATGATTGAAACGGTTCCTACACTACAAAGTAGTGTGATAAAAGTGGAAGAAGATTTGGCATTATTTAGCTGATGTAAAAGGGGATCGCCCAAGAATATCATCTCCCGGAGAGGAAGGGCAAAAATTTGGTGGAAAACCAACCGATTGATTAGAAAAACTAAGGCAAGAAAAGTAATGACTTTGACCTCTGTCTCTATTTGATTTACCACGACCACGTCCATTATGAGATCCTCTTTGGTATTGATTAGGATGACATAAAATTAAAAAAAGGGATTGAGGAATTGGTGGTGCTTGGGAAACACTAAAGCAAGTAAAGCAGTGTGAGAATTAGAATCATCAGTATCTTTTGCATTAATATTCGCTTCTTCAGTAACAATGGACACAATGCGAGAAAAGATAAAAGTATTCAAGTCATATTCAAATTGAATACAAAAGTATGATAAGAAGGTGGGAGTCCTTGCAATGTTTGGGTCACTAAATCATGACAGATTTTCCAACTACTCTTAAGTGAACAGGTAAGAGAATGGAGTTTTTGGAGATAATCTTTATCGAAAGAGAGCCTTTCTTAAAATTTTGAAATTTTAATTCTAGATGAATTGACAAGGAAGAAACAGATCTAGGCAAAGGGACGCAAGAATATCCCATGCATTCTTAGAAGTATTGTAGACGTAGTTGAGAAATGAGTCAAGAACTAGAAGAGAGAGAGAGTGGAGTTAAACCAACTTAGAGTTATAGTGTCACATTGAATTCATAAAAGATACTCTTCATGGGTTGATGAGGGACATAGAATAGAGCCATCAACCAAGGGTAGAAGGTTGTGGCTTTTTTGAATAGTAAGAAAAACCTTCATCCATGTAAGATAATTAAGATTTATAAATTCAATTGGTATAAAAATTTTGATATCTGAAATAGTTGGAGGAGAATATTGAAGACTCAAAGAGGATTGAGAAAGCACGACTGGAGTTGAAGAAAAAGTTTGAGCGAAAGTAGTTTAAGAAACCATTGTACTATTGATACCAAGTTGAAGTGAAGTTACAGAGAAAGAAAATAAATCCAAGAATAACAAATGTCTTGCATAAGTATCAAGGGCCAAAACATGTTCTATTTATAAGGAAGTTACAACTACAAGATGACATGACTCTTTAGATTATATTCACAATAATATCCTTATCATAATTAAATGTTTAGTGATACGACTTTAGATTATATTTACAATAATATCCTTATCATAATTAAATGTTTAGTGATACGACTATCCTACTGATGGAGGTAGTGCCTCTATTAATTGAAAATGTTGCTTTTAAAATTTTGAGGCCTAAAGCATTGACTTTACCATCTTTCCGGCATTGTCTGTCAAGCTATTCATCCTAAAAGATATTCGGTCTGTCAAAATAGTTACAGAGGGTTGTCATGATAATTATGATCTTTTTTTATGTATGAACTCAAACCAACTAATAAGGAGTATATGATCATATAACTAAAAATAACGAGAAATTGATATCTTCATATTACTATAATAAAAAGTGCATGATATAAAGCTCGTCCAATAAAACCTTAACATAAACTATAGAAATGCGCCAATTTTGAAAAGTAAGAAAGTAATACTACTCGATTGGATAGAGGGGGTAGGATTAATCAAAATCTCTGATGACCAACCAAGGTCTATGAATGCGTTTAGATGTTAGTGCAATTGATTTTATGATACCGCTAGTAGAAAATATGAACATATATAGATACAAAACAAAGATGAACCAAAAAAAATAAAAGCTTTTATACTTGTACTTTATGAGCAGCTCAGTTGTTTCATGACTTGAACTTGTAACCTCGTAATCAAATAACATAAACTTTATCATTTATACCAAAGATCCCCTTTAATCATATACAAAAATTATGTGCATACATTAATACATAATAACTTGGAAAAAGGATAAAAGAATAAATTAAAGACAAACACACAACAACATAGGATATATTACATTAAGACATGTTTACATGAGTACAAACATTTGATGGCAATTTGTAACGCACCCAAAGCAGAAGCAATTGCAAACTGCTTTATTTATATTATCAAATGACACATAACACAATATTATTAACCTCTTAATTACGTGATAAATACGAATTAGTTAATAAGCAAGAAAAATTCTGACATTCTCCTCTGAAAGATAATGGCATGTCTTACAAAAAATACCATCTGAGCAATCACTGTTGGTTGTACATGGTCTCTGACAAGTGATGAATTAATTTGAAAAAAGATCTTGTTCCATAATAGCTACATCCAAAGGCATGTCACATACAACCATAACCATCATATTTGGCCACCCTAAATATTTGGATGTAATTAAATACATATCACACAAAATAATAATAATAGTAATATAATAATAATTATTACAATAATAATAATTGAAATGATATCTAAAATCATACTATATGTATGTTGTTGAAGACATAATTGAGTAATAATATGTTAAGAAAATGTTATTGGGTCATGTTGATCCATAAGAAATGGTAATTAGTCGATTACTCTTTTATCTGCACCTCCTCCTGATATCCTATTTAAGATATAAATATATTATATACAAGTGTTGAAGAAATAAAAAAAAATGAAATGTTTTACATTAAAAGATGGAGACTAGGGTTTATAAAGAAAATTCTCTAATCTTTTCTAGAGATTTTTTAGACTTTGGAAATCAAGGAATTTTGAACTGAAAATTTTAATCATTGTTGAAACAAATTCGCTTTTACAAAGAGAACCCCCTAAGTCCTTAAAATTATATGGATCAGAGAATTTAGATCAAGATCTAGCTAGGTTTAAGTATTACTATTACTCATTATTGAAAAGAAAGAATACACATGCTTTGTCCATGAAAAATAATAATTAGAATCAATATGAGCATTGCCTTGAAGACATAATTGAGTTATTAATTAAAAAATTATGCTTTCTCAAATGATTTAATCTTTTAGATTAGATGATTATGCACACATACACATGTACAAATAGATCTGTAAGCCTAACTAAGGGTTCATGTAAACCCAATAACTTTTGCCAACATATCTCCCTCTCTCTCTCTATATATATATATATACCTATTAAATATATGTAAATATTAGATTTAGAATCCCATTATTCT
This sequence comes from Capsicum pubescens, assembly GCA_030864215.1. Classification (NCBI taxonomy): domain Eukaryota; kingdom Viridiplantae; phylum Streptophyta; class Magnoliopsida; order Solanales; family Solanaceae; genus Capsicum; species Capsicum pubescens. Next base: position 230,045,048 of record CM061541.1, on the reverse strand, counting down.
TATAAAATTAACTTGAAGACATTGTTGGAGCTAGCCAATAAACTATACATTCTAAAATTGTCTCTGTCTCCAACACCCATATACATATGTATGTATGTATGTATGTATGTATATATGTATGCATGTATCATACTCTATTAAAACAGAAAAATACATAAACAAGCCTCTGAACTTGTTGATTTTTTTTTGTATTAGCACCTCAATTAGGCCACGTACCTATTGAACCCTTTCATCATTCACAAACTGTGTCAATTAAGCATAAACGTCCGACATGACTCCTTTTTAAAGGCTATATTTTTCAAGTGTTGGGCGTGTGAAACTAGTTGCCTCCTATGTGTAAATTATAACTAATTACAACCACTTATACTATACACCTCACATTCTTTAACATTAATACACAAAATAAATAATTTTCACTTTATTTCCCCCAAAGAAAGTTTGACCCTTCCATACCCAACCCCAAATCCCTTTTTTAAAAAAACTCTAGTTGTGTGATTTCACTTTCATCTAGGCTACTAATTTATGCTTCTTACGTTGTAAATTCAAAAATATCATAGTATTTTTTAGTGATTAGTTGTAGGTCGACATTAATTTTAATATTTTTTAAGGGTCGTGACAGATTTGGAGTTCAATTTAAAAAATTATTGCTGATTTGGGGTTCAATCATACTCAGGTATGTTTTAAATGTCAACAATATCACTATTTTATCACATTTTGTTGTTGTAAATGCATTCTTAGTGCCTTCTTAGTATATTACATTAGTAATGGTAGTTTGAAAATTTTTGAAAAAAAACTAGGATTTTTTAAGGATTTTATTGTTCATAACATGCCAGGTATTTTTGGGGATTTGTTTCAGAAAATCTGATGGATAATATCATTATTATAACTCAATTTCATCATGGTGGCAATTTTATCACTGAAAAATCTGATCCAAGTTACATAGGAGAAAATGAGGTGGAATATGTAAGTATCGACAAGGATGACTTCTCTTTAATTGAGTTGCTTTATTATACAAAAGAATTTGGATATATGACTGTTGGTGGGTTCTACTTTAAAGACCCTGAAAAGAATGCCTTTATTGAAGTTGAAAATGACTTCAGTTTACTAAGGCTTGTTCAAGACCTAAAAGACGAGGACTTTTTAGACTTGTGTGTGGACCATGTTGTGGATGAGCTAGAAGTGGTGGAAGATGGGGCCTCATCTGCTTAGCTTTGTGGGCCAATAGTTTATGGAAGTAGTCATGTGATTGGTAAAAATAGTAATGTGGGTGAGAATAACTCTACATTTCATGATATTAATATTGAAGGGTTATATGAGGGACCTACCCAAACTGATAACATAGATGTAGAAGTTGGTGTAGATGATCTCTCAAATCTAAAAGGGACTGAAATAGACTTGGCTAAAAGTGCTGACTCTCAAGAATTTAATAATCCAGAAGATGATGATTTTGAAGTTGACGAAGAGTTAAAATCTCTTAGAAATGAAAGGAGAAAATCAATGAAAACAAAGAAACCTATCCAAAATGAGGAAATAAAACTTGATGTGGCTGGTGTTGATAGGGGATTTGAAGACATTGGAAGGAATAATGCTACTAGATACATTAAAAGATTAGGGAGATGTGAGGAGTATATAGATAGCTCAGATCTTAATAGTGATGACAGTAGGGATGAATTAGATCCTGAAGCTGTGAGTGGTGTTGATTTATTATCAAGAAGGTGTAATACCCCAAACTTTTCTTAGTTCATCTAAGCTTATAGTTCAAGCTTAAGGGGATTAGAACCTAAAAATATTAGCTAAGTGTTGAAGACTTAGTCTTATTTTTGGCTTTGTAACTTCGAAGATTTTTAAGTTGACCTTCCGGGCTCCGAGATGATGGTTTTTGAGTTGATTCATGTTCAGAGTTGTAGGTAGCATGTCTCGAATAAGTTTTGAATTTTTCTGACGAGGTTTAGACCACGTTTGGATTTCAATTCCAGCAGCTCAACGCGATTCCACCATGTCACGCCAAGGATAGCGATGAGATACTCATCGCATCACGGTGAAGGTTTATTTATCATGTTCTTGATCCATAAATTTAATGCATGTGTCATGACCTTTATCCTAGTGTGTGAAGTGCTTATTAGGTGAAGAGTGTTCATAGAAATCACTTAGAGCCAAGTTGAGCGAAGAACCTTAGATTCGTCCAAAGTTTGATGTTCGATTTTACAAATGTAAACTTTAAAAGTGTATAACTTTTGATGTATGTAGAATTTTTCAGCTCAAGACCCACCAAGTTGTAGATAATTTAAATAGATTTCCAACGGTACCAATTTTGCCTTAATCCGATACCCAAGTGAAAAGTTATGACATTTTTCGTGTGAGGCAGTAAGCCACCGCGATTACACTGCATCGCGGTGAGCCTTCAAAATGCAATCTGGGTTACGAATTTTTGGTTTAAATGATGGAGGGGGCAATGTGATCTTTTTCCACCTCAACCCAAGTCATAAAAACACAATCTAAGGTTTCAATTGCGGCATTATTTGCTGCCATTCTCCAATTTTTCTCTCAAAGAACAAGCCCTAATCATTCCTCCTAAAGATCATCCACTCCATCTTCTCTTAAAGAAAGATCAAGATTTTAAGTTTCCTAATCCAAAAATCTCAAGAAAGCTTTCAAGATCATCTCCATGGCTTTCAAGGTCAAGCTTTCATCCATTAAATCAAGTCTATTAAGGTATGTGGGGTTATGAACAAGGATACTCTTTCATTCTTGTGTCCAAAATTAGTTTTAAAGTTGAATTTACGTAAATTGCAATTAGGGTTCATACCCAACTTATCTTGTTTTGACTCTATGGATTTATAAAGTGATTTAAGTGTTAAAGTACATGTTTATTCTCATCTATTTATGCTTTGATTTAAAGATTTTCAATTGAGATTTAAGCATGATATTATGTTGCAAGTTATATGAAAGAAATCATGAGATTTAAAGGCTTTAAGTGCATCAATATTACGCATGCTCATGTTTTGATCCATAAGATTCATGTTGTGATTTTGATTTCATTATCTTGATTGAAATTATTGAAGTATTTCATGAAATTATTGAGCATGAAGTATTATTTTGATTTGACATGAATTTAGAGTATGGGGTTTTAATCCCTAAGTTTAGGTGTTGATATTTCAAGAAGATTATATTCTTAATTTTCTTTTGGTGAGTTATATCAAGATTTTAAGCAATATTTGATCTTCTGATCCTAAGCTAAGATAAGGAATCCACATTGTTCATTTTGATCATGATTTCAAAAAAAGATAAGCATAACTAGTTTTTATTGTAAACCCTTATGCTAGTTTTAAAGTGGATTTCCTATAGAATGAGCATACACATTAAAGGGAGTAGTATTTAGCACCGAGTTGGGTATTGTCCTAGTTCACATGCTCCAGAACTACGAGCCAACGTAGGTACAGATTCAAATTATTCCCATTTATATGGATGCATATACAGATTGTGATCATTTAGCGCAGGTTATACTCCGTGGCAAGAGTATGACGCCTCTTCCCAATGTGAGGTTTTCCCCTTAGGAAAATTAGACGTTAGACTCTATGATAGCTCATATGATTTATGTCGGTTAGAAGAACATCCCTAATAGAAAATAATAATAGAAAATCTTTTAAAAGAAACTCCCTAAGTCTTAAAACAGAATAATAGAACATCTTTTAGAAACTAAGTGTAAAGGATCATAATTTATTTTAGATATTGTTTTACATAAGACATTATCTATGAGATTTCAGCTTTCAGTTTACAGATATAAAGGTGAGTCTTTTTTACACTTAGCCTGCATGATTTGAAAACAGACTTAACTTCAGTCCTACTTATTCCACGAATAGAAAGAGTAAAAGTACAGCTTTTAGAACTAAGTGTGATGGCTCACAAAGATTTTTTTTCATGCTTTACTACAGTATGCTTATATTTTGTAGTCTTTAGAGTACTCCAGCCAATATAAGTCATTTGCACCTAGCATGCATTCTTTACCAGTTATATGCACAGTTAGTTACTATTTTTACTTATGCATTCACCCCCACATGCTCAGTACATTCCAAAAGTATTGATATTGTTTAATAATGTAGGTACAAGTCATAGCATGCACATCATAATCAGACAGTTGCAGCTTCCAATCAGCAGGTGATGTGCCCTTTTGATTCAAGGGTTCGAGTCAGTCATAGTTCAAGTAGCATTTTATTTTCTTTATTCAGTCGTATTGGTTTGGGATAGTCGGAGGTCATGTCCTGACTACCTATAGGCAATACTAGTAGAGGCTTTATAGACAAATAGTAGAGTTGATGTATTTGATTTTAGTTTTCTTTTGTATAAGCAGAGTTGTATTCATTTTTATAGTTTTGTTTTGAAGATATTCAGTAGAGACATATTTTTCACTTACTTATTTCAGACTTATGTATTTTATCCAGTTTCTCATGAGTTATGCCAGTACAAGAATTAGCTTGGGATCACTTATGGTCCTAAGTACCGTGTGATGACTAAGGGGTAGCCTCGGGTCATTACAAAAGAAAAAGTATAAAGGTAAGATTTGATCCTGACTGTGTTGTGGTTATATTTGAGCTTGTTATGATATTTTAAAATGCTAAGAAATTTAGAAAAGTTGTAGCAGAGTATGCTATTTAATACAAAGTTAGCTTAAAGCTTAAGTCTAATGAGAAGCATAGAGTTATAATTAGGTGTGAGGACAAGAAATATAAATGGTTGTTGTTTGCTAGCATAGATAAGCAATCTAGTGATTTTGTTGTCAAGAATTACTATCTTGTACATGTATGCACTATTTACAACCAAAAATAAGTTGTGCACATCTAATTTTATTGCAAATAAGTTTAATAATGAAATAACTTGTCAAACTTATATAAAACTATGAAAAATTTAGGAATTGGTGAGAAAAAAATTAGGTTTGTATGTGGAAAAAACTGTTTGTTCTAGGGCAAAGCATAGAGTCATTAAGGACTTCTTGGGTGATTGGAAGATGGAATTTAGAAGATTGTGTGATATGAAGACATGATAAAACATACTAATACTGATATTTCTTGTTCGGTGAGGACATACGGAGAGTTTCATTCAGGGAAAAAATTATTTATTTACTTCTATGTGTGTTTTGATGCATTAAAGAGAGGCGGGCTTACAAGGTGCAGAAAAATTATTAATTTAGATGGTTGTTTTCTGATAGGTGCTTATAAGGGTGAGTTGTTAGTTGCAGTTGGGAGAAATAGAAATAATCAAATATTTTCAATAGCCTGATCAGTGGTTGATCAAGAGACAAAACATAGTTGGAGTTTCTTCATTAACTACTTTCTACAAGATTTGAATTTAGGCACTGAACATGGACTGACTGCTATGTCAGACATGCAAAAGGTAAGTGTTATTTTATACTTTAGTTGGTAAGTGTTATTTTATACTTTAGTTTTAATCTCCTATTTTTCTACTATACAGTTCATGTTCATATATTTTTTATTTTGATTTTAATTTTTATTTTTAAGTAGGGTCTTGTGCCAACTATACTTGAGTTGCTACCAGATTGTGAAATGAGGTAGTGTGTTAGACATATTTGGTCCAATTGACACCAAATTTGGAGAGAAGAAGAAAGAAGAAAATAATTTTGGAGATGTGCTAAAGCCAGTTTCGAAGTGAAGTTTCAAGATGAGATGGATAAACTCAGCGAACTTGGTAAGGATATATATGAGGACTTATTACATTATGATAAAAAATCATGGTGTAGGACATATTTTAGGGAACATTTTAAATGTGACATTGTTGAAAATAATATGTGAGAGACATATAATTCATGAATTTTAGCTGCTAGACATAAATTTGTGATCACTATGTTAGCGGAGATTAGACACAAGATAATGGGAAAGAATATCAAAATGAGAAAATTTGTTGACACTTGGATTTAAGATATCTCACCTATGACTTTGCTCGTTCTTAAAGAGAACAAAGACATGATTAGAAATTGAACAGTTTGATTCAATGATCAGATAGGGTATGAAATTATAGATGGCTCTTATAAGCATATAGTTGATATTAGGGAAAGGACTTGCACTTGTAGAAGCTGGCAGTTGAAAGACATACCATGTCAACATATTGTATTGGCTTATCAACATAAAGATATAAAGACTAAAGTTTATGTGGATCAGTGGTATAAAAAAGATACATTCTTGAAAGCATATGACTACTTTCTTCAACCAATACCTAATATGAAAATGTGTCCTAACACAAGTGGTGTAGTGATTGAGTATCATGAGCCTAAACCAATACCTAACAGACCAACAAAATGTAGAAGAAAATAGAAGGATGAGCCTAAGAAGAAGTATGAAAATTTATCCAAGAAAGAACTAAAAATTACTTACTCCAAGTGTCATCAAGTTGGCCATAATAGAATAGTTTGTAAAAGTCAGGTGACACACTTTTTTCTTTTAATTCAATAATTAAACTATGGTATTAAACTATGATATTTGTAATCCACATTTAATATACTGTATTGTTAGATTAGGATGGGACAATCTGGAAGCTCTAGCTAGACAGCAAGTTCTAGCAGGCCACTAACCTATAGGCAACCACCAAGCTTCAGCCAACCACAAATATTTAGCCAATAAGGCAGATCCAAGTGTGTAGATACTTCAGTGGTTATAAGAGTGCAATCATCTGAAATAGGTAGAGGTAGAGGAATTGGCAAAGGCAAGAGCATTGAAAGAGGCAGAGGTACAAATAGAGGAAAAGAAATTGTATCTGATCAACAATCTGGGAAAAAGGGACCATTAGAGAATCAACATCAACAATAGAAAAAAAAAAAGTCTAAGACTGTAGGATTTGACATCTACACTAATCAAATGAATAGCAGTGAAACTTTAAATGTAAGTATAAATTATAACTTCATATAATTCTTAATTATTTTTTTCACAAATCTCATTTTACTTCATTTTCTGCAGTCTTAAACTAGAGGTGAAAGAGTTGTCACTCTAGGTATTTACAAAGATGCCGCCCAAATAAACATTAATATTAGTTATAAGCCTCGACGAATGAAGTGGAAGGAAAAGGATGTTTTCACAACTATACAATTGCAGAGTATGTGTCAGTCAAGGAGAAGCCAACTTGAAAGTTCTAGTGCACCAAGAGGCATATGAACTTGTCGAATTAAATTGTGTGTTTAAGTACTATGTATAATTTAAAAATTAGTTGTGTGATTGCTTTATTATTTTGTTGGGGTATTTGAAGATTCTAAACTATTTTTGATGATTTGTTTTAAGTTTGTTTTGATGAATACTTATGAATGGTTTGAGCTCATTTGAGCAGTTGAATAGTAGATTATTTTTTGTGAAAAATGTTGATCAATTGCACTTATGTTCTTGTGTTTTACATTATTGTTGAATGACACTTCATGTTATGTGAATAATTTCACAGTAACCTTGCCTTTTAAATCATTAGTTACTATTGTGTGAATTATTTGAATAAATCATTCAAACACTGAAAAAATAAAGTAAAGTAACCTAACCAAACCAATTACAATAGGAAAGCTAAACCATAACAGACTAGAGCAACATTACACAACTTGTCTTCATTCTTTCATACACAATTTAAGCCACAAAACATACCAATTACAACAGAAAAGCCAAATCAAAACAGTCTGATACAAATAACCTAACTCACAATTAGCCAAACTTTAAGCAAAATCAAAACAAACCCATATACAAGTAACCTAACCTAAAATTAGCCAAAATTTTAAAATATTTCTTGAAGAAATTTCGTGTAGCATAAATCACAGTTGCAACAGTGCATATCACTATTAATTTTCTTGGTCGATCCCTCTCTTCTTCAAATAATTTGACTTTTTTTAATAAGCCTCACATAACCCTTTTTGCTTGAGAAGGCATTTCGTCATCATACCAATCGAAGTAATTGCATCCACCTCTTGCCTACAAGTTTAAAGAAAAAATTAAACTAAAAATTTAGTTGTGGTAATTTGACGAAAATGTCAGATGAATATCTTTATAGTTTTGCAGCAAAAGAATCCATATCCAGTGTTGAGTCGTGTCCATGAGGTCTTAATTTCAACTTTAACCCCATATTGATATTTCTCTTTTTCAATTGAAGAAGATGAAGATAATAAGAAAGATGAATTAGACATTGTTATTAAAAATGACAGAGAAAGTAATTAAGAAGAGAATGAGAATTTAAGAGGAGAAGGAGGAAAAAATCTAATGATCTCCAACAAAAAAATGATGGATATGAAGAAGAGAGGAAAAAAATTAGGGTAGGGAGGAAAGAAATTAGGTCTAAATAAAAAAAGGGAAAGAATACCATAAGGGAGTGCCACATAAGCCGTTTTCTATGCGATTTCACAAACATGAGAACACGCAAAGAGCCACGTCGATTGTTTGTGCTTAATTGATATAGTTTGTGAATGATGAAAGAGTTCAATAGGTACATGGCCTAATTGAGGTGCCAATACAGGAAAAGTCAACAAGTTCATGGGCCTTTTTATATATTTTGCTTATTAAAAATGTAAAGGACCTTAGAAACATTGTTTGAACTTTTTGCCCTTAATAAAAGACTCTCCTTTAGACAAGGTCGTCTTTTTACTATTTACCAAATAATATTCAATTAATAATTAAATATTTAGGACTTCAAACCCTACTAAATTGGATTCTTTCTCCCCTCTCTTTTAGGACTTCAAATCATACGTGTATGTTTTTTTTTAAAAAAAAAAACGTAAAGTTTATTTTGGATAAAATAAAAGAAATCCAAATATGTATCGAAAACTAAAAAAGGTTTAGTAAATGTATTTGAAGAAAAAAAGGAAGTAACTTAGGATAATGTAATAAGGTATTATAATATTATTGGTCATAAAATAATAACATATGCATCTACGTGTAACTAAAGGCAGGGGATCTCCTGATGTAAATTTAATATTCCAATTCAGGTTTGATTTTAAAATTATTTATAATATTCAATCACATACGATCAAAATTCAAAACAATATTAAATAGTATGATTATTTTTTCTTTCTAAGACACCAACCATAATTTAAGGGATTGTCAATGTATTTTTCACGTACCTTACTTGTATCTTAGATATTTATAATTACTGCTCCCTCCGTTCCATTTTACCCATCCCATATTGACTAAGTTGATGTCCCATTTTACTTGTCCCATTTTACTTATCAAGATAAGACAAACTTTTCTTTCCATGTTTTATCCTTTGCATTAATTACTTTTTCTTTAAATTAAAATGTAAACATCATTTAATCATTTAATAGAGGTACTTTGATAAACTAGCCATGTTATTTATTATTTTTCTTAATTGTTGTGTCATCCCAATTTGGGACAAGTAACATGGGACGAAGGGAGTATATAACTAATTAAATAACGTATTTAGCGTAACATTTAAATTCATTAAAATGAGGTAACTGACCGAGACACGTACACCTAAGCTAGTATATATATATATATATGCATTGGATTCCTACTCTGTCATTATTATTCAACTAAGCATTCCACTTATTGTTTGTTAGACAACTAACCAACTCTCTCTCTCTATATATATTAAACTCTTACTTATAGACTCTGTCAAAAAATAATTTTTAATTTGATTAAAATTAATTTTTAATTTGATTAAAATTAAATAGAATAGGATAAATCCTAATTTAATTAGAATTATTTTTTTTTAGGATAAATTACGCAAAAATACAAATTTAAGAGACATAAATACATAAAATCCCTTATTTTTAAAATATTTCATAAAATTTCATATTTCTCCTTTTTCTCTTGATACATATTAAATAAGGAAGTAACAGATTTGTATTTATTTTAGGAGAGTAAATAATGAGAGAAAATCTCTTAATTATCTAAAAAAAATTAAATTAAATTTTTTTCATCAACTTTATCATTTTTAATTTACAATTTGGTTTAATTTTTTTCCATCTCTATTAATCTTTTTATTTCCTTGAAATTTTGTAAGTTTTACTGCGTACTTCATGCTGACAAACATTCATATTTCTTTAAAGAATCTTCATACTGTAGAAGCTAAAAAATCTCACAGTTTTCGACGGAACTATGACAATGCTGATGTCCAATGCAATGGTCTGTAGAATTAGATATCGAATTCGGCGTTGATACATATATTTTTTGATTAATGCATTTGACACATATATAATGTTGTTAATTTCTCGATACATTTTCGTACTATAAACGGTGATACATATGAGTGATCTATTTGCTGTCAGTATATTGGTGATAGATATGGACGATACATTTGTTGTCAGAATACTAGTGTATATATGACAGATACTTTTTGACAGTGATTCAGATTTTTGATTCGTTTATAAATGTTTGATACATTTAACATATGTAAACTATTCCTTTTTGTATGAGATTGAATTTTGAATGAGTATTGAGTAATTTTATCGCCTGTTATGTTGGAAAGTTTGGAGTTCCAGATGTATCATAATGATACATCTGAAACCAAATGTATTTATGCCACGATTTGTGCGTGATTTACTCTCTGTAATAATTGAAAATTAGTTATTTTCTTATTTAACTAACCACTCAGTTATAAATGTATCACAATGCATATATATTAAAGCTAAAGATATGTATCACAAAAATTCAAATTTGGGATAACCAAGTTATGGTAAAACATATTACAACCTATTAAAAATTCAAATTTTATGTAACCTACCATTTTCTTTTCTTTTAATAACCGCAAAAGTAAGGGGAATAGACAAGAATAGTCACTCGCCTAAAAGAATTGTCGCCGAGTGGCCATTGATTTTGAATTTTCAAAATATAGCTATTTAGGTCATTTTTTGCTACTGCGTTTATGTTTTTTTTTTTTTTTTTGTCTTTTAGCCATTTTTTTAAATTTGCTGCTAGACTTTTTAAAAAAATTCATTGCTTGCCCTGTTTTTCTAAAAGAAAAAATTGTCTTTTTTTCCACTATTTTTTTCGCAGCTTCATTTTTTTTTTTAAAAAGCTATTCTTCTAATTGGTGGTTTTTCTAACAATCAAATACGATTTTATAACATTGTAATTGTTGCACTTCTTTTTTAATCATACACAATATTTGATATCAAATACATGAATCTTTGATATCAAATACAAATACATATTTTATACAATAATTGTATAAAAGTGTATCAATATGGTATAAAAATGTATCAATTGAGTATAGAGACTGCATGTGTCCAATTGGGCCAATAAATTGGGCCGACTGGCTCCAATTGTTCACATTTTTAAATTGTGAGCCATTTCTTTTCAAAGTGGCCAGCTCATGTCCTTTCCCCCAAAAATAACTTAATTCTACCCAATTAGACCCAACCTGCTTTGACCCGGACCGAGGCCCATTCCCTTTCAATTTTGTCAGCAGCCCAATAACACAAACAGCAAACCCAACCCAACAACCAGTGACCCGGCCCACCTTACAACTCCCTTCTCTAACCCGATTCAACATCAACATCAGTCATCAGCAGTGGTACACCGATCGAACAACAACACAGCAACTTGAGCCAAAACAACACAGCAACTCAACGGAGAAACCCGACACCCGCGAACCGACCAAGCAAAATCCGAAACAGCTCCGACCCGATATCAGCAACGAAGCACGACAGCAACTTTATCTCTGTGTGTTAGGTAATTATCGGAAGAGTTCGTGGGTGCTGCCAAATTTGCTGCCAGAGAAATATTGACCAGGTAATAATCCATTTTTGAGGATTTAGCCTTTGAGTTTACAAAAACCTCAGGGTTTATTGTTCTTTTAATTGTTTTTTTTGTGAGTTCTATGATTTTTCTTAAGTAGTATTTTGGTCTTTTTGAGGATTGAAAGGAACCCCACTTGCTTGTTTTCTTGATTTTTGTGTAAAAATTGGATCTTGGTTGAAGTTTGTGAGAATTTAAGGAACCCAACTTGCTTGTTTTCTTGATTTATGTGCTAGTTGTTTATAAAATTTGGATATTGATTGAAGTTTGACTTAGTGTAAGTTGCAATCTTGAGATACCCTTTTGGTGTTGGAGTTTAATTGAGTGAAAATGTGGTGTTTTAGCTGTGAAAGTTAAGATTTTGTTGTGTTGATTTGGTGGGGAAAGGTAAGATTTTGAGACCCTTTTTGTTTTAGCTGAAAAGTTGGATTTTGGTTAAAGTTTGAGTTGTGTAAAGTTGCAATCTTGAAAGACCGTTTTGAAGTTGGAGGTTAATAGAGTGGAAATTGGTGATTTTGCTGTGAAAGTTGAGATTTTGTTATGTTGGTTTAGTGGGGAAAGGTAAGATTCTTAGACCCTTTTAGTTTGAGGTGAAAATTGGATCCTTACCTGTGAGAATTGAAGCTTTTGTTGTGTTAGTTTGGTGGGAAAGTTGAGATCTTGAGACCTTTTTAGCTGAAAGTTTTGAGGTTCTTGGGTTTTGAAAATCTGGTTCAATGGGTAATTGTTGTACAGTACCAAAAACTTCAGACACTGAGGAGAAGAAAAGGGGGGAAAAAGCAAGCCAAAGCCATCTTCTGTTGTCTATGCTCATAGGAATGGACACAAGTCCAGTGGCGGAGCCACATTGAATTCAGGGTTCGTCGGAAAATTATATCATTTTTACATGATTAAAAATATTTTTATGTATATATAGTAGATGTTGAACTCCCTTTGACTAGTCCGTATATTTACTTCTGAACTCCCTCATGAAAATTCTAGCTCCGCCACTGCACAACTGGCGGTGATAACGAGGCGATGTATGAGCTAGGGCGTGATCTTGGGAGAGGTGAATTTGGCGTCACATATTTGTCTACTGTCAAAGCAACTGGAGATGTGTATGCTTGTAAATCGATAGCCAAGAAGAAACTTAGGACTCGAGTGGATATTGAGGATGTAAGGAGAGAAGTTGAGATCATGAAGCATTTGCCTAAGCATCCTAATATTGTCACCTTAAAGGATACTTATGAGGATGATAATTCAGTCCTTATAGTTATGGAGCTGTGTGAGGGCCGTGAGCTATTTGATCGGATTGTTGCGAGGGGCATTATATGAGAGGGTCGCAGCTGCTGTGACTCGCACAATTGTTGAAATGATTCAGGATGATCAAGAAGGAGGGCGAGTGTGAAGGCCAGTAACCGAAGAATATCGAATTTGCTTCTATAGGAGGCTAGAACATTTGATTTAGTTTCCTTTAAAATGTAAATATGATGAATATAACTATCTTGTAAAACTTTACTCTAATATGTTTTATATAATTATGTTTTGCAAGTTAAAATTCTAATGAGCATCAATCTAACTTATCATACATATTCTAAAACATCCTTGATGTTGGGCCCGTGCTGCACGGGTCATACTCCTCTAGAGTGTGTGTGTATATATATATATATATATATATATATGCATGCATTGGATCCCTACTTTGTCATTATAATTCACCAACTACCCATTCCACTTACTTTATTTAAATTCATGTGCATGTTTTTCAAAACATTTATTTCTGTTCCATCAATTTTGTAATTTATTCTATCTTTCTTTATTTACAATATGTATTGGCCTACAATGTATGTAAGCCCATTTGTTTGTTCCTTTTCTTTAATTTAATTAATAAAATAGCTGCTAGTGGAAAGATTGTGATAAAGACACAACTGCTATATAATTTTGGCTGTATCTTAAACTTTTGTAAGGTTAATTAGTAATATATAAATTTGGGTATGCTATGTTATCAGGAGAAACAGAAGATTCACACGGAGGCAATGGATAAACTAAGAGAAGCAATTTTGAAACTGGCAAATAGTGAACCCAATGTGCCATTGTCACAAACCAAAAATGTCATTCTTCAACAACATCTTAATCGTTTCTTCGATTGTCTTCATATTGCTCCTGATCATCCTCCTTACTCTTGGGTAACTTTTCTAAATTTTGCATCTAAATGCTAGTTAATTATTATAACTGATTTGTACAAGGTTAATCCTTTTTTCGCCCCCAAAAAATAGGGTTTGTGGGAAGCTATTGTGTTTGTATTCATTGTAATTGCTTGGCATGTTAGCCTTCCTATGCGTGTGAGTTCCAGAGATGAGGGAATTTCTTTCGTGATTATGTGTTGCTTTAAAATGTTTGAGTAATAATTATTCTTTTGAATAAGGAAGTGTTTATCCTTACTTGACCATGAGGCACGGATGGAGTACTTTTTTTCGCATACTTCCTCCGTCTCAAAATAGTTGACATGTTTACTAAAATACTTATCTCAAAATAGTTTTCATAAGGGGTATATTAATCAAATCACACTCATAATTAAATTTTGCATTAAATGATTACATAAAGCAGTCGACAGTAAAATTTAAATTTTCAAATCATAATTAATAAAATAAATTTGTAATGAATATTTTTCTTAAATAGACTGTCAAGTCAATATTGACCAAGTAATATGAATTGGACAGAATAGTTAAGGAACTTCATGTATTTTTTTTTTTATTTGTTATAAAATTTTACGACTGGGAAAAGTAAAAAGGAACGGAGGAAGTACAGTCAAGTGGCAACATTCTTCTGAAAGTATCATGACTGCTATAGTGAAGTATCTTATACATGTATAGTGACATTTGATGTTTAGATCTCACTTAGTTGTTACTTCCTCCGTCAATCAATAGTTGTGATCTCACTTAGTTGTTCTTCCCTCCGTCCATCGATAGTATTCATTATTGACTTCGCACACAGGTTGAGAAATAGTAAGTTTAATTTTACCCTATCACCCTTTGAATAAAATTAGTTTTCAGAAATGTATTGAGTAATCACTATAATTAATAAATCGGATAAAATGAGTAGAAATAGGTAAATTATCCATTGTTTATCCAAACTGGACAAATATTGTTGAATATCTATATTTACTAGGTGTTTGATCATGAGAATTTTTTTTTACTTTTTTTCGAGAAATTCTTTTACTTTAATGAAAAAAGTGAAATTGGTAGTGTTTGACCATTAGAATTATTTCACTTTAGTGACAATTGTTTATGGAAAAAATGAAAACAAGTTAACTCATATTTCTCTCACAAAATTTCAAAAACAACTTCAATTTATATTCATGGTCAAACATAACACCAACTCTAAAAATTATTATTTCATGGTCAAACGGGGTCTTATTGTAGTGGACAAGTAGAAATAGGACTGAAAGAAACTATAAACAAAAATAACAAAATATACAAAATTAGAAATTAGAAAAATTATTAGATGTAATAAAGTCAAATATGAATAATTTTATTGTCTGTATCTCACAATAAAATCATTTACATTTAATTAAAACATTAAGTTTCCCAATATAAAGCAGCCGAAAATTTTGGGGATAAAGGAAACCTCCGACAACTACTCAAAACAGGCAGTATCACTATCAGTTATGAATATTGTGTCAACACAACAAATACCTAATATGCCCCAGCAGAAGAATCATGCGAAGGAAATGGAGATGTTGAGAGAAACCATTTTCAAACTGGCAAACAGTGAACCAAATGTGCCATTATCACAGACCAAAAATGCTGTTCTTCAACAACACCTTAATCGTTTCTTCGATTGTCTTTATACTGCACCTGATCATCCTCCTTGCACTTGGGTAAGTGATTTGTTCTTTTTTTTTGCAAAAGAATAAAATTAGGGTTGATTGGAGATTACGGGTTTAATTGTGGAAACAGCTTGTTGCAGTAGGAATGCAGGGTAAGGTTGTGAATAATAGACTCTTGGGATCCGGCCCTACCCTGGACCGTGCCCCTAAGGTTGGGTATCTCTTCTAAATTTTCCATCTTTCGTTAGTTCTTGTAACTGATTTGTACAAAGTTAAAATTGTTATTTCGCAAAAGAAAATTTTAGGGTTGATCGGATGTCACGGGTGCAAGCCGTGGAAACAACCTTTGGTAAAAATGCAGGGTAAGGCTGGGTATAGTAGAACCTTGTAGTCCGGCCCTTCCCTTGACCTCGTGTATAAGATTTGGTGCACCGGGCTGCTCTTTTTTTTTTTTTTTTCTTTTTTTATTGGAAGTGGCCTATTATGTCTTTATTTTATTGAAACTGTTTCCTAAAGATATTTTGGACCACACTTTGTGGGACTACACGGGGTATGTTGTTGTCTAAGGATTTTTGCATCTTTGATTAATTGTTGTAATTGATTTTGTACCAAGTTAATATACCCCCTCCTCCAAAAAAAAAAAGATGAAGTAATTAGGGTTGATTGGAGGTTACGGGTTTGAGCCGTGGAAACAGCCTCCGGCAAGAAATGCAGGGTAAGGGTTGTGTACAGTAGACCCTTTTGTCTAGTCCTTCCCGACCCCATGCTTAGGGGGAGTTATAGTGGACTGTACTATCCCTTTTTTTTTATCAGAGGAGGGCTATTGTGTCTGTATTTTATTGAAACTGTGCCCCAAGGATTTTAGTAGCAAAGGAAAGTATGCAGGAGGTTGTTCTTCATAACCATCTTAGATCGTCCTTTTTAATGCTTGGATAACTGATCTGTTCATGTAAATTTAGTATCTTTCATTATATTTAATTGTTGTAACTGAGTTGTACGAAGTTTTACTTCACACATTAGTCTTTTGTCGAAAAAATTTGGCTTGATTGAAGGAGGGCTTACCTCTGAGATGACTGAAATTAGTATGCTATTGAAACTGTACCCTGTGAGATGCTTTACTTGACCTGTAGGAGTAAGGTTGGGGATGTTGTTGTTGAAACTGTGCAAGTTTTTTAGCAGCAAAGCACATATACATATTCAGAAGGTTTTGTGTTTGTATCATGTGTGTCTGCTAGAAAAAATGAATCCTTGGAGGTCGTTTTTATTGTGACTGCTTGGAAAGGTAGCCTTCTTAGTTCGGTTTCAAAAAAACAGAAAAGAAGCTAGCCTTTCTAGTTCCTATGTGTGTAAGAGTTCAGAGAAAAGAGAATTTTTTCGGTGATTATGTGTATAGGGGCTTTTTGATTAAAATTATTGGGTAATAATCACTTCTGAAAAAGGAAATATTTATTCTCATTTTTTGTTAATGTGTGTTTGTAGTCTAATCCAATGTTTCCTTTTGTTATAGATGATTGAAAAGGCCTTGCAGGAATTGAATGAAAAGGGGGGATCCACAGAAGACTCAATATCTACATTTATCAAGAAAGAGCATGACAGTTTGCCATGGGCTCATATGACAATGCTGAAACATCATCTACAGAAGATGACTGAAAAGGGAGAGATCATTATGATTGATGGAGGACGGTTTGTGCTTCCTGGTGACAACAAAACGTTGAATCGAAAGAGGAGGAGGAAGAGGAAGTTTTTAATGAGGAAGAGAAGGGGGAATTCAGAAATTAAACAAAAGAAGCCACTGCACAGGGAAAAGGAGGAGGAAAAGCAGGTGCAGCATGATGATGTAGAAGTTAAAGAACAGAAGGATTTGGCTGAGCAACAAAATGAAGATGCGCAATTAAGTGGCCAGCAAAATTATGTCGCTGGAAATAGAGTTTTTCATAGAAGAGTTCAATGTAATAGAGTACATAAACAAAAGGAGAAAGAACAGCTTGAATCACAAATTGAGCATTTACAGGATCCAGAATTGCAGCAGTCGAAGTATAGTCTCAGCAGAGTTGAGGAAACAGCTAATATTAGTAACTTATATCCACTAGAAATTCTAGAAAATGAACAACCTGGAGATAACCTGCCTCAAATTTTAAGTCCTGAAGCACCTCCAGGTTTTGAGTTTCTGGTGGTGGAGGATGCCACAGTAAACAAAGCACATGCCTCCTCATCAGTCGAATTAGACTCACCAAAGGAAGATCCTGTTGTGCATCAGAGTTCCGAGAGACCTGGTGAAGAGGAGTCTGTTGCTGGCGATCTGCTGAAGACTCAAAGTTCTGAAAGACCTGGTGAAGAAGAGTCTGTTGCTGAGGATCTGCTGAAGACTCCGAGTTCTGAAAGACCTGGTGAAGAGAAGTCTGTTGCTGAGGATCTGCTGAAAACTAAGAAGCAGCAAAAGAAGCACCATGGCTGGCAGCAAAATATTAGGCCAATGCGAACTTTGACTAGGGCGCAAAAGAAAGCAGCAGTAACTCCAAATGCAGCTTTTCAATGTCAGCAACAGGAGCAACCTATTTCAGGCAGATACAGCAGGCAAGTACAGTTGGCAATTGAGAGCTCATCAGAAGCAAAGCAGCCGTCCATTGAGAAGTCATCTGAAACAGATCGTGCACAAAGACAACTAAAGCGCTGGAGCAAAACCCCAGATGAAGCTAAATCAGTAAGTACCTCTAAAGTGGAACAATTGCTATTGTGTGACTCAATGAATCAACATTTAGTACATATGGGAGAACCTTTAAGCACCTCTAGGCCATTACATGCCTCAACGGAGCTACAGTTAGTGCAAATTGAAGAGCCGTTGGCATTGGAAATAAGGGAGGATGTGTTGAACTTGATTGATCCTCAACATGAGGTGCACTTGAAGCAACCAAAAAACCAGCGTTGTCGGAGGCTGCCTAAGTACGAGGAGGATGGGGCCAAGATAGATGCTGGTATAATTTCAGCATTGGCAACGAAGGAGGAAGTGTTATGTTTGGAGGATCATCAGGATGAGGTACACTTGAAGCAACCAAAAGATAGGCGTTGTGGGAGGGCTCTCAAGGGAAAGGAGGCTGGGGCTGATCCAGATACTATACTTTTGAAGGACTTGGGATCGTCTAAGAAGCTAACGAAGAAACAAAATGATCGGGGTCTAGGAAGGCGTAGGAACGCACATTGAAGTTAGCATTGCAGTTTCTTGATTCTCTCTCTTAAAAGGACAAATGGTTTAAACTAAGATAAATCCCAGAAGTTCAAATGTTAGTAGATAAATATTAGTTGCTTGTATTTCTCTTATATTTTCAAACTTGGCCCCGTGCAGTAGAGGTAAAATATATTAATTTGAACTAATAGCTTGACTGACATACTTATTTGAAAGAAGCTACAACATTATTTACTAATCGCTTGTAGTTCGCTGTTCTTTATGTTTTGCTCTGTACAGTAGGGGTTACGATAGAGTAATCCAGCAATGAAGTACTAATCTGTGAAAGGGAAGTTAATGCTTGATTCTTAATGAGTTTAAGAAGCTTTGGTGTGACATTATTCATCTCTGAGCCAGTTACTGACTTTTGATCCGTTAGAAGTCCTGCATGTCTCAATCCATTCTTAGCTAACATTTTGGTGTAAAGTGAAAAATCTTCATGAAGTAGAGACCTTCAAAAAATCTGAACTCTTCACAGGCTTTAGTCAACTTCACAAGTTTGTCATATGGTGTGGAAGAGGAAGACTTTAGACTGTTTAGGTTTATTAAAGTGAAATAGACTTGAGATTTGTCTGGTTAGCTGCAGTTCTCTGTCCTGAAGTCTGAACCATTGCCGTTAATTCGTCTGAAATGCTTTCCTGCTCTTGCCATTGTGTACACTTCTTTAAGATGGTCAATTTATCTCTCTTCTTTGTTTGGGATTTATGTGTAGTTGATTGATTGATATATTTACTTGTCTAATGTTATACTTGAGTTCCCATGTCTATTCAAGGAATTCAACTAATTATAGGCAAATCTGTATGAGCTTTGCAGGTGTGTATATAAATAAAGCTCCTGGGAATGGAGAAATTAATTTGTGGAAACGCTTCTGCTTTCATGAAGCTTGTGTGGTGCGGATCCAGTTTGGCTGGGTTAGTGAGTACCAGATACCTAATGGTTATACCAAAAAGTTTAGTGTATATGAAGCTCTCTCTCTTGGGTGGATTTCATTTCTCTGTCATTCTTCTGAACTCAAATGGAATTCCAGTTGGGATATTGTAGTAAATATCAGAACCTAGACATTTTCTTGATACAGTAAAAAAGCCAGACTTATTTCCTTCAGGTTTTATATTATTTTAAACTTGGATTTCTTGGAGCATGATCTTCTTGGGATATTTTCCCCGTTCATGATTCATGGTGGATCATCTTTCCATTTTTGCTTTTATATTTTTCTATATTTCAGTGTATAATAGGGAGTGGCTTACCTACTTTGATGTACTTGAGGTGAGGGTCCTTCGGAAATAGTCTTTTTTCCTTCACAAGGTAGGGGTAAGGTCTACATACATTTATCCTTCTCAAACCCAACTTAGGATTTCACTGGGTTTGTTGAAATAGGAAGTACCTACTTCAATTTGCTATAGTTGAGCCGAGGGTCCTCCGGAGATAGTCTCTCTACCTCCACAAAGTAGGGGCAATGTCTACACACATTTTATCCCCCCAAAAACTTTACTTGTGGGATCTCACTAGATATGTTGTGATAGGGAGTAACTTACCTATAATTGAGACAAGGATTCTCCGAAAATAGTCGTTCTAGAGTAAAGTTTGCATATATTTTACATCCTAAAACCCCACTTGTGGATTTTTCAACCAGTATGATGTTTTAATAGGGAGTAGCTAGGAAACATACAATATCCTCACTTTTTCCCAACTAATCAAAAGCAAAAATAAAATAAAGAAATTTACCAAATGATTGCGATATTTCAGCCAAGTATAGCAAAGGAAAGATATCATCCTAAAAGCCTGAAAATGGTGCTGTGTATATATTGAATTTATCCCACGATTCCCATTTTCTGGAACGTCCCATGCCCAAGTTATTGAATGGGTAAGTAAACAATTTCTGCATTATCTAATGTACTTTTATCTGTTGCGTGATAGGCGAAAGTTTTATCAGAGGTTTCTAATATATCCTTGAGTGATCTTCGTAGAAGCATATACTTTGGGTAGGTATTATGAAATCTCTGGGTAGGTATTATTTCATAATATGTTATATTGTAATATTTTAATGAATATAATATTTGAATATATTATATCGTTTTCACTATTTCATAGTGTCGTATATAAAAAATAAGAGTAAATTTTTGATATGATTTTAAAAGTGTACAAAGTTATAAATATGAAAAGGCACCAAGGATATGGTTTAGTGGTTCAGTGAAGTTGGGTTGAATATCATGAGATCTTTCGAGTTTAATTTTCAATACAGACAAATACCAGGTGATTTCGGAAAAAGCCTCTCTACTTCTTCGGAGGTAGCGGTATGGGCTGCGTACATTTTACCCTCCCCAGACATCACTTTGTGGGAATACACTGGATGTTGTTGTTGTTGTTGTTGTTGACTAGGTGATTTCTTCTCATCCATTCTAGCATTGCTGGACATAATTACGTAATATCTATTGCTGGTGGGAGGTGGCAGGTATCTCATGAATTTAGTCGAGGTACGCGGAAGCTGGCATAGACATCACGATTATAAAATAAATTATAATATGAAAAATAGAATTATTAAATCGTAGTAAAAAGTAAAATGAAAAAAAAGTTAAGTAACGACTTAATCACGCTAAATCGACTTCTACATAAAATGAGATTTTTCGTGGATGAATTTAAGCCATAAGTTGTGTATTAGCCACAAATTTTAATACAATATATTTTTTAGGCTTAAGTCATCGAAGGACTCTTAAATTTGTCTAAGAAATTCACTTAGCCACCTAAATTAAGATTAGTACTTATTGAAAACTTAAATTACTCAAAATTAGAGCTGTCGATACGGGTCGGCCTAGCCCATCTGGGCTAGCCCACAAGGGCTTTGGAGTTTGACGGGCCAGGCCGGGCTGGCCGAAAATAGTAAGCCCAACCCATCACTCTGTGGGCTGCGGGCTTCCGCGGGCCAGTCCACGTTTTTAAACATATTATTTTTATCATCATAATTTAAATTTTAAAATATTAATTACATAAATATTTACAATATAATATTACATGAAGTTACTACTTGTCAATCAAGTCCACAATTTACAAAAAATTCTAATAATCTACGAAATTAAATAACTTTGACACGATACTAAATCTAAACCAAATAAAGATATTGATAAATAAACTAAACAGTTAGTGACTAATAATATAATTAGCTAATAGCAATATAAACCTAATTTTCTTCCAATTGATCACAATAAAACACAAAAAATGTCAATATTTAATTCACTAAAAGTGAAAATGAACTCGTCAAAAAAAAAAAACCTCTCATGACACTTATGGCATGTTTAGCACCATCACATCATCTTCATCAAACATATCTGATTCCTTAAAAAATTTAGTATTTTGTATTTTAATTATTTATATATTTTTATAAAAATAATTAATTTTTTAAATATCTAGGGTTGAGTTAAAAAGCCTTATTCTTAAACGAACTATAAAAATCGAAGCCTAATTCTATCACATTATGTGCCGGGCCAGACCCATATTGACGCTCTATTCAAAAAGTGCATCCATTAAGCACCAAATGTTGATGTGGCAAAAAAAATATTTCTCACATTCCATACGCGCGTGAATAAAGCCAGATAACATGTTTCTTTTAATTTCCTAAAAGAAAACTTACATCTTTTTCTCTTTTATTGACACTTGACACTAACACATCACTAATCAATTATTTATTTATTCTTTAAAAATAATAACTTTTTTAATCACAAAAGGAAAATCCACCCCCTCCATCTGTTATTGTCTTGTCCAACTCATGTTTGTTTAGTTATAATTTCTTTGGAAGAAGCTCACATGTAACCTAACATCTACAGAAGAAACATGTTCGAGGTGCAAATGTAATAATTATAAACCTAAATAGAAATCATCTTGAATTAGGAAGTCCATACATAGATCGGTTGAATTTGACTATTAGATAAATTCTTGATACATCATAGTATGTTTATGTTGTTAACAAGATTAATATGGATGTATGACATAGCAAATTGTTTGACATATTAAGTGTATGCATGTATGTCTATATATGTAACAATCATCATATAAAATTTTAGATTTTTATACTTTTTGATCATTTTACCTAAATTAATCTCACAATTGCAGCGTTGAGCATAGATGTGAGTCTGTAATTTGGATGCATTAAACTATTTTCCTGTTTCATTAACCAAGTGAGGTGTTTAGGTATATCTCTATCCTAACCGCAAATCATCCTCTAACAATTAGTATCTAATGATTAAAGATATGATCCACACTCCTTACATTCCTAATTTCATTCCTCCACAATGGTCAATTTGTTTTGGGACTTAGATTTATCCTAAAGTTCATGACACTTTAAAATACTAAAATAAGAATGTAAGAACAATCGCATACTTGATAAATATAAAAACCAACAATAAAACCATAATTATACACTCATGTTTGTAGCCTCAACCCTAGAATGAGCGCGTTTATCCATTCATAGTCTTACAAGGAATAACCATAGATGAGTTCATAAAGTAAAACTACAGGAAATTAATGTTTAAGAATAAAGAACCCTAGTTTGATCCCCTTGGAGCCTTGTCTTCTCTCCAATTCGTGTATTGATCGAAAGATGGGATAAAATTGTGAATAAGTGCTCCTTTTATAATGTTTTAGGTCGTCCATTTATATCCCTACATGAAATATGTGTATTGATGACATTTCCCCTCACTTACAAGACTTAAAAATCACTTCTGGATGCTTTTCACCCTTGGGCGTGGCATACCCTTATTGCGGATGACCAAGGGAGTTTCACTCCCTTAACGCGAACCCTTATTTTAACTTCATGTTTAATTTGTGTATTAGGGCATGGAACACCCTTATCTTGGAGCTTTGAGGGTGTGGCACGCCCTTGTGCTCAGAAATGCCACTTTTCTTAGTAGTTAACTCTTTTTGTTTGCCTTCATGTCCTGCACTTTTTGGATGCCTTTCAAAATTCATTCCAATTTTTTTAGATTCACATCATTGATTTTAACATCATTCATTGTCTCCGATATAATTAAACAAGATTAATTAGTGCACACAACACAATAGAGTCCACCAAGATACACTAGAACAATACATAGCACAAGCTAGTAACACTAGTTTTCTCGTCTAAACTCTATGTGACCAATTTGATTCTTAACTTATTTTGAACATAGATTAAACCCTATAAACATGTAATTTAGCACTTAATTGCTTAATTCAACCATTAACACTTCATTATGCGCACAAGAAGTAATCAAAATTAGACTTAATGCATGTGGATATTGACTCCTAGGTGCATAAATACACCTAAGCTAACCACCCTGCACTTAAAGGCTTGTTCATCTTCAAACAACTCTTTACATTGAGCACCATCCAAGGAAGACTACAACATTACTTCTATAAGTAAAACACTCAAGCTAGCACCACAATGACTACATGAACAATAAGTTCTACATTAAGCTTGTCATATACATTTGAAAACTAATGAACACTACTTAAAACATCCTAACCTCAAGAATTAACTCTACCAAGCTGGAAAATTCATTACCCACTCAGAGAGATCATACAAGTTATCTAACTATCATCAAACATGTTCCTTCACCACAAGAGAGTTACCCATATTTACTTATAGAGCTGTAATTTATCACAAGAATGGGTGTAAGAATCAAATTTCGCTCACTCTCTCAAAGAATTCTCATGTCACATAAGATGAACCATATTGTTTCCCTTAGTGTAGTACTCTACTAATATCAGAACATTAAGGATCAAAATCAAATAGGACTTTACAGGTTGTAATGTAGGCTAAGGGATGGGTAGGAACTATTCTGGCCAATAATAGTGACTTTCTTCCCTAAGCGCTTTAATATGTCGCATTAGACATTAGGATCCTTTCTAAAAAACCAAACTTTCACTACTTCTATCTTCCCACTCTCTTTTGTTTTTCCCCATATCTTTAAGCTAGTTCACATAGTACGGAGGGAGTATTCTTAATCAACTCATGATTCACTTTTGTTCAATTTTTCTCTTTTCATTACACCCTCCCAATCACAACACCTAAACTCTTCACACACCAATAGCTACTATTTTGGGGCTTCTCTTTTACCTCTTTCCTTCTTATTTTTACACTCTTTAGTCATATTAAATTTTTCAACTAAAGTTTTTAGGAGCTTTGGATCAAATTCATGTCAATTTAAAGAAAAGAGAATAAGCTATATATGAGGCGACCAATAAATAGGCTAAAGGCTCAACGGGTTGACTAAGATCGTACACCAAGGGTAGATAAAGAGGGTATAAAACATTACTATCATAGAAATTCCTATATTATCTCCTAAATTTCACATTCTTTATTTCTCTTTGCACATACACCAGGAAAGTTCTATACATGAATATGCAACAAGAAATACAACAAAAGACCTCACTCACATGTGGCACATGCTTAAATCAAGTAAGATCTCTATAGACTCTAAACCAAGCAATAACATGAATCCAAAGTTAAGCCAAAATGGCTCCAAAGTCATATAACCGATCCTAGGTGTCTTAAATCATTCAACATAATATACATG
Source organism: Capsicum pubescens (assembly GCA_030864215.1). NCBI lineage: Eukaryota > Viridiplantae > Streptophyta > Magnoliopsida > Solanales > Solanaceae > Capsicum > Capsicum pubescens. The sequence goes on along the minus strand of CM061541.1, from coordinate 230,019,749 downwards.
CTTTTACATTCAAACCTAACTTGAATCATGTAATCATACTTAGAAACTAGCAGAACATCTCATAGATTTTCTTTTAAAATTTACTCTAAAAAATGAAAGGGATACTGAGTTCAAAGAGCGCCCCCTCAGAAAAGAACCAGAAACAAAAACCAAGGGGTGGGTGAAGTGTGACCCTACTCGACTGACACTAATAACAAAATATAAAAACAAACAAAGAGAAAATTTTCTTATAATTTTTTTTTAAATTTAGACAAAAATTAAAAAATAACTGAAATAGAAATCCTATAGTAGCACTTCACTCTAACCAATCGGAAGATCTCCCACCCCACACTTAAATTCATACTTTGTCCCCAAAGTATAACTCAAAAGTAAGGATAAAAATACTTTTTGAGGCCTCTAGGGCTAGCTAGTAGCATTTTAATCATCAACGAGTTTTGATGGACCCCACAATAGTCTTTGCCATGATCTTTAACTTAGATATCCAGTACTTGAACTTGCCATCAACCTGTGACTCAAAACATAACAAAAACAATGGTAATATAAAGAAAACTAGAAAATAAAATGCCTACCCTAATTTGGGTTGCCTCCCAAGTGACGCTTGACTTAGTATCGCGACATGACCCACATAATTACTCTTCATCCATATTTCTTCAACCTCTTCCCCCTATTCTATAATGCCCCGAGTCTGTACCCTGGATGCTACACGGTACTCATAATCTCAAAGGACTACAAGCTAACCCATGACTGGTACCTGCTGCAATAACTGAATAATAGTAATGTAATATGCAGAAATTAGGTGAAAAGCATGCCATAAGGTTCAATACTATAATAAAATTGAATACGGTATAACAAATACCAAAACTAAAACATCTGTCTAAAAATACTCTAGTCTGAAAAACCTCTAAACTGTCTGAAATATGGAGTTGATGGGACAAGTCCCTAACTAACTCTGAACTACTGAAATAAGCTGAACTACTAAAATAATCATCATGTCCTTGAACTAGAAGGACTTACCACTAACTCTGTCAGCTGAATATCTAAACTGCTAAGTATGATCGGGAGCCCGCGTGTTTGAACCTATGATATAAAACATCATAGCGCAAGAGAAAAGTATGCGTCAGTACTTTGAATGTACTGGTATGCTAAGTGAGGTAGGCTAAAATGCATGGGTTCATATGCATGAACAATACTGATTGAATGACATGAATATAACTGAATGAGAGTACATGCATGAATACGTATATTGTAACTGAGATCGTGATAACACTGGATACTGAGTATGAATACTAATTAACTGATATCTGAGTATACTAATATTGAATTACTGATATCTGGGTTTACTGATACTGTGTAGCTGATAACTAAGTGACTGTATCTGACAGTCTTAATTCTGTGAAACTATACTGAGTTTCGTATTGAACTGAGTGATTGTGTCTGACAATCCTGAATCTGTAGAACTGAACTGAGTTTTGTACTAAGACTGAATCTGAAATTGAGACTGTGGGAGGTAATCATCTAATCGATATACCCCTTTCTAAATAGATTGGGGTCCAACCTGTAACCCCAGTTGGAAGGGTGTCAATACCGTGCCATGGGTAAAGATAAGCTGTGAGTTAACACTCTCTAACGAGAAGCTCTTTTATCAATCCTCACTGGCAGAAAAACTCAAATGAGATGTATCAACCCTCATAATATCTGGCAGTAAGATATCTCAACCTACGCTGGCTCCGTAGTTCTGTAATGTAGGGATTACTACTAAGGGTCAAACCCTCTGCTGGCAGGAATGCCCCCATCCCTAGGCTAGCTCAGTGCTGAATCCTACTCTCAACTGAATAGACACTGAATTGAGTTTCCTAGTTCATACTAGGCTTGACTGAAACCGTTACTGAGTTTACTGAGTTCCGTTGACTGATGGAATACTACTGAATTCTGTTAGCTGACTGAGTTTACTGAGGTATGAACTGAATACTAAACTAGACTGGACATGATAATGAGTCTACTGAGTTTTCCTGAGTCCTGTAACTGACTGAAAGTACTACTGTTGTAACGTGACTGAATTCTACTAATCGACGCATTATAGATATTATTCTATAACTAACACTAGCTCTAGGTAAATAGCTAAATTTTCGGGTATAAATACCCCCAGGACTCGATAGCATGAAAAGTAAAGCATCGCATGATCTTGCATAACATAAAAATGCACACTTGTTCATAATGTACCTATAGAGGAATTTTATCAAACACTTGTAAGGCATAATATATGTACATAATACTAAACAACATGTGAGCATCATGATTCAATTCCAATTTCACAATTTCAAGGGTTTAATCACGGATTCACATAAATCTACACACATAATAATCAATTCCACATGAAACGTGTAATAAATGATGAAATAGGAACCTAACTCAAATAATAATCATGAATACACATAAATTCCAATCATGGAAATCATAAAATCAAACTACTTGAGGTTTAAAAGAGTTTCTTGGACTCCAAGGGTAGAAGGAACCATTGGATGAACACTTCACATACCTTGGTATCTAAATTCTTGAATATTAATGGTGGAATCTTGAGCCTTCAATTTGAAATTCAATCACCTAGGGTTTTTGTTCTTGAGCAATTTGTGAAATAATAAGTGTATGTTGCAAATAAAAGGATAAATTTCATATTTTTGGGGGCTGAAAGACGTGGGAAAAGACCCAAATACCCCTAAGGATGCGTCTTTTAATGACTAAAAACCAAATTGTCGATGCGCAGACCGACTCGCTGCATTATTGGCATCGACGTGATGGCCAACATATTGCATCGCGTCGTTGGCATTGATGTGATGGCCAACGCACCACGTCGAGTCTGCATCGGTTCATTGGAATTTGCACTAAGCTGAGGAAAAAATTATCTATCGATGCGATGGATGACAAACGTGTCAAGATCGCATCGACTCACTGTTTTGGTCACTTGAACATATTCTAAATGAGGTTTGAAAAATCCAAAACATGTCCGGGAACACCTACTGACATTCCTGATCATGAATCAATTTAAAGATCATAAGGTCATAAAAGTCGTGAAATAGAGTTGCCAACTTACGAAGGCCAAAATAATACTAAGTCTGAATACTTACCTAGAATTTTCTAAGTCTGGGACCCCTTAGCAAGCTTAAAAGACTGAGTTAAGCTTTGGATTTTGTGGGGTCTTACATACTCAGACCCATCTTTTCACTCTTTCTAACCTCTTGAGTGTCTACTCTTAAGGTATACAACTTACTCTACTCTTTCCTTTTTAGGATCCTTCTCATGTTTTTAAATATCGGGCTTAATAGGTGATTTGGGCCACTCCATGAGAGTGTCTGAAGAGGTCATTGGAGGCTTTCACTCCTCCACACCACACTCATCTACTTCTATAGGTGTGATCATGCACAAATACCTATAGTGCTAGGGTGGATTGAGTGTTTTGTATACCTTAAAGACCACATCTTCATTATTCACTTTCATTGCTAGAGTGATCTCTCTGACATCACTTAGGGCTTCTTTTATCGCTAGGAATGGATGCACAGTATGATCGGTACCTTGTCATTTGCATCATAATCAAGCACAATAAAATTAGTAGGAATAATGAACTTATCAACCTTAATGAGCACGTCCTCAATAATTCTTCCAAGCACTACTCTGGTTCTATCCTCCATTTAGAGCACCACTGAATATGACCTCGGTTTTTTCAATCCAAGAGTATTAAAAACAGATAGACGAATCAAATATATTTGCACCCTAAGTCATTCAAATCGTGGACCACATTACTTTTATCAATTTGTATGGGGAGGGTAAAGCTCCTCAGGTCCTTCAGCTTTGTTGGCATCTTGATCATCACAATTGAACTGTACTCCTCAGTAAGTGACACCTTCTTGATATCACACAACTTTGTCTTATTGGTCACCACATCCTTCAAGTACTTAACGTACTTAGAAATTCCATGCAAAATATCTAACAAAGGAAGGTTAATGTGAAGTTCTATGAATGTATCAAAGAATTTCTTAAAATCATGCATTCTCTTTAGCCTTTTCGAACTTTGAAGGAACAGTGGTGGTGGTCTCTCTTGTATACACTCAACTGCCTTTTTTGGGTACTTAGACTTCCCTAAATTATCAACATCTTTGGTTTGCACTTGCTTCTCCTCTGCATGCCGTGGGACTAACTCTGCCTGTACCTTTTGATTTTTTTGGAGGTCTGTCGATCAATTTTCTACCACTTCTCAAGGTGATTTCCATTACCTACTTTAGATTTTCTGTGCCACTTGGTAAACCTCCTTGAGTTCTTCTATTCTGAGACAGAGCTAACAGCCCGAACTATGTCTCTAGATTCTTTTGAGCAAGTTACTGATTTTTAATCTCTACAACCATTTGTTCTTGATTGACTAGGATATTTTTAAGTGTCTCCTTGATATTACTGGCATAAGTTTTATGTTTCTGTTGAAATTATTGACTCTGAGCCTGATTATTGCTGTTGTAGGCATTATTATAATTTTTATTACCCTTATATGCATTGCCCACAAAGTTAATTGACTCTAAATTTTCTCCGCATGAGTATACAAAGTGCCCACTAATACCACAAATCTCATAGAAAGATGGGGTCTACTGGACTACTTTTACTTAGGCATGAGGTTAGTTCACACTCAACTTACTAAACTGTGTCATCATTTGATTTTGTAAAGAGGCCAACTGTGTGGCCAAAGCTATAACACTATCCACTTTAATCATCCCGACCGATTTTTTCACTGCACTTCTGGTCATATCACCTTGCCATTTAGGATTACTTTGTACAATTTGATTCAGCAAAGTGTGTAGCTTATTATAAGTTTTCTCCAGGCTTGACCACCTGTAGTTAAATCTAACAAAATTTTTTTAGTCTGGTCAAGAGCTTCAACAAAAGTATGAGCCAATACCTCACTAGTTTGTTAGTGGTATGGGCAGTCCTTGAGAAGTGATTTGAACCGATCCCATGTATAAGATAAGTTCTCATTTGTCTTCTGGATAAAACTCATAATTTCACTTCGTAACTTGCAGTTTTGCCAGACAAAAAGAATCGGATGTGGAACTTCTTCACTATCTCATCCCATGTACTAATGGAGTTTGAAGGTTCTGCCTTTAACCATTTCTTTACTTCCCCTAATAGTGAGAAGGGGAACAGAGTAAGCCTCATCTAGTATGTGGAGACTCTAATAGGAATAAGGTGTCACTGATCTCCAAGAAGTTTTGTAAATGAACTTGTAGATCCCTATGTGATAGGCTTGTGAATTGCCCATTGTTGTGCAACAACTGCACCATATTCTATTTGAGCTCAAATCTACCTCTAGGTTTTGGTCTGCGAATGACGGAGGTAACATTGGTTGTAGTGGGATTTCCACTTCATGTACTGTTCTACGAGATGGTTGTTGTCACCTATGTTTGTAGGATTAACTTCTTCCTTTTGAACTTGCGGGATAGGATATAGAAGGATCATTTCTCTCCTTTGCTGATGTAAATATTGCCCAGGTTTAGGATATGGGTCAACCAATTTCCTTTCCCTTGTCAACTTAGTTGAGTTTTAGACATGTACCTGCAAGTTTAAAAGCTAAGATCAAGTTGTTAGCACTTATAAAGTAAAATAGCAAGACTAAAAATAAGGTAGTTGAGAATTTCTAAGTCTCCAATAACGACACCAAAAACTTGTTGCATCCTAGTGCACATGCAAGTGTATGTGATCATTCAAGTAGTAAAGTGGCTCTTTCAAGCTGAATATCGATCCCACAAGGACTTGGTGATTAGCAAACTATTCAATTCTAACATTACTAACAAGATTAAACAAGTGTGAATTGTATCCAAACAAGATTTGACTTTTGTAATTATAAATTGTAACAAAATTTAACAACGATATGAGATTTGGATTGTAAATAATATATGGATAATTTCCAAGGTCGAGGCATTTACCTCATATTCATGCATAGCTATGATTTCTAGCCGATATTGGTGTTTATTGTGATTGTTAATCTATGAAATTGATATTATAACTTGGGAAAGGTCTTCCTATAAGTCATCTACCCTAATTATTCTCATAATTACACCGTTTTGCGAAGATGTGAGTCTTTAATATGGATGCATTAAACTATCTTCCCATTTCATTAGCCAAGTGAGGTGTTTAGGTATATCTCTAACCTAACCACAAATCATCCTCTAATAATTAGTATTTAATGGTTAAAGATATGATCCTTACTCTTTACATTCCTCATTCCATCCCTTCACTCCTATGGTCAATTCATTTTGTGACTTAGATTTATCCTAAAGTTCATGATGCTTTAGAATAGTAAAATAAGAATGTAAGAACAATCACATACTTGATAAAGATAGAAACCAACAATCAAAACATAATTATAAACTTATGTTTGTAGTCTCAACTCTATAATAAGGTTGTTTAGCCACTCATAGTCTTACAAATAATCACCATAGATGAGTTCATAAAGTAAAACTACAAGAAATTAAAGTATAAGAATAAACAATCCTAGTTTGAGCCCCTTATTGCCTGGTCTACTCTACAATTCATGTATTGATCCAAATATGGGATAAAATTGTGACTAAGAACTCCTTTTATAGAGTGTTAGTTTTTCCATAGGTATCCTAACACGAAATACATGCATTGACAACATTGCCCCTCACTTACGAGGCTTAAAAATCACTTTTGGATGCTTTTCACCCTTGAGGGTGGCACACCCTTATCGCGGATGACCAAGGGCGTGTCATACACTTAACGTGCACCCTTAAAATAATTTCATGTTTATTTTTTGTATTAGGGCATGTCACACCCTTATCTCGGATCTCCAAGTGTGCGACACACCCTTGTGCTCAGAAATGCCTCTTTTCTTAGTAATTTAACTCCTTTCATTTGCCTTCATATCCCGTACTTTTGTGGATGTCTTTCCAATTTCATTCCAACTTTTTTAACTTCCTAGAATTGCTTTTAACATAATATATGGTCTCCTATTACATTAAACAAGACTAATTAGTGCACACAACACAATAAAGTTCACTAAGATACACTAGAACAATACATAGCTCAAGTTAGTAACATTAGTTTTCCTGTCTAAACTCTATGTGACCAATTTGATTCTTAACTTATTTTGAACACACTTTAAAATCTCTAAACATGTACTTTAACACTTAATTACTCAATTCAACCATTATCATTCTATTACGCATACAAGAATTCCTCAAAAAAAAGACTAAACAGATGTAAATAATGACACTGAGGTGCGTAAATACACCTAAGATCACCAAGGTTTCCCATCATCCTAAATATAACCGATAGATATGCAGCTTAATCCTAATGGGATATTCCAACACAATAATTAAAGGATTAAATTCATGATAGGCTCATGAATCTAGGTGAGTCAACACTAGGTGTTTTATGATAAATAATTACGAAAAAGGTCACTAACACAGTATATCAGGCTTAATCAAACATGTTCAACCAATAATCTGGGATAAAATAGTGAGAATGTATATAAAAGTGTATATCAAACTACCTAAAGGTGTGACACAATAGTCTCTCAAATCAAGCCATAGCCATACCCCAATCTCATAATGTGTCAACCTCTAATGTCAATAATAGATGATACAAGATGATGCAATGAAGTAGAATGAAGGATCAATACAAAATATCACAAACAAGGTTCAATCATGGTAATTAAATACAAAAGTGAACACTCAACGATAATAACAAATCATACCAAGGAAAGCAATACAATGCAATGTTGTGATGATGAGATCATGATGAATAGTTGAAAGTCATCACAAGACTTTCTATATACACCGACTGAGCCTCAGTACTCTCACGATAGGACCCATAGAAAGTTCGCAATTCATATACTTTCTCAAATCACAATCTCATATCTCAATCTGCCTCTCTGGCTAATGTTCATAATCAAGGGTTTTATGAAGTGTCCCATTCATCTTCTCTAGCTAATGTTTATGGATCAAGGATTTCATAAAATGTTCTCGTATCTCAATTAACTCAACCAACACATTCCTCACTTTAGGCATTTTTAAAAGTGTCATTTTATTTCAAAATCTGTATTTCTCAGTGGTACTAATCTCATGAATATGTATGGATGAAATGAGGATGTAATGCTCAAAACCATTTAGTATAAAGATAATAATCAATTCAACACAGGTATAAATGAACTCAAAATCAACTCAATATGTAAATAATTCATGATATAAACTATCATTGATCACCTCTGGGATAAATAGTCATATAAGACATCAATAACATCATTTCCAACTCAAGACCCTCTCTTGGACATCAATACAGTGATCGAGGCAAATGACACTTAAATAAGGCCTATATTAACAAGTCAATCCCTTACTCGAGCGTCACAATAATAAATAAAGTAATTTAATGCTCAAATAAGGAAAATAATATCAATTCAAGCCCCCTCTAGGGCATCAAAATAATAAACAAGCTCTTAGGTAAATAATGATATTCACATAAGCCGCCATACGACAATACGAAACTAACAACAGTCCCAATAATAATATATCACGAAACTACCTAAACCTAACGTGATCCATACGATAAGTCTCATTTTTTTAGGGATGTCATCATTAGATTATAATACTAAAAGGAAAGCTACACTACTTAATAACATGCTTTATTAAGAGATACTAATCCCCAGTAATATTTTCAATTATTAAAAGTCTTTTCATACTCTTAGTATTACTAACCCTCAATCATCCCATCAAAAGATAATAAGAACCTAGTTATCCCCTAAAAGGTCTCTAAACCCAAATCATTTCATCAGCATCACTGAACACTATCCAAGTTCTTAAATAGAAAATTCACTAACAATGTTCAAGACCTAGCGTTAACTATCTACAATCTACTCTAAGGGTATTCACAAGAAGCAAGACTAACTAGGATAAGCAACTATATAACTACAATTCATCAAAGACGTTGGTACCCACAAAGATGCTCTCTATTTCACCTAAGTAGGACCCCTAATCCTAAAATATACACAAAAATACAAGCAAAAAAACATACAATAGATAAACACTTCAGACAAAGTCAAGGTACATCTTAACTTACCTTTAAAGAAGATCCACGAGCCAAAAGACGGTCCAAAGTATCAATCAAAAGCTCTACTCCCTTGAATCTTAACCAAACACGTCCAATCTAATCAAATATGACATCCACAAGTCAAAAAGAGTCCAACATTACCCATATTTACCATATTTATTTCAGGTCTAGAACACAATAAGAACAACAACATACCCAGTATATTCCCACATAGTGAGGTCTGGAGAAGGTAGAATATATACAGTCCATCTTAATACCTCATAGGCGAGGTATAAAGGTTATTTTTGATAGACTCCCATCTCGAGACCAAACAATTTAGGAAAAGAAATAAATAAGAATAAGAAATAAATGATAGTAATAAAACAACACACAGTAACAAATCACAAGATTTTCACTAATTAATACTACCAAAAAACTACTCAAAACCACAAACTACATCCAAAAACACCAAGAACAAGACACTACCCATGAAATGCTACAACTAATAGCCCCTATCCTGCTAATTGTAATACCCCGTATTTCCCTAGCATAAACTAAGTCCCAATATATGAATATTCATATATAAATTTTTCGAAATACTCATTAATTTTCAGTTTATGGCCTGACATTGTGCAGTAAATTTAATTATCTTTCCAACGATATAAAATTCGCCCAAATCTGATAATCGGGTAAGAAATTATGGCAATTTTAACTTTCAGTCATTAAACACCGTCATTTTGATGTTTAGCGCGTTGCGGAGCCAGTCTAAATAACAATTGTCAGTTTTCAGTATGGTACCATGATGTTGGCGCATCGCTCCAAGGATTCAGTTCACATTTGGCAATTTCCAGTGAGCCTCTGTGATTATGGCGCGTGGCAGAGGTGGCCAAAATGGCATTCCAGTGAAGGACCGCGATCTTACCGCGTCACACCATCGTACAGTTTTCCAATAGTCCCTTTTCTAGTGGCTTGGCACGATAGTGGCGCATCGCGCCAAGGCCAAAAATCAGGATCTTCAGTTTCCAACTTGCGTTTAGAAATTCGTTTAGGAGTATTTAGGTCTTTTCCCTAAGCCCTAAACTCGTCCTAAACATGAAATTTAACCCCTAATTGACCTAAATACTCATCATTATTCAATTCCTCTCAAATTCAAGATCCCTTTTTCAAGAACAAGAAACCCTAGCTCTCAAATTCAAGGCCAAATCTAAAGAACTCTCCATCAATCCTTCCAAATTCATTAACTCAGGTATGTTAGATGTTCATACATGGGTTCCTTTCGTCCATGGAGTCCAAGTATCCTATTTAAATTAAAAAATTATGATATTTTCAAGTTATTTAATTTTAAATTGTGATTTCACCCATGAATCTCTATGAACTATGATTTTATACCATGTTTGAATGAAATTATTGTTGTTATTCAATTCTCCATGTTCTAATGTTATCATTCCTTGAATTAAATCATGATTTAGTATTACTCATGTTGAATTCATGCTTTTACTACAAGTTCCATGAAATTTCTATGATTTGATCAAACCATGAACTCCAAGTGTTTGATAAAATGCCTACAAGAGTGATTGATTTAATAAAAGCCTTCACGCTTTGTCCTCCAAGCTTTAGTATCATTTTAATATTATTGTTTTTGAGTCCTAGAGGTATTGAATACACCAAAACCATAGTTATTTACTTAGTCTAGTCTCAGTACATTCCAGAATAGTCTTTAAAACATACTATGAGCATTATCAGAATAGTCAGACATCAGTCAGTTAAACTCAGAACAATCTAGTATTTCAGCGTCTTTCAGTTGGGAGTAGGATTTAGCATCGAGCGAGTGTAGGGATGGTGGCTTCCCCGTTAGATAGGTAGAGTCGTTAGTAGTAGTCCCTAAACTCCAGAACTACATAGCCAGCGTAGGATAGGAGACGTCACCCGTCAGTTTAGGCTTGACTATCTCGCAGGGGTCACCCATCAGTTCAGGCTTGACACCCTTAGTCCTACGGACAGTATATCAATGTAGTGGATCCACACAACCAGTGTTATTACCTGTGGTATGATATTAACACCCTTCCAGCTGGGGTTACAGGTTATACCCCGATTAGCTCAGATTGGGGCATGTCGGTTAGATGATACCTCCCACAGTCTTAGTCCAATAATCAGACCAGTAATTCAGTCTCAGTGTGGTTTGACCAAAGCATACAGATATCAATATTTTAGTATTTTAGTTTACAAACGTTTATTCAGTTTATGTTATATGCTTTGTCATGCATCCCCAGTATTTATAGATTTTATGTACCTTCAGTATTTACAGGCTTCCATGCATACACAGTATTTACAGATTTCACATATTTCCAGTATCTACAAATTTCATGCTCTCTATTCAGTACTCTATGCTTTATATGTATATTCAGATAATTTATTAATCATGTTCATGAAACCATGCATATCAGCCTACCTCATTTAGTATACTAGCACATTCAAAGTACTGATCGCATATCTTTTCTTGCGCTATGATGTATTATATCATAGGTTCTGACGCCTAGTTCTCAGACCTCGCTTAGACATTTTTCATCTCAGCAGTAGCACTGGTGAGTCCTCATATTTTGAGGATGGAGTATTTCTATTTCATGTTTTTAGTCTAGTAGTTAGTTGGAGTTAGTTGGGTCATGTCCCATCAACTCCCAGTCATTCGGTTTAGAGGCTTTCAGACATTAGAGTCAGTTATTTAGTATTCAGACTTTAGTTAACACTACAGTTAGTTATTCAGTTTATTCAGATTCCAGTGTTTTTATCAGACTCAGATAACTATGTTCTTCAGATCATAATTCAGTTTTTTTAAAACCTTATGGCATATCAGTTATTCTTCCGCATTTATGATTCAGTGCTCATAGCAGGTACCAGCTCATGGGTTAGCTTGTGGTCCCTTGGGACTATAAGCACCGTGTGACACCTAGGGTGTACTCTCGGGGCATTACACTAACATTCTACATACGCGTTCTCTGTACCTTTCTATTTAGAGTTATGTCCTCAATAAGTTGTAACTACTCCATGTCATGTCTAAGCACCTCTTTTTAATATTTTTTAGTCTACCTCTAACTCACTTAAATCCATCCATAGCCAACTACTCACACCTCTGCACTGGGGCATCTATATCCCTCCTCATCACATGTCTGAATCTGAACTATCTTAACCTCACTTCACACATCTTGTCTTCTACTGAAGTCACTCCTAATTTGTCACATATAACTTCATTCCTGATTCTATTTATCCTAGTAAACCTAAACATTTATAACAATATCCTCAACTCCGCCACTTTATCTTTTCAATTTAAAAGTTCTTAACCGACCAACACTTCGTCTCATACAAATAGATGGTCTAACCGTCACTCAATAGAACATACCTTTAAGTTGCTTCAAAAATTATTTCCAAAAATACAAGGGCAATAATGAGATTTTATTTTAGAAAAAAGTTCACCATATCAATAGGATTCATATCTAAAAACCCATGCAAAAATGAGGTAAAATCAGACTTTAAATCAAAGAAAATTAATTTTATAATTTACCAGGGAAAACTCCAAAAATCATATTTAAAATCAAGGATATGAAGTTTTTTTGAAGATAAAATCAATGGAAAATGATGAATACAGGATTTAGGAACTTACCTATGGAAGAAATCTCAAAAACCTGTTTGAAATCACCCAATTCCGAGGTCCTAAGCTCCAAAATTGGAGAAAATATATTTTAGGGCCGACACCGGGATTAAATCTGTATAGGCATGCTAACTTATCACAATTGAGGGACACCAATCGCGATTGTGATCTGAAACAAACCAACCCCTGACGAATGTTAGTCTTGGAGGCAAACAAAGGGAACCAATCAAGACCACCGACAGTGTACTACGATCTCCATACCCACCACCGCAATCATGATGAAGAAATAATTCGTCCTTTTGTAAATACAATGTAGGGATAGCGAACATGAAGATAGAAATACCGGAGCTACCTCAATGTGACAACTAGGTTGTGATCGCAATGAAGTGGGACCTGATGTCAGCAAGTGCTGAAAATTATTAGTCTAAAAAACATCCGGAGGGACCCCCGAGATTCGTCCGAGACCCTACAAAAATAAACTAATAATGCTACTAGGATAATTTAAATGTTCTAGACTCAATGAATCATCGAATTTTTAAAAGGAGGTCATTTACAGTGAATTAAGCCTGGGACCCCCTTTTAGGCTATTTTAGCTAGTTTTTATCTAAGAGGTTAACATGCAAAACAAAGGCTCGGGACCCAAACTAATTATGCTACTAATCCAAACTCGACATTCCAGATCTAACGAAACCAACAAAATAACCATCTAATGCTTAGATCACGAAATCTTTTTACGGATATCCAAAACCACAAACTCATATAAAACACTTTCAAACACATTAGAAACCATTTCCGCAACTTGTACGTGACATAAGACAATCACAAGAAAGGGCAAAATTGTTAAAATATAGAAAATTATAAAAATTAGTATGAGGATCATTACAGATAACCTAGCGGCAATTTATATAACTAAGAACCCCGTATTTTATGAATGCACAAAGCATATCAAACTGGAATGTCATTTTGTAAGTGAAAAATTGCTCGATTGTTTGATTTCTTTAGAGTTTGTTCCTTTTTCTTCTCAAATAACTGACATCATCACCAAAGCCTTGTCCGCACCACTTCATCACATACTTTTTGGGCAAGTTAGGATTCCAATCCTCGGGCTCTCACTTTAGGGAGCGGGCAGGTTCAGGCGGAGGTCTCATTTTTGGCCAACAATATTTAAGCTCTCACTATACCAATGGACAGAAGTCACTATGAAGAAATGAGAGCAGTAGAAGAGAATTGTTTGGGCCATCATACTAAATATTTGGGTTATTTATTTCTTCTAGCTGGACCAACAAGACAATTACTTGTTGTTGGGATCTTTCACATCTGTGATCTGTCTAGCCCAACTTATGTTATCAGTTTATTGTTTGATCAAACTTAAGAAATTGCATGCCATAGACCCAAATATGGGTGGCTTTAGATATTTGACCCCAAATAAGAATGTTTTTAAAGAATAGACTTCCTTACTTTTTAATATACTAAAAGTACCATTTTACCCCTCCATACCTCAAATATATTTTTAATCTTTCCATACTCATTTATCTCTCAAATTTTATTTTTTATTATTTTCACTTTTTAATTTTTCCTTTAAATTTATTATTGTGATTTTTATTATTTTCAATTTTTGTTTTTTCCTTTAATTTTATTTTCATGTTTTACCCATTGCAATAAGCTCAGGTGACGAGAAATTTCATAAAGCTACAAAAAAAGTTCATCTCAAAGCTTGAGCTTCGGATTTCTCTTTTTCCTTTGGTGTAATTGCATTCTAACTTTAGGATTTTTAATTTTTCCATTCATCTCTCTACACTTTAGGTAATTTCTTTTATTTTATCTTAATCTTATTGCATGCATTTAAAGTATTTGTTACCTAGCAATTTTTTTGAGCTGAAAACCACTTTTCTTTTTCGTGAATCACATTCTATAATGCATAGATTAATTTATAAACTCTATTTTTTTTTTCTATCTACATCACTTTGATGAAAATGCATTTTGGGTGATTTCTCTACTCACTGATCTCACTATTGTCCAGTAAGTAGGTTGTTTAGATTTGGATTTTGGGTGTTTTGTGTAGCCATTGGGTCAATTTTTTTTCCAATAAATTTTATTTTGCAGCTTGATTCTTATTTTTTTTGTTAATTTTTAATTTGATAGTTGTTTTTATCTTTATAACTCTGCAGATTTTGGCAATCATGTCTAGTAAGATAAATCATGTCGAGTAATTTATTGATCCTAATGATTGGTTCAAGTCAGACCCCCGTTGGAGAGGGGATTCAAATTATCATACAACGATAACGAGCTTTTTGGATGACACACAGTTGTCATTGTTAGAGAAAGGATTTTTTGGAAATTTGATGAAATTAGGTACCATATGTGGCATATTTTGATTCGGATGCTTCGCAATCCATTTTTATCAGAAACATCATCCTTTCGTCTGTGACATTGAAGCATTTGATAATCTGTCAAGCTTGAACACTGATTTTTGGGCATTCATCGAGTGTGGATTGAATACGTCGAAATGGTAAGTTTACTACCTTTAAGCTTTTCATTTTGTCATTTTTGTACTTATGGTAATGCATATATTCTAATTGTATTTATTTTTTCATGTATTTTAAGTGCCAAAAATATATACGTTAAAGGAAAAGATGTGTTTCCCAAATGTTTAGTGTTTGGTTCTTGTGCTGTGGATTTGGAGAAGTGGTTTTATTCATTTGCAACTTGTGGTCGACCTTTGAATGACACGGTATTCACTTGATATCCTAATCTATATTTGAATTGGCTAATATCTACCTGCTATCTTTGTAACTTTGGTGTAAAGTTGTAACTTTTCTATTCACTAGTAGAACCAGGTGTATAGTTAGAGGGGCGAAAGGGGATCATTCGATTTTTAGTCTAATCTTGATTTGTCTACCTGTTTTAACTTTATTTTCATTTCATTATAGAAACAAAGCCAATGCTGTTAACAAGATTCCTCCTGTTCTGATTCATTATCCGGTCACAAGGTTTGGCTAATTTCTTGGTTGCATGTTAGTAAGTAGGCGCTTGGCCGTAGAATTTATAAAGTTAGAGTTGAAGATATAGTAATGCTTAATTTGTATGTGGGGTTAATGACATTTCAGGAAGTTAGTTCCACAAATCGCGAACAAACAACAGAAACTAGCAGTTGAAGTACAGTGTCAATCCCCTCTTGGTTTATTTTATAACTGAGCTGCTGTTAATATTGTACATCCACAGATAACAAAGCCACCAATCTCAGTGGCACAAATTAGAAATGAAATAGAAGACTGCATTATTATCGATGCTGAAGATTACAAGGCCACTGGTTATTCTAACGTGCCAATGTTTATGCAGCATACTAAAGCAATTATAACGCCCCAAAATCGGGTCCCGAGACGTCACACGGTGCTTAGGGTCACAAGAGACCCCAAGCTAACCCTTCTACTGGCATAACTCATAAGCAACTGAATAAAAATACAAATCCATACAAATCAGCAGAAATTAACTCCTTTCTGAATCTGATCGATACAAAAATGGAATTTTACAGGATTACAATTCTGCCTTTACAACCAAAATTGAAACAAAATATGTCAACTTCTACTGACTGTCTATGAAGCCTCCACTAGTACTGACTGTAGGTAGTCGGGTCATGATTCCCGACTACCCCAACTAAATAAGATTGAATAAAGAAAATACAACACTATAACTCTGCATAACTAACCCAAGCCCTTGAATCAAAATGACTTATCACTTGCTGAATGGATACCACGAACTGACTGGATCCGAAGGTGCAACTATACCTTGTCCCTACATTCCAAGAAAATGTAGCCCACATACGAATATGTGGGTCAGCACCGTGGAAAAATACCGAGCATATGGGGGTGCAATGAATATATAAAATAATATCTTAATATCATCACAATTTATAAAATTATGCATGCTGATATAGGTGACTCACTTAGCTCGAATTAAATCATCAAAATCATGGATGAATAATACATGTAAAGTAAAACAAGTGAGTCATTACAATACGTTCTCAATTCACTCTCATCTCAATTTCAAATCATCAAAACAATCAAATCTCATGTCAATTCTCATTATAATATATTCCTTAAATCTTGTAAGAATAATGACTTTCTCAAACTCAGCCTTTTAAACAAATATGTTTTCATCTCAGATAGAAGAGTACACACACACACATTGGGAGATCCTATAATCGACATAAACCATGTGAGCTACATGGAGTCCAACGTACAACCCATGTTGGGGAGAGATATCCTATCCTTGCCATTGGAGTAGGACTTCCAGTATCAATTCAAAAACACTAGTGATCACTATATAAATCAGCCTCAGGCTCACATCCTAGGGGGGCAAGTAGTTCTAGGGAAGTATGGTCATTTTATACCTCCCACTCGGTGCTAAGGATTACTCTTTGACTTAGCTCAGAAATTTAAATCAGCCTCAGGCTCACATTAAAGAAAATCCACAATAAACACTTCAAAAATTTTCATCGGGAGCCAATTTGCTACCCCTTTATCATAATCAATAAAAACGTGGATTTCTTTCACAGTCGAGTTCAAAATAACTCATTCACGATCAAAAGGTCAAATCATTCAAAACAACTCAAATTATTTAAACTCAAGGTGTTTATAACATATGATTTTCTCAAAATAAAAATCTCAAATAGGGTTTCAAAAAGCACGAAATATCATGAACGTTGAAATAAAAGAGAAAGAGTAGAGTTGACCTTCTCGTTGATTTTATTCCAAACAATTACTGATGGATCAGAATTCAATGGAGCAACGAAGCCTCAACCCGACTGGACCCTCAACATCGAACCCCAACTCGAACAAACCAACAAAAATTTGAATTGAACCGAATGAACCAACTGACCCATTTGATTTTTTTTATCGCAGTCAGATGGGAGTTGGTTGGAATAGACTGTAAAAGCTCCGATATCATCACCTCGATTGCGGATTCACTATTTTCGGCCAGATTCAGCTGGAAACCAACAGAAAATGGAGAATTTTTTTGGGGATTTTGAACTAAACTCATTGAACGGACGAACTGTACCCCCGATGGCGCTGATTTCGATGCAAATATCGACAAAAAAACACATGGAAAAGAACCGGTCTCTCAATGTTTTTCGGTCTCTCAAATATCGACGTGGATTTTGCAGATGCATCTTCCTTATTCTTTTTCTCCCCAACACTTCCTGAACCCTTTTGAATTACTTGAGTAGTCACTTTCAATGTTGCAAAACTCACAATGCGACCAGTCTTAATTCCCTCTTCTATCATCTCCCCCATTTTATGGACCTCAATGAACGGCTTACCTAATGCAGGTAACAAGTGTTGATAATATGTTTCGTCCTGCGCTTGAATAAACACCTCTACTATTTTTCTTTCTTTCATTGACGATTTTACTCTAGCAGCTTGTTCGCGCCATCTGATCGCATACTCCCTGAAACTCTCAGTATTTTTCTTTGTTATACTTGTTAGGGATTTTTCATCAGGGATCAACTCTACATTGTATTGAAATTATTGCACAAATTCGTTAGCTAGGTCATCCCAACTAATCCATTTGTCAATGTCTTGGTCAACAAACTATTCTGAAGCTAGACCTGAAAGACTCTCACCGAAATATGCCATGAGTAATTCTTCCTTCCCTCCAGCGCCCCTTAGCTGGTTGCAATAGCGTCTCAAATTTGCTACAGGATCGCCATATCCATCATACTTCTCAAACTTCGGCATTTTAAAACCAAGAGAAAGATGTACACCAGGAAACATGCACAGATCTTTATATGAGACACTTTTGTACCCCCCAAGTCCTTGTAAGTTTTTCATAGTCAGTTCCAACTTCTCAATTTTTTGGCTATTTCCTCTTGTTCTTCTGTCATAACAGGTTTCTCAGTGTTAGGAGGAAATTCAGGCGGTTGAGGGCAATTGTAAGTACCAGTCGACTTAAATGTAGGTTCGAGAGCTTAATGCTGATCACTAAAAATATTCAATGCAGGCTTTCTTGTAGAGTAGGGAGGCACAACTTGTGGATGAACATCAAAAGTATGAGCTTCAGGTGGGGGTGGCGCCAAAAAATCATGAACAACAGCTGAAGCCGAGTATGTGGTAGTCTTGGATTGGGGAGTGAGGAAATGAACATTGGAAGTGGTTGGTTATTGTTGCCCCGGAGTCGATCCTGATGTATGTTATGGCATAACAACAAAAATGGGAAATTGTGCATGTGATACGGGAGGCAAGCTAGAAAGATATTTCGTATTATCAGTGGGAACTGGAGGAGGCGGCAACCCATTAGCCCAAGCTCGATGCATTTCTATTATTTGCCGCCTTAATTTCCGAATCTCTTTATTATCTCCTACATTCTCATTCCCCGAACTCCCTATCTGATTAGTGACCATTAACTCGGTATCCTTGTTGGCCATAACTTCCTCTGTGACTTGGAGAAATATGGAGAACCAGCCAAAATGCCACAAACCAATCACCTTAAACTAACTGGACAAGAGATAGAAAATGCGTTAGAGTTCAACAATTTTTCAAAACATTTTTTTTTTGAAAAGGTCACCGAACCCAAGAAGGGAGCCTACGTATCTCACCCTCGAGAGAGGAGAATCAGGTGTGCGTAGTTCGTGATGTCTTGCCAAAATGGCCGATTAAACTCTTTTCTTTTTTTTTGAAACTTTAAAAAGAAAAGAAAATAAAAATTTGTCAAAAGAATTGACGATAATCTTTTTTTTTGCATTTTTTAGGATTAACATTCTTATACAAAATGAAACCTATGATTACCAAAGAAAAATCTTTTGGGGTTTTTGATTTTGAATTTCATAGGAAAATGAAACTTGAAACTATTAAAGAATTTTTTTTTTGTAGTTTTCTTTTAGAGATGTATATGAAACACCTACTCTAAGTGAAGAGTGAAGAAAATCTTTTTGAATTTTTCAGATTTCTGTACAAAATGAAATCTATGATTACCGAAAAAATATTTTTGGATTTTGGATTTTGAATTTCATGCGAAAAATGAAACCTGAACCTATTAAAGGGAAATATTTTTTTTTGTTTTCTTTTAAAGATGTACATGAAACACCTAATCTAAATGAAGAGTGAAGAAAATCTCTTTTTTTTTGGATTTTTGAAATAAGATCAACCAAAAATAAAACCTACGACTATTAAGGATTTTTTTTTTTGTATTTTTATTTTCAAGACATGTATGAAACACCTAATCTAGATGAAAAGTGAAGAAAATCTTTTTTTTTTATTTTTTAAATAAGATCCCCGAACCTATAATAGGCTGCCTACGTATCTCACATCCCGAAAGAGGAGAATCAGAGGTGCGTAGTTCGTGCAGATTGAACAATTAACGATTAACTAATAAATTGACCCTAACTTAAGAGATACAACCAAAATAAACGAATAAAAACTTTTTGGATTTTCAACTAGACACTTCAACTAAGATTGACACCACCAATTATGAAGAAAATCTTTTTGGTATTTTTGCTTTTGACAAATAAGTAGAAAAGACAAACAAAACTCTCTTTTTTTTTCTTTTTTTTTGTTGAACTTACGGTACTTTGAGAAGATATATGCAAAATGTAAAAATAATCTTTTTGAGTTTTTGGATCGTGAAGAACAAAAGCCATAAAGAACTCCAAAATAAACTACGACACTCCTTTTGATTCATTATTTTTGACTCACTTTTTCTATTATTTTTTTCTTCTTGTTTATTTATTTTTCTTTTTTTTTTGCCTACACACCTTACTCCTAACAAATGTTTTTTCCCAAATCAGTCCGTCAAATAACCACGTTACCCTTAAAGATGCAACAGTTAGCACATAGGGATGCTTTAGAGGTGAGTCTCCTACAAAGGGCCACGTGGGTCCCGCTAGGTCTCAGTATGATGCACATAAGCATGACCTAAAGGCTGACCTACGTTGTGGTTCACTAACAAGGCTGTTCGGGGGAGCGTATGGTCGATAGTGGCTGCTTTGCTTTCCACCTACTCCATAACACCGACGGCTCCCCTCCTAAATTAAGGGTGACTCAACTAGAGGTCATGTACAACACGTGTACTACAGACTTGTTGCAGAAAAAAGGACTGGGGGTAGACTCATGATGCCAGATATAAAACGGTAACACATAAGATAAATACTGTAAACAAAAAGCACGAAATCGCACAAAAGTGATAACAATAACACAAACAAAAACCGCAAACAATTCTTATACACTCGTAATGCCAAACAAAGTCGATACGACTCCAAAATAAGCTCGAATTCTGAAAAATCCCCAGCAGAGTCGCCAGAGCTGTCACACCTCTTTTTTCGCACTCCAAAAAGATTTGTTTTAAGGTTTGAAAGGGTTTTTATTATTAAGTGACAAAAGATGAAAAATTTGTTTTCGAAAAGGATTCATTTTATTCAAAACTAAGAGTCGCCACTTGGCATAGTCCGGTGTGCCTCACCTTTGGAAAACCCTTTTCAAAATGATTTTGACTCTGTAAAACTGATCCGCGAACAGAGATTCCTACTAAGGAATTCTGTTGATCGAGGGGAAGGTGTTAGGCACCCCTCGGTCCCGTGGTTTGACCACGGTCGCTTGGTGGAGTGTATCGGCTATTTTGGCATTACGAATGTATAAGCCACACAAAAAAATATAGAACAATCAATCAAACACACAAACCAAAATAAATCCAAAATATAGTGTCCCGTCCAATTATACAGTCCAAAAATAAAAAAAATGTAAAAATATAAATCCTATTCTAAGCTAATGCTAGACTAAGCTCCAACCCATTGCTTTCTCCACCCGACGTTTTCATGCCTTGATCGTGCGTCGTCTTCAAGTACATGGTAACTTCGGGGCATTCCCCGGATAAATCAATACAAATCCCTCGGGGCATTCCCCGGCCAAATGAGTACAATTTTTTAATGTGAGAAAACCAAACCATTCACCCAAATTTCCAACATTCAACAAAATTTCAAACATTTAACAAAACCACAAATTCTAAACTTTGCCTACCCAACCTACGTTTGCCTATCCAATTCGTTGACATGATACTATCACGTTTAACATTTATTTTTTTACTCCAAATTAAGCAACGACCCTAAATCAGAACTAAACGATAGTCATTTATTTTTCAATTCCTACCATTCAACCCCAAATTCTTTTTAACACTAAATTTTCCATAATTCAAGATTAACGATCCACAACCACTATGAACTCAATATTCGTCATTCAAATCACACATAATTTGCACCCAACAGAATCAACAACCAATCAACACAAACAATCATTCATCACCAACGAAGATCAAAACCACACACGAATATTCAATTCGAAGCACGAAATATCATGAACGTTGAAATAAAAGAGAGAAAGAGTAGAGTTGACCTTCTCGTTGATTTTATTCCAAACAATTACTGATGGATCAGAATTCAACGGAGCAACAAAGCCTCAACCCGACTGGACCCTCAACATCGAACCCCAACTTGAACAAACCAACAAAATTTGAATTGAACCGAATGAACCAACTGACCCATTTGATTTTTTTTATCGCTGTCAGATGGGAGTTGGTTGGAATAGACTGAAACAGCTCCGATTGCATCACCCCGATTGTGGATTCACTATTTTCGGCCAGATTCAGCTGGAAACCAACGGAAAATGGAGAATTTTTTGGGGATTTCGAACTAAAATCGTTGAACGGACGAACTGTACCCCCGATGGTGCTGATTCCGATGCAAATATCGACAAAAAAACACATGGAAAAGAATCAGTCTCTCAATGTTTTCCGATTTCTCCGTTGGATTTCAGTCAAACACCACCCCCGTTGTTTTCTCCTCTTTCCATTCTCTCTCTCTTGATCTCTTTCTTGACCTCTATGTATGTGTGTATGATTTGGGATCTGAGAGAGGTGCGCGTGGAGAGTGTGTGATGGTGAGGGGATTATTGTTGAAGATGAGTGCTCGTCTCTTTTCTGTGTGCTCCTTCTTTTGTGAATAGAGAATTGGGTCTCCTTCGTCCATGCCTGTGAGGTCCCTTTTTGTGTATTTCTTTGTTTGAGGGGGGGGGGGGGGGGGGGGTCACGTGAGGTGGGGGTAGGAGGGGTAGGGGTTAGGATGTGTTGTCAATTCTTAATAGGGAGGGTTGTTGAGTTGTTATCAAAAGAATATTTTTGGATTAGGTTTGTTAGGATTTTATTATTTTTGTCATTTTATGGAGGGTATAATCATGTGGGTGAGAGTGCGTGGTAATGTGAGCTAAAAATGAATAAAATTGGACTTGGGAGGGACAAAATTAGGTGTCTACACACAACTTAACATAGTTCATAGCTCTCTACATCTTAACTTAACTTCTTCTTGCAATCCGGAGAGCGCCTAGATTAACAACACTTACCCACCGAGTACTTCCATCACTAACCTATACTCTCTGTCATACAAATATCGTCAACACCCGTTTCATACCTCGAACAAACTATATCACTTCCTATTAATCCAATTGCATGCAAAAAGAGATTTCGCTATACTTATTCTTAACAAATCACACTTACCATCCTTCTTACTACTACATCTCCACATCCCACATTTTCAGCCAGCACAAGGAACAAGATGAACTACAAGTTGCTAGTGGATCGAAATAGGCCTCACACAGCTTCACTAGACTTTGGTTTTGTGTTTTGATCAAGAAAGTTATATGAATAACAAATTAACTATGCTAGTGAATCAAAATAGGCCCCACACGGCTTCACTAGACTTTGGTTTGTATTTTGAACAAGAAAATGAGATGAATAAGAAAGAAGCTATGCTAGTGAATTGAAAGAGCCCCACACGGCTTCACTAGACTTTGATTTTTCACAAACATGATGATAACAAGATTACATAATACAAGAGATAGAAACTTGACACACAACATTCAACTATCTAAGAATACACCTTACTCTGTCTTAATTAAATAACTCATAAGAATGAGGGCATAACTTTCAACTTAAGGAACTTAATACACTAAAGAGCTCCTCTTAAGCCCTTTGTGTAACTTTTGAAATTTCTTCTAGAAAATATAGAAGCATTACCTGGGGAAGAACTGGAGCTTGCGAATCATGTTATCTCAAAAATAATATATAGAGGGAGAAGTATAGATTAACATTGTAGATTCTGAGGAGGAATCTGAAAGCACATCTAACCTAGGCTTAGTTCACGACTTTTATGAACATGAATAAAGTACTTCAATCTTTGGAACTCAAAAGCATTGACAGGATACTTTCTAGCTCTCTTACAATCCCATAACTATCTACGGAGAATTAAGCTTAACAATTTCTGATATCTTGAAAATGAGGCAGAGTTGGCCAGAATAGAGTAAGATGAGAATCTATATAAGCTTCTTGGAGAACTTTTTTATAGACGTCTCCGTAACAATTTACTAAATGCCCTGTAGCCTCTCGAAGAAAAGTACAGACGTCTCCGTACCGTTCCGCCAGAATCTACTAGACACGACTTCATAGATACCCTAGGACACTTGAACTCTGTGCTCTGATACCAAGTTTGTAATGCCCCAAAATCAGGTCCCGAGACGTCACACGGTGCTTAGGGTTACAAGAGACCCCAAGATAACCCTTCTACTGGCATAACTCATAAGCAACTGAATAAAAATACAAATCCATACAAATCAGCAGAAATTAACTCCTTTCTGAATCTGATCGATACAAAAATGGAATTTTACAAGATTACAATTCTGCCTTTACAACCAAAATTGAAACGAAATACATCAACTTCTACTGACTGTCTATGAAGCCTCTACTAGTATTGACTGTAGGTAGACGGGTCATGACTCCCGACTACCCCAACTCAATACGACCGAATAAAGAAAATACAACACTATAACTCTGCATAACTAACCCAAGCCCTTGAATCAAAAGGACTCATCACCTGGTGACTGGATACCACGAACTGACTGGATCTGAAGGTGCAACTATACCTTGTACCTACATTCCGAGAAAATATAGCCCACATACGAATATGTGGGTCAGCACCATGGAAAAATACCGAGCATATGGGGGTGCAATGCATATATAAAATAATATCTTAATATCATCACAGTTTATAAAATTATGCATGCTGATATAGATGACTCACTTAGCTCGAATTAAATCATCAAAATCATGGATGAATAATACATGTAAAGTAAAACAAGTGAGTCATTACAATACGTTCTCAATTCACTCTCATCTCAATTTCAAATCATCAAAACAATCAAATCTCATGTCAATTCTCATTAGAATATATTCCTTAAATCTTTTAAGAATAATGACTTTCTCAAACTCAGCCTTTTAAGCAAATATGTTTTCATCTCAGATAGAAGAGTACACACACAGACATTGGGAGATCCTATAACCGACATAAACTATGTGAGCTACATGGAGTCCAACGTACAACCCACATTGGGGAGAGCCGTCCTATCCTTTCCATCGGAGTGGGACTTCCAGTATTAATTCAAAAACACTAGTGATCACTATATAAATCAGCCTCAGGCTCACATCCTACTGGGCACGTAGTTCTAGGGAAGTAAGGTCACTTTATACCTCCTACTCGATGCTAAAGATTACTCCCGGACTTAGCTCAGAAATTTAAATCAGCCTCAGGCTCACATTAAAGAAAATCCACAATAAACATTTCAACAATTTTCATCGGGAGCCAATTTGCTACCCCTTCATCATAATCAATAAAAACATGGATTTCTTTCACAGTTGAGTTCAAAATAACTCATTCACAACCAAAAGGTCAAATCATTCAAAACATCTCAAATGCACAAGAACGAAAGAGAGTTCTTGTTGAAAAACCCCACATACCTTAAATGATGAACTTTAGATCGATACTCATTTTTTAGATGTTAATCGTGCCTTTGAATGATGGTTCTTGGAGTTCTTGAACTAGGAACTTGGAATCTTGAATAAATTTGCAGAATTAATGGTGAACTTTAGAGGTTCTTGAAGTTGGATGTAGGAGCTTAGGGTTTTCTTTTTGAGGGAATTTGATGAAATATAACATATAATGCTTCTAATAGGCTTTAATATAGGGTTTGGATGGATTTTAGGTGAGGGGGAATGACCAAAACGCCCCTAAAAATCAAATAATTCTTGCATCTATCCTTTGGTGGACTATTTTGATAGTCTGAAGTAGATCAACCATAACGTTTTACTCCGATATCCAAATTGGATGAAACCAATTTCATTAGAAAGAGAACTCTTATATATTTCCGTTGATATATAGTATCTCACCCAGATCATTGTGTATGAGGAGTTATGATCATTTGAAGTTGACCCAAAAATTCACTTTTGATAATCTGAAGTAGATCGACCATAACATTTTGCTCCGATAGACAAATTGGATGAAACCAATTTCATCGGAAAGAGGACTCGCAGAGCTTTCCGTTGATATATAGTATATCACCCAGATCATTATGTACAAGGAGTTATGATCGTTTAAAGTTGGAGCAAAAATATGCCAGGCCTCAGTACTTTTTTTTCCTGCACGTTTTACTGTTCACTACTATTCACGGTTCGATTGGAATGTTCATAACTCGTCGCTCGGGTGTCCATTTTGGATGATACACATATCATTGGAAATATTATTCGATACTCTACGCAATGGTGGGTCATAATATAGGACATTCCACACGGAAAATTTATAATTTATTCTAGAAGATAGAACCCAACACGTTTACGTACAAAATTTCAACGAAAAATTTTCCGGGGTATTACAGCAATGATGGAGAAAATTTATAGGATGGTAAGCTTATATGATCTATATATATTGGTTATGAATATAATTCTTGTGGATTGCCATTGATGTGTTAAATCTTTAATTCAAGATGAGGAAATTGAGATGGAAGATGCAGAAGATTGGTTAGTTGTGGACATAGACAGTTCTGATAAAAAGAGCGAACTCACTGTAGTGGAATACATTGATGACATCTATTCTTACTACAAGAAGGTTGAGGTAGAGATGTTATCTCCACTCTCGCTATTTGTTTGTTAGAAGTTTTTTTTTGTTTACAACTTGTACATGCTCATTACCCCACTGTGTGGGAATACACTGGGTTTGTTGTTGTTGTACATGATCATTAGGATTGTGGCGTGTAGAGTTAGAAGAAGTCCCATATTTTTCAACTGGTTATCTAATTCTTTTGGATAGGATCTCATTAAGATTAATAGATTGCCAAATTACTCACAAAAGCTAGTCTAATTTCAATATGGACTGCAATTTTTAGTCAGTAAAATAATAGGTACAGAACATAGGATATATAGACACACGGAGGGTATACTTGGGTTGTTTCTGTTGTGATGCTATTCTATCAAGCATGATTACTATTTCAATTTTAATTGCAAATTTGGAAAGAAATGGAGGTGTATTTTTTACCCCTTCCTTTTAATGTCATTTTTAATTGCAAATCGCTAGCTGCGTCCCCTCCAAACTATATGGAACAACAATTTGATATCAATGAAAGGATGAGAGGCATCCTCATTGACTGACTGATTGAGGTATATAATGTTTGCTGTTGCATGTCATTTCTGAGTTTTATGCAGAAAAATGTGATAATTTTAGGTGTCATTTAACGTCTAATACAATTTATAGGTTCACTACAAGTTTGAACTGATGGATGAGACCTTGTATTTGACTATGAATCTCATCGATAGATTCTTAGCAGTTCAGTCAGTGATTAGGAAAAAACTTCATCTTGTTGGAATAACAACTTTGCTTCTTACCTGCAAGTATGAAGAGGTTTCTATACCTGTAGTAGAGGATCTAATTTTGATCTCTGACAAGGCTTATGCCAGAAAACAAGTGCTTGAAATGGTTAGTTTAAAGATTAAAATCTTATATTATTAGGACTTGTATCTCCATTTTGTTCTTCCTCGCTAAATGATTTCAATCATTTTCTTATCCATAGAAGAAGTTGATAGTTAATACCTTACAGTTCAACATGACACTCTAAGTCTGATAAGAAGGTCGGTTAAACGTCTTTGTCATATGAAGAAGTAACGCAAAAATATGAATCACTACTCATACAACTTTTTGTCATTGTTTAAATCAGGTGGAGCTCGTGTCTTTCTTCTTGATCGAGCTATGTCTGGTTGAATAGGAAATGCTTAGATTCCCACCATTAACACTTGCTGCTACAACTATCTTTACTACTCAGTGCACTCTCAGTGTGTCTAGGGAGTGGAACACAACCTGTGAGAAGCATAGCAGCTACGACAAGAATCAGATTTTGTAAGTATATTTTGTTTTTAAAGATACTTGTAAATGTACATCCCTTTATCGAATAGACAAAGATGTGTAATTGTGTTTCTTATTTTCTATGACAGGGAATGCTCGAAATTGATGGTTTCTTTCCATCAGAAGGCAGCAGTTGGGAAGCTTACAAACATTAGAAAGTTAAAATTTCTAAATAACAGTATAAAGCTTAAGTGATTAGAAGCTTGGACACATAACACACTTAACAACTAATGTGACTAAAAGCTTAGTGGACACACTTAAAAAGCCTTTATATATATATATATATTATGTATTCTCTAAAACAATAACTTTATCAGTTGGTCTCGAGAATAAGGAGTGTCAATGTCAATAATACTAGTGCTAGAGAGGTAACAAATTTTCATATTGAACCAACACATTTATTAACTAGGTCCCTATTTTAGCTCGTCCAATATTATTTGGGTTAAACATGTAACTCAATGATTGAAGCGATATAAGCAAAAAATGCATATTGAAACCTGTGTTGAGCAAAAGAATATTAGTAACAATTTGTATTTGATGTTTATAATCACAGTACAATAATTTTCTAAACTAAGTCTTGCCCATAAGGCAAGAGTTGCATATATGTTAATAATCTAATCAGTGCAATTAAAGAATAAACTTTTGCCTCTTGGGCAAAAGTTTTCAATTTAAACAGTATAGCATTTGTACAACAATTTTCTAAACTAAGTCTTGCCCATGAGGCAAGAGTTGCATATATGTTAATAATCTAATCAATGCAATTAAAGAATAAACTTTTTCCTCTTGGGCAAAGGTATTCAATTTCAACAATTTTCTAAACTAAGTCTTTCTCATGAGGCAAGAGTTCCATATATGTTAATAATCTAATCAGTGCAATTAAATAATAAATTATTGCCTCTTGGGAAAAAGTTTTCAATTTCAATAATTTTTTAAAGTCTTGCCCATGAGGCAAGAGTTTCATATATGTTAATAATCTAATCAGTGCAATTAAAGAATAAACTTTTGCCTCTTGGGCAAAAGTTTTCAATTTCAATAATTTTCTAAACTAAGCCTTGCCCATGAGGCAATAGTTGCATATATGTTAATAATCTAATCAGTGCAATTAAAGAATAAGTTGTTTCCTCTTGGGCAAAAGTTCTCAATTCCAATAATTTTCTAAACTAAGTCTTGCCCATGAGGCAAGAGTTGCATATATGTTAATAATCTAATCAGTGCAATTAAAGAATAAACTTTTGCCTCTTGGGCAAAAGTTTTCAATTTAAACAGTATAGCATTTGTACAATAATTTTCTAAACTAAGTCTTGCCCATGAGGCAAGAGTTGCATATATGTTAATAATCTAATCAATGCAATTAAAGAATAAACTTTTGCCTCTTGGGCAATGGTATTCAATTTCAATAATTTTCTAAACTAAGTCTTGCCCATGAGGCAAGAGTTCCATATATGTTAATAATCTAATCAGTGCATTTAAATAATAAATTATTGCCTCTTGGGAAAAGGTTTTCAATTTCAACAATTTTCTAAAGTCTTGCCTATGAGGCAAGAGTTTCATATATGTTAATAATCTAATCAGTGCAATTAAAGAATAAACTTTTGCCTCTTGGGCAAAAGTTTTCAATTTCAATAATTTTCTAAACTAAGTCTTGCCCATGAGGCAATAGTTGCATATATGTTAATAATCTAATCAGTGCAATTAAAGAATAAACTGTTGCCTCTTGAGCAAAAGTTTTCAATTCCAATAATTTTTTAAACTAAGTCTTGCCCACGAGGCTAGAGTTGCATATATGTTAATAATCTAATCAGTGGAATTAAAGAATAAACTTTTGCCTCTTGGGCAAAAGTTTTCAATTTCAATAATTTTCTAAATTAAGTCTTGCCCATGAGGCAAGAGTTGTATATATATATATTAATAATCTGATCAGTGCAATTAATGAATAAACTGTTGCCTCTTGGCAAAAGTTTTCAATTTCAATAATTTTCTAAATTACGTCTTGCCCATGAGGCAAGTGTTGCATATATGTTAATAATCTAATTAGTGCAATTAAATAATAAACTTTTGCCTCTTGGGCAAGAGTTTTCAATTTTAAGATTTTTCTTAACTACGTCTTGCCCATGAGGCAAGAGTTTCATATATGTTAATAATCTAATCAGTGCAATTAAAGAATAAACTGTTGCCTCTTGGGCAAAAGTTTTCAATTTCAATAATTTTCTAAAGTCTCGCCCATGAGGCAAGAATTGCATATATGTTAATAATCTAATCAGTGCAATTAAAGAATAAACTGTTGTCTCTTGGGCAAAAGTTTTCAATTTCAATAATTTTCTAAAGTCTTGCTCATGAGGCAAGAGTTGCATATATGTTAATAATCTAATCAGTGCAATTAAAGAATAAACTTTTCAATTTCAAGAAAAAAGGAAAAGATCCTCAAGATAAAATCTATGTCATAGAGAGGGATGTGATTGTTTCCAGGTGGATTTTCAGGTATGAGAATATCTACAAGAATTTCCTGATCTACCTGCAGACCAATGCGCCTCCCTAGATCATACCTACAGGAAGTCGATGTTGATGCTGCCATTGCAGATTTTAACAAACTTGAAAGATAAGCCATTGGCACTGCATTTTTCCTAGATTGTGTTGGTAGTAAGCTAGCTATTGTTTCGACGATGATCCTTTGTCTTTTCTGCAAATCCAAATCCATGAAACTTCTTTTAACCAACTGAGGGTCTTTGATGAACAAGCCCTCAAGAGAATTATGGGCATAATTTATCAAAATTCTGCTGATAATGTCTTTTTTAATACCTTTTATTTTTACTGCTGACAGAACTCTCTGGAAAAAAATCTAGATTTAGCATCGCGAGTGATTTTCCCTACCAGTCTGATGGTGTCTCAGAATCAATGCAAACAGGTTTGGGTGGAAAATTATACTCTAGCTTTGACAAACCAGATGTTAGCTGCTCTTTATAGGCATTATTTGTAATTGCGTTTATTAACTGGCTAACAAGATTGACTTCTTCAGATATCGTTAGTAATGTTTCACAACGATGAAGAACAAATATCGAGTTGGATATGTTTTGAAATACCGCATCCTTAAGGAATACCTCAGTACGAATTTTTATGTTTTTTTCGGAGATATCTTCTGTCATTTCCATGAACCTGGTTGCACATCTGAGTAACGCCACATTTGATATGGTAATCTCAATGTTCACTCCATAGCAGAATTTTACAGCAAGTTCAAATGCATCAGATCCGCCAGGAAGACCAGTAAGATTGATTCTTGAAACCTTTGTATCCTTCGCCTCTAGCAGCAGCTTTCTAATTCTTCCACTTCGCGAAACCAGAGGGAACTGGAAATAATGAAAAATTAGCAATCATATTAGAAATGTATCCAAGACATTCTTCTTTCATTTTTTTTAATTTTAACACGAAGCACATAGCTTAAGTTTTGTAGTTCTATTTTTGCATCTGACTATTGACTTTTCTTTTCTCCTCAACACAACTGTATTGGTATCAGTAGCCTACTTATAACGGCTAAAATATTAATCTTTTTCAAGGTACTTTAGACTAGCCATTTCTTTGCACAACTTCTATTTTTCCATAGACTTGAGCATTACAATGATAATGAAAAATGGTAGATTAAATTACACGAGAGGAAGAAAGATTGCACACTTCATTTTTGTACCTTGTGAAGAGAAAAATTGGCTAATCCGACTTCTATAGTAAGATCACTCAAAACATCAGATATTGGCCTGCAATAGAAAATATAGTCAATGATCAAAAGTTGGAAACTTACATTTTTTTAAAAAAAATTTAGCCTAAGGTTTCATGCACGCGCAACTTACATCTCAAGAATACAATGCTGGGTTGTAACGATCTGATTTGCTGAACCAGAATTCTATACGGTGATCATGACCCCAAAGGACCATAAGCTAACCTATGACTGATATATGTACCTGTATACTGCATAAGATAACATAAGAATGCAAAAACATGCACTGAAAGGCCATAAGGTTCGATCATGAACATAACTGAATAATATAACATCTGTGTGGGCTAATAGAATACCCAAAACAAAAATAAAGTCTAAAACATGATAGTCTGTATCTAGTCTGCATCTAGTTTGGAAGCCTCTACTGTCTGAAGAATCTGAATAAGGAGTTGATGGGACATGTCCCCAACTAACTCCAACTAATAATCTAATCAATGAGATACTAGAAAATCATTATGTCCTCGAAGGATGAGGACTCACTTCTACTCTGACTGCTAAATCTGGAATCTACTGCTGATCTGGAACTCGTGTCTCTGAACCTATGATGTAACATAAAAAAAGCACCATGGCGTGAATGCGTCAGTACATATATACCGAGTATACATGTGAGGTAGGATATATACAAGGGTTTACATGCATGAATAATTCTAACTAACTGTCTAACATGAACGTTAGAATACATGCATAAATACGTAACTATAACTGACAACGTGATTTTGTGATTTCTAAGTCTATATACTGATAACGTGACATGCTAGTAACCGATATGACTGATAACATAAAGGAATATATCTGAATAATACTGATAACATGGGTGACTATATCTGAGTATAACTGATAATGTGGGTTACTGTAGCTGACAATCCTGAATCTGATGGAACTATCTGAGTTTCGTACTGTATCTAAGTTTACTGTACTGTATCTAAGTTTACTGTGTCTGACAGTCCTAAAATCTGAAGAACTATCTGAGTTCTATTACTAAGACTGATTGGCTTTATCTGACAGTCCTGATTCTATAACATGAAACTGTGGGAAGTAGTATCTAACCGACATGCCCCAAAGGTGCTATGATAGCTGAGCTGGGGTCCAATCTATGAACTGATTGGAAGGGTGTCAATACCGCGCCACTGGTAAGGACAATATGTGAGTAACCCTCATATAACAGGTAACTCTAGCGAGAACGGTGGGAGCCCTCACACAACAGGTTAATCCACCTCATCTACCCTCTAATAGCAGGCTACGATGTCTCAATCTATGCTGGTTACATAGTTCTGGAACGAAAGGATTGCTTTTAGGAATCACACCCTCGTATAACAGGTGAGTCCCCATCCTTGGGTTCACTCAGTGCTAATTCCTACTCCCATATGGATGGACACTGAGCATGATTTACTGAACTGAACTGAGCATGGACTGAGTTACAGTATTTCCGTGGCTAACGGAATACTACTGATATCTGATAACTGACTGAGTCATGAGATCATGAAGATTTTTCCTGAGTCATAAGACTATCTGAAGTCTAAACGTTCATAGCTTGACTGAGAGTATCATGAAAACATGACATAGATCTAGGCACACGGCTAATATTTTGGGTACAAGTACCACCAGGACTTGATGGAAGGGAACTGACATGACTTGATATTCTTGAATACATGATAATCACCACAATACGTTTATTGAAGCATTTCATCAAACATCTAGTAGGCATAAACTTGTACATTTATGGGTATTTCATGATATCATGCTAGTTAGGAAAATTTCCTTCATCTAGGCATTTTATCAAACATATGGAAGGCATAGTACATGTAAACACATTATACAACAATTAAACATCATGCTTTAATTCCAATTCCATCATACAATGTTTTAGTCCTGAGATTTCATAAATATTTATCTATAATAATCAACCCATATGGAATTTATCATCAAATCATGGAATAGAAATCAATTCCTCATTTATCAACATGAAAGAGAACATACAAAGGATGAAAACATGAAGAAACTCCATAACTTGTAGTTAAAAAGGATTCTTGGACTTCATGGATGAAAGGAGTCCATGAATGAACACTATGCATACCTTAGTTCGTGATTTCATGAAGATTGATGGTTAAACCTTCCTGAATTTGAATTCCTAATAGAAACCCTAGTTTGTTCTTGAGATAAACTTAAGAGAAACTAATATGTTTTGGGTGAAAAGTGGCTGAATCATGTGTTAAAGGGATTATATAGGGGTACGAGGTTGACCCTTTTAACCCTGGACAGATCATTAAATTTTCAGTAAAATTTCCCGAGTTGGTTCATTGGCGCGATGCAGCGTTATCGGGCCGTGTTACTAGAAATTGACAATTGGGAAACTTCCCGGTGGCGCGACATGGAGCTATCGCGTTACCACCTTGTCTACGACCTGGAAGTTTAGCGCGATGCGCCAGTATCGTGGATTAACACTGGAATTTGAAAATTTCCATTTGAGTTATCTCTGCGATGCGCGAAAGGCTCAGGTCAAACATTGTCTCACTAAAAAGGCTCTAACTCTTCGCCCGGGTGTCAGATTTGGGCGAATTATATATCGATGGAAAGCTTATTCAATTTTACACGTGATAGGAAGTGAAATTATGGAAATACCACGTGTATAATAATGAATGCTTATTTCAAAGTGAGTTCTAACATCCTTGAGATGATTTTCAAGCTAAGAAAAAAGCACGGGTATTACAGTGTATGGAGTCTTAAAGCTATCTAAATTCAAACGATGAAACCTTAACTCTTCGGAGAGCATAAGTCAGCCTGATTTTTTGCTTGTACATATGACCGTAATTTAGGACCAAAATAGCATAAAAACACAATCTTGAATGGATAAAAATGTTGAAACAAAGTTAACAATACTCTGTGTATGTTCTGTTTTTGGATTCAATCTTGCAAAGTGCCAGACATTTTCTGGTGTCTTTAAAATGTGGTGTGGAGTAATCTAACAGCTAATTGCAAAATTCATCTGTACTAACTAGAGGACCCTTACAATATACACATGTTGGAAACTAGGAAAATAATTATTGATGTCTACACCATTCACACCACATCTTGAACAAGAAAATTGAACACATTGGACTTCAGAGGTTTAAAAGGTCAGCTATTTGATTTGTCATTTTCAATGATTGCAGCCTTAGAAACTGCTCATCTATTGTCATTATCTAGAGTATATGATATTAACTTTATGAACTGATAGAAACTCTACAATCTTAGGTTTTAAGGTAAGTTCCACATAACAAAGTCCCCATAACCTATTCAACACAATTTCTCATCATCTTCTAATGCTAATTATATCACTAGTTTGAAATACTTGGAACTAATTTCTTGTACCACCTTGACCTTATACGTTTGGCCTTCCCAAAATATGTTGAGATCAATGTCAACTCCCATATTAACGGCCTTTCCCTCCAAGACCAACCCCCACAATTACTCAAACTCAATTATAACCGCAATAACAAACTCCCCACAACCTATTTGATGGAATTCCTCAATGGTAAATATGTTACTACAACAATAGCATATCCCAAGTTGAACTTACGTTCACCTCTCCAAAAATTAAATCAATATGCTAATTATATAAGGAGCTAAAATTACCACAATGCATCAATAAGCTAAAATTACCACAATGACTTTTGATGATGAATTTCATACCTGAAGAACCCTTACGAAAAAAGTTGATTCTATAAATGTTTGAAAGTCGATTCTGAAATTTTGAAGAAAGAGAATTAACGGTTTGGGCAACTTAGCCTCGGGCTTTAGAGAGCCATCGCATGGATTGATTCTGGAATTTGGAATAAAAAGACGAAGAAAGAGATTGAACAACGAATATTTTAGAGGAGGGTATTTTCTTCCAAAAAATATGACTTAACAAGTAAAGGCTATTTTAACAAAGCCATTTTATTTGGGACTAAAATTTGAAAATCACTCTAATTTGGGTCTATTTTTTTAGAATAATCCGATCAAACTAGTATTTTTCTAGATAAGAGTACTACATATTTCATATTTGTATTACATAAATTGTACATATTTGTATTACATAATTGTATTAGCAATCTACTTATAGCTTTAATTAAGTGTCTAGAGTCATGAAATTAAATAGGATAACCCCATAATGGGTGATTTTGCTTTTTTGTCCCCCATAAGAAAAGTATTTTAGGATTAGTCTTCTTTTCTTTTTATGTATAGGAAAAAACAAGTATATTTGTTCCTCTACACCTCAAATATTTTTACATTTTTTATACTCATTTGTCTCTCAACTTTTGTTCTTATTTCTTCTTATTTTCTTTTTTCTTATTTTTTTCTTGTTTAATTTATTTGTCTCAACCTTTATTTTTTGTTTTTTGCTTTTTTCTTCTCTTTTTTCTTTTTTTCTCAATCATTATTTATTTTTTATTTCTCCTTTTTAATTCATTTGTACCAACCTTTATTTTTTTATTTTTCATTTTTATATTTTTTTTCTATTTTTTTCCAAATTTTATTATTTTTTATCATTCTTTTCTCAATCTTTTTTATTGTTTTTTTTCTTTTTGTCTTAACCTTTATTTTTTTCTTTTTTCTCAATCTATATTTTTTTCTTTTGTTTTTCTCTTTTTTAATTCTCTCTCAACTTTTGTTATATTTTGCTAGTGGACAGAAAATTGGATAATTAGCAAAGAGGATGTTTTTTCTTTGACATCAAAGTAAATTTAAGGGCGCGACTTGTTGTTTGGAAGTCCTTGAGGATAAGTCTTGCTTCTAAAGAAAGAGTTATAGAACATTCCATAAATCAAGACACAACGTGGTAGTGTCAAGTCTTTCTCGTGGGACATAACTTGCTGTTTAAAAATCCTTAAGTCTTGCCTCTAAGGCAAGTATTATAGAGTATCTCATAAATTAAGATATAATGAAGTAGTGTTAACTCTTTTCCTTGGGAAGTAACTTACGTTTCTGGGAGGTTCTTGGGCTATGTCTTATCTTAGAGGCAAGACTAATGAAACAACTCATAAATCAAAACACAATGTGATAGCATCAACTTTTTCCTATGGGGTGTAACTTGTTGTTTGAAAGTCCTTGGGCTAATTCTTTCCTTTAAGGCAAGATTTATCGAACATCTCATATATCAAGACACAATGTGGTAGTAGCAATTCTTTCCCATGGGACGTAACTTGCTGTTTAAAAGTCATTAAGTTAAGGGGGAGGTATAGAACATCTCATAAATTAAGACATGATATAATAGTGTCAACTCTTACCCATGGGCGTAACTTGTTTAAAATTTATTAGGATAAATGTTGCCATTAAGGCAAGAGTTATAGAGTATCTCATAAATCAAGATACAATATGACATCTTGCCAAAGGAGGCTAATTTGTTGTTTGAAAGTCCTTGGACTAAGTCTTGCCTCTAAGGCAAGAGTTATAGATCATCTCATTAATTAAAATATAATATAGTAGTGTCAACTCTTGCCCATAGAGCGTAACTTATTGTTTGACAGTCCTTGGGCTAAGTCTTGCCTCTAAGGCAAGAGTTTTACAATATCTCATAAATCAAAATATAATGTCGCTGTGTCAACTGTTGTCTATGGTTCATAACTTGTTGTTTGAAAGTCTTTGGACTAAGTCTTGTCTCATAGGCAAGAGTTATATAGCATCTCATATCAAGACACAATCTGATAGTGTTTACTCTTCACCGTAGGACGTAACTTATTATTTCAAAGTCCTTGGGCTATGTCCTACCTATAAGGCAAGAGTTATAGAGCATATCATAAATCAAGACACAATTTGGTAGTATCAACTCTTGCCTATGAGTCTTTGGGCTAAAAATATAATATGTTAGTGCCAACTCTTACCCATCAGATGTAATTTGTAGTTTGAAAGTCTTTGGGCTATGTATTGCCTCTAAGGCAAGGATTATAGAGCATCTCATAACTAAAAATATAATGTGGTAGTGTCAGCTCTTGCCCATCGGACGTAATTTGTTGTTTGAAAGTCCTTGGGCCATGTCTTGCCTCTAGGGAAAGATTTATAAAGATCTCATAAATAAGGATACAATATGGTAGTGTCAACTCTTACCCAAGGATTGCAACTAGTTGTTTGGAAGGAATGGAAGTAAAGATATGATAAGGAAAGAAAAATAATAAAAAGTTGAAGAAAAAGAAAAAAATGAAGAAAACCATTAAAACATCAAAAAATAAAAAGAGAAAAAAATAGAACTTGATTGGGGAAAAAAATTGAGAAAAAAATGAAGAAAAAAAGACAAAACAAATAATAAAAAAAATAGAGGCTGAAAAATATAAAAAAAGGAAAAAAAAACAGAAAAGGAGAAGTTTTTCTCCTAAATTTCTTCTCTTCTTCCATAAGTTAATATGTTATGCCTTTTATGTGTAATCTTTTGTATCAATAGACGGGGCGGACCTACATTATTTTTTGGGGTGTTTCGGTATCCAGTAAACTCGACACGGAATAGGTATAATTACATAGGAAATATACAAAATAGGTATAAAAGATATAAAAGTACGCACTAAAACAAAATATTGGCTAGGTACACTGACATTTAGATTGATCTTAAGGTTCTCCACTGGAAGTGGCATCCTGGGTTTGATTTTTTAAGCACCCACAATCCTTAAATTCTGAGTCCGCCACTGTCAATAGAGGTCATTACAGAATGATCAATCTTCAAGCAACACTTATTGGCAAGTGGAAATCCTCCAAATCTAAATTATAGTGGATCATGTTCCAAATTATGAGTTGATAATCAATTCATCCATCCGAAGGTATTTTTTGCGCTTAGTATAATAGGTTAAGGTAGGCAAAAATTAGGTCATAGCTATTATAATATAGAAGCAATATTGTATTT
The DNA here is from genome assembly GCA_030864215.1 of Capsicum pubescens. Lineage (NCBI taxonomy): Eukaryota > Viridiplantae > Streptophyta > Magnoliopsida > Solanales > Solanaceae > Capsicum > Capsicum pubescens. The sequence continues at coordinate 229,981,156 of CM061541.1, read as the reverse complement.
CTTATATTACCCTTATATATAAGCCAAGAAGGGTTGTACCAAAAGTTAAGTTAATGGTACCTTATGTTTGGTCCTTAAATCTTTTCCTGTTAACACGTGTATTGCTTTATCAAACCACCCGTACTATCGATTCTGTTTATCTTATTTTGTTTGCTTTTGCCCTTTCTTATGTTTTTGGATTCCCGCTCCAACTTGAAGAACAACATTATGTTACTCTACCATATCCACTCAAATTGAGGTTGTGTTCGAAAATACATCGGCATCTCAGATCATTCATGACGTAGAAATAAGGGCATATTGTCTTTCAGTATTTCTTTTGGATTTCCATCATCCATAGATGATCTTCAGCCATGTTACTCACTAATTACTCTAGAAGGTACCAAATTTTGTCTATTTTAGATCTATATGTTTCTCTGATTTTGTCCCTAATTGATGATGTGCATGCATGCTTTTATTTTTTAAAATAGGGAAGTTCAAAGATGGATTGGAGGATTTTTAACAGATTGATATTGTTTTTTTGTAATTTCTACAATTATATCAGCTACAAGTTAACAATCAAACTTTTGCACATTATATGGAGCTCAAACACCTTCATGCTTAGGGCTAGAACTATATTTAATCTTGCAACTCTGAGGAGACATTTGGTACGGGGATGCGATAAGCAAAATTATCCCATGAATTGGGATATCTCAGGGGTTTTGTTATCCCATTTATGGGATAACTTATCTCATCACTCTATATTAATGGTAGGATGAATAATCACGGGACTAATTAACACCTCTAACCAAAAGTAGGACAAAATAATTCTATATTTTATCTCAAAATTATTATCCTTATTCCTCATGCCAAATGACTCCGTAAGGAATTGTTTAGTGGTTTGGACTGTGGGTGGTCTATGATTAAAAGCCACCTAGTTTTTCTATGTTTTGAACTCTTTCTGATCAAGCATGCTCTGTACTTCCTATAATTATAGCTGAGAAAACTTTTTATTTGTTATATTAGGGCTTGTATCTTCGCTCAAAATTTATCATCAACCCTGATAAGGTGTACAGAATGGCAATGAGAAGACTTAACACAAAAACTAAAATTCTTAAGGTTATGGGTGCTCCATTCTCGGGGACAGACTTGAGAGAATATATGATGTCAGGAGGTGGTATTACTATTGAGAACTTTAAGCCACCGTTTGAGGGAAAAAGATGTTTTTTGATTTTCCTTATGCGAGGTTCTGAGCGAAAGGGTTTAGTAAGTGCTTAATGTAATATGTAAACTGCTAAATCAGCTCAACCATATTTTAAAAATCTTAAATTGACATCTGAGTTGAGTTTGTTTCCAACTTAAGTAGTAACTTAAAAGTTTAAACTGGCATGATAAGTTTGAAGTGTTGAACTTGGCCTATGAGATTAGTCTTCCTATAGTGGGTTAGCCTCAAAATAGTTATTCTTGCACCAACTCCAATTTCTCGAAAGGGAAATGAAATCAATCATATTCCTTCAAATTGGGAAAAAGTAAGAAAGAACATTTGAATTGTGATGTGGTCGACTGACAATTGCTTTAGAGACATGTAATGGCCTACTTATACATGGACTTATCATGTCATCTTCTGCAATGGTTGCCAAAGCACAATTTCATTTTTTCACCAGTCCACCTATTATTGAGATTAGGGACCGCCGTTGTATTTGTTGATTGTATTTTCTTCATAGATCAAACAATAGATTTATCATTTTGAGACCTCTACTTGATAGGGATTCAAATTGACTAAGCAAAGTCTCTGGAGCTTTTGTAATGCCCCGAAATCCTGTCCTGGAGCATCACATGGTGCTTAAAGCTAGAAGTAGACCCAAGCTAACCCTTTGAGCCTGCTACTTAGTAAAAGCTTACTTAGAGATAATGAGAGCAAAATAAGGAGTCATGTCATATCATGTCTAACTGCAATCCGAATGAGTACTGTAAAGGTATTAAAATACTGCAAATCTAAACATACTGACCATCTAGTCTGACAAAGCCTATACTGCTCAACAAACTAGAGAGCCATTGGGACAGATCTCCAACTGACTCAAACTAAATTAAAAGTAGTAGAATAACTACTAAAAATACTGAAGTGTCTGGAGATAGGTCCTAGAACCATGAGGACTCACCACATTAGAGATGTAGATAAAGGTACTCGGGATCACTGACGCTGCTGGGACTGAGCACCTAAACCTACATTACGGGACAAGATAGCACACAGACGTATATGTGGATCAACACTTGGGAATGTACTGAGTATATGGGGGTATATGCTGCTAAATATCAATACAATAAATCTTTATAGAAAACATACATGGTATTGTAGATGACTCTAATAGCTTGAATAAAACTCTCATAAATTATGAATAATGAAACATGTAGTATAAATCACGTGACCCATTACACTTTGTTCTAAATCTGTATTCTTTCTTTGATCTCAAGCTTGTAAACTAGTTGAACTCTTAAAACAACAACTTTTAGGACATACACTTTAGTCTTTTGAAAGCAAGGAACTTCTATGACACTCAAGGACTTAAAACCCTAAGAACTATAAGACTTGAGACTCTAGGAAACTTGGGAGATTCTTCTAACCGACATAAACCATGTGAGCTACATGGAGTCCAACGTCTTGCCCACGTTGGGGAGAGCTATTCTATCCTTTCCATCGGAGTAGAACCTTTTAATTTTTAGTGATCACTAGCTTAACTCACTTGGGGTAAATCAAATCCTACCGTGGCTTGTAGTTCTGGGGTATGAAACCTTGGAGTTAATCCCAACTCGGTGCTAAATACTACTCCCTTATTTAAGCTGAGAACTTTTAAGAAAAATCCACCTTAAACAACTCAGAAATATGCAGTGGAAGCCAACTATGCTCCCCTTTAGCTTAAATCAAATGGTGTGGATTTTCTTTCTTAGCTTAGTATTAAAATCAACTCTTTTCTTGAAACTTTGGTAAACTATCACCAATAAGCTTTAAAAATTTAATAGCATTAAAAAATCAATACACTTCTTGAAACACTTTAGAAAGTATCAACAATTCATCCTTGGACTTAAGGCATGTATATTCTTAAAGGATCATAATTTCACAGTAAAGCTTAATTCATGACACCAATCTCGAAAACACTTGAAGATATCACATCAATATAGGAATGTGTAATATATAACATGAATTATCAATTCAAATCATAAATAAGTAAAATAATCATGCAATTCAAAACTTGAACAACTTATCAATTTATATTCTCAAAATAATATAATTTGAGTATAGACCCACTTGTAAAAACATGAAATTCATTTATAAAAATCAAATATTTGGGCACAAGAACGAAAAAAGTGTTCTTGTTCAAACCCCACGTACCTCAGGTTATGAACTTGGGTGGATAAACTTGCTTGAGACTCTTTCTCGTACCTTTGGATGAGGGTTCTTGAAGCCCTTGACTTGGGAACCTTGAATCTTGACTCAATTTGAAAAAACTATGGTGAATTCTAGATATCCTTGGAAGAGATTTTGGGTACTTAGGGTTTTTGGTTGAGAAAAATCTTGAGAAAAGTCGTATAAGGTGCTTTTAATGACCTTAGATCAGGTGTTTGGACGATTTAAGAGGTGCAGAAAAAGTCCAAAGTTCCCTTTTTAACTTCTGTATGAAGCTGGAAAAATTGAAATGGAAAACCTGATTTTATAGGCCACCGCGACGCGCCACTTTCATTTAACAAACGAGATTCTTGGGGTCACCGCGATGCAGTGCTATCGCATTGTTCTACTAGTTGGGAACTGAAACTTCAGTGCGATGCACCACTATCGCGGAGTTCTACTGAAAATTGACAATTGTCAAATAGACCCTTTCCGCGATGTGCCAAGGACTAAAATGATGTTGTTTTACTACTAAGACTTAAATTTGCCATAACTTCTTGCCCGGTTATCGGATTTGGGCGGATCTTATATCGTTGGAAAGATAATTAAATTTCTCACATGATAAATAGTTGAAATCAGGAAGATTCAATATGGTTTAAATGTTATACACTTAGAAAGTCATTCCTTAGCCTTCTACAGACGAAATTAAGCTTAAGGAAAAGTTCGGGGGTATTACAATATCTCTCCCTAAGGATCATTCATCCTCGAATGATAATCATCAAGCTAAGAGTATGGAGGAAACTGAGTATTCATAGCAAAAGAAACTTGCTAATCGGTCTCTCTATCATTCTAAACTCTTGAATACTTTGGAGATTGCATGAACTTATATTAAGAATAGCTATATAACTGCAACTTTGATTAGAAAGGAGCTGAATTAAGGAAGAATGATACCTTCGGCTTGATCTAAAATTGCGGAGAATAGGTATGGGTACTTGGATCTCATATCTGACTCAGCTTCCCAAGTAGCGCCCTTAATTGACTAGTTTCGCCACAACACTTTGACCAAGGAAACCTCTTTGTTCCTCATTATACGGATCTGGTGGTCTAGAATCTCAACTGGAATCTCTTCAAACAAAAGGCTAGTCGGGATATCTGGTCTCTCTGAAGGATCCACAACAACGGAATCACCAATATGCTTCTTAAGAATGGAGACATGTAATATAGGATACACAGCTGACAACTATGCGGGCAACTCAAGTTCATAGGCTACTCTCTCCACATGACTTAGTATTTTATAGGGGCCAACATACCGGGGACTAAGGTTCCCTTTCTTGCCAAAATTTTTCACCCCTTTCATGTGTGAGATATTTAGATACACCAAGTCATTAACTTCAAACTCAAGGTCTCTTCTTCTTACATCTGCATATGACTTCTGAAGACTTTGGGTTGTCTTCAACCTTTGTCTAATCAACTTCACCTTCTCCATAGCCTCAAACACTGCACCAGGTCCAATCAAAGTAGCCTCACCCACTTCAAACCAACCTATGGGCGATCTACATCTTCTATCATACAAAGCCTCAAATGGTGCCATCTTGATGCTAGCATGGTAAATATTGTTATATGTAAACTCAATCAATGGTAAATTCTCATCTCAACTATGTTTGAAGTCAAGAGCACATGCTCTCAACATATCCTCCAAAGTTTGAATGGTCCTCTCAGCCTGAACATCTGTCTGCGGATGAAAAGCAAAACTCAAATAAACTTGGGTACCAAGACCCTTCTGGAACTCCCTCCAAAACTAAGAAATAAACTGAGTTCCCCTATCTGAGATGATAGACAAGGGAACTCCATGCAACCTGACTAACTGTAACACCCCGATTTTCTGAACCTGACCCCGAAGGACCATAAGCTAACCCATGACTAATATCTGTACCTGGACACTGAAATATATGATATAATAATGCAGAAAAACATAAACAATAGGCCATAAGGTTCAACTGAATAAAATATCTGACAAACGTAATATCCATATGGGTGGAAAATACCCAAAAACAACTGAAGTCTGAATCAAATCTGAACTAAATTTGAAAGCCTCTACATATTGTCTGTGTAAGGATTTGAAGGAACATGTCTCCAACTAACTCCGTCTAGCAAAACTGAACTAAAATAATAAATAAAATAAAATAATGTCATCCTTGAATGGATGAGGACACACGGCAACTCTGCGAATGGAATGCTACTGCTGATCTGGAACACGTGCCTCTGAACCTATGGTGTAACATAAGAGAAAGCACTACCGCACAAATGCATCAGTACGTCTGAATGTACTGAGTATACGAGTGAGGTAGGCTAAATGCAAAGGGTTATATGCATGAACAATGCTGACTAATATGAATGTGAGAATACATACATGCATAAGCAACTATAATTGAACTCGTGGTGATACTGACTACTGAGTCTGAATACTGACGATATGACTTTACTGATATTGAGATACTGAATAGATGAATGACTATTTCTGACAGTTCAAATTATGAAGAACTGGTCTGATTGACTGTGTCTAACAGTCCTAAAACTAAATAATGATAATATAAGCTATGACAATTAACATAACTGATATAACTGTGATGATCGACAAGACCGATGTAACTGATACTGAGCAACTGAATTTGACAGTCTGAGTTCTGATGGAACTATCTGAGTTTCGTTCTATATGGAGTAACTAAATTTGAGATCAATCCTATCTAGTGGGTGATCTTTAAATCTGATGATTCTGATACTGATTAACTATAGTTGAGATCAGTCCTATCTAATGGGTGATCTTGAAGTCTATTTATAGTGATAAAGATTGACTGCCTCTAACAGTACTGAATCTGTACTACTGAATTGAGTTAACTGTATATGACAGTCTTGAATCTATAACTAAAACTGTGGGATGTGTTCATCTAACCAACATGCCCCATGCTAAGCTGACTGGGGTCCAATATCTACCGTGACTGGAAGGGTGTCAGTACCGCGCCACTAGTAAAGATAATTGCTGTGGAGTCAGTCCTAATCTAGCGGGTGACTTCTAGAATCATTCCTATAGATATAAATGTGCTAATGGGTGACCCCTGAGTATGCCAGTCCTATCTAACGGGTGACATATCGTACCTACACTGGATATGTAGTTCTGGAACGTAGGGATTGCTTCTAAGGATCTCCATCCTTTCTAGCGGTTAAGTCCCCATCCCTAGGCTCACTCGGTGTTGAATCCTACTCCCATCTGAAAGACACTAAACTGGATAACTGAGCTAAACTGAATAACTAAACTGACCTGATTAGCTGAACTGCTACTGATTAGCTGAAATAATACTAGTGGTATTGTTTAGCGGAACTAAACTAAGTTTACTGAGTTCCCTTGACTGAAGGAACGTACTGAGTTCTGAGGACTATCTGAGAGTACTGAAATTACTGAGATCGATAGGAATACCGTTGTTACTGAGATCACTGAGATTACTGAGTACTGAGGTTACTGAACTACTGAGACTGCTGAGATTTATGAGTTTTCTTGAGTCACATGACTAACTGAATTCTATAGACCATGGATTGACTAAGAGTATCGTTATAACATGATATGGCACTAGGCACACAACTATATTATTTCGGGTACAAGTACCTCCAGGACTCAATGGAAGGAAACTGACACACATGACTGACTTGATCATAAGAATAGAGTCCACAATTCACAATATCATAAGTAGGGTATTTCATACTACACTTGGATCTCAATATCTTATACATGGAAGGGGATGCGTACAATATGTATATACTCGCGTTGCTTCAATATCATGCTCATTCCATATCACATCAATAACACACAATAATAATGTGAAGTTCATATGGAATCATAAAGAATAGAACATGGGCTTATCATTTAATCACTATTAAGTCATAAAAACATGGATTCTATCATTCTTGGTATTTTATCAAACACCTTACATGCACAAATTTGGGCATAGGTGTACTTATCAATTTGACAATTTTAATCCATCCAAAATTCATGGGTTTCAACTAACCTACTCACATGCTTCATGAAAAACACATCAAGATACAATCTTGAATACAAACAACAATCATCAACATGAATATAGTCATAACACAACAAGAAAATCACAATTTATAATTTAAAACATAATTCTTGAGCTCCATGGATGAAAGAGGACCATGGATGAACACTACGCATATCTTAAAGCTTGATCTTGAAAAAGATCTAATATTTCTTGAAGGTTCTTGAAGAAATCCTTAGGCTTGTTTTTGATTTTTCTTGACTAGGGTTTAACCCCTTTGGGAGAGAATGTTCTTGTTCTTGAGGAGATAATCTTGAGAGAAAACCCTAATCTTGTGGTTGAGAGTGTATGAGAGAGCTTTTTGAGATATTTAACTAAAGAGAATGAATGATAATACGCTCTTTGAGGGTTATAAGTCATGGGAAGTGAAGGAAATGACCAAAATACCCTTGCAAAAGCGTCCCTCAATTTTTGGAAAAAAATAGCTAATGACATTCGTGATAAGCCGTCATACTGGTGATAGGTCGTCACGAATTGTCGTTACAAAAAGGTTAAATCTTGGTTTTCTGGTTAAGGTTGACAACATTGGTGATAGGCCATCACGGGCGTGATGGCTAGTCATAAAATATCATCACTGGGGGTGAAAATCTACCCAGGTCTGACGACATTGGTGATAGGCCGTCATGGTCATGACAGCTTATCACGAATGTCGTCACTCAATTTCCCAGTCTGACATGCTGGAGTAAAATGGGCATAACTCCTTGCTCCGATATCGGATTTAGGCAAACTTAGTATTGTTGGAAAGATAATTCAATTATATATCTTTTGGTAGGTGATGAGATCAAAAATTCATAGTATAAAGAGAGATATTCTTATTCAAAGTTGACTATAGCAATATCCTTCCCAAGAATTTAATCGGTAAGGAATATTTTGATTCGTCTGATAGCTGGGAGTTATTTGAAGACTTAATATACATCTAAATTGCTCATAAAACTATAAAGGAACCATGATGTACTATGCATGATCTTGAAATATGGCGCTAATATTGGTTTGGATTTTTTTCGGAGTATTACAATATCTCCCCCTTGGGAACATTCGTCCTCGAATGAGAATGACTGAGATGGAAGAAAAGATCGACTGAAGTACGTACAATACATATACTAATAAAACATGGTTTCAGGACTACATGACTGAGAAGCTGAATATATCATACTGAACATGCATATCTGATGCATGAGTAACTGATTCATGAATGCACGACTGAGTGTTCTGATGAAATGAGTTTCTCATAATAAGAATGCATATCTGATGCCTAATTGATGAGCTGAATCTATGTATATCTGATGCATGATTATACGACTGACATGATACATGAATGCATGACAAAAAGTACTAATAAGCTGATCATGCAAATCTGACGCGTGAATATATGACTGAACGGGCTCAGGAACATACGGCTGAACATGTAATGGTAAAGGTACCAAGTTTGAATTGAAAACTAAGCATGGAACTGAATACAAAGTTTGGTACTAAAATCTTAACATGGGAACGAGTAAGATAAAAGAAGATTGTCATCCTGAACTAAAAATATCGATGAGTCTGAGATTAATCACTCAATATGCATGAGCGGAAACATAAGAACATAACTGAGTCTGGAACTTGATACATGAACTAAACTGATTCTACAATGCATGACATGGATAGAGTATCGTATCATGGACTAAACTGAGCCATTAAGTACATGGCTTACTACTGAGTTTTTGAGCTAGAGGGTCGGCTCATAAGTAACACTTCCTCCAAGATAGATTCATCAAAGAAAATGACATTTTTAAATCATGAAAGTTTGAGGGCTATAGTGTATCTCCCCCCTTGGGACACTATGTCCCTTAAGGATGCTGGACTGACATTGCTAAGATATTGAGGAAGTTAAGACGATACACAAGACATCTATGAACTAGATTATAACTGAACCTCGGGAGTCTGGGACTAATGCATGATGCATGAACTAAACTAAACTTGCAACTACTAGGAGGTTCTACTTGGAATAGTTACATTCCCTGAGATCTTGGATAGCATGAATAGATGCAAGGATGAGGAAACAAACTATACAAATCTGACTGCTCGATTGCTAAACTTACTTATTGGCTTTACTAACTAACTCATGCTGAAACATATGTCCAAATCAGAGAAAGAGATCTAACAATGCATACCATGAACATAAAAGACTGGTAACGTACCCGAATCTAGGTCAGGAAAACTTTCTGGAACATGACGGGTCTGGAGTGCATAAAGTCTATTCTGACGTTAACCACTCTTGGTGCCTTACTGACCCAACTCTTTACCTCTCTATGCTAGAACACTACACTCTCACATCCTTTGTCCTGGCTTGCCTCACCCAAAGTATACATCACTACCTGCCCTATATGCACCTAGGTGATTCTTACCACACTCTTCGCAAAGCGGATAAGTAAGACTTCTATTCTCACTACCCTGGGCCTCAGAGCCTAGCGCTCTATCATGACGGTCATTTATAGACTTAGGTGCTGGTGCACTAGCTGAGGATAGAGCTGGGGCTGAAAACTTTTGACTATGCTAAGAACGGTTACCACTCTGTGACTTAGGCTAAGCAAAGCTGAAACTACCTATCCTTGCTCTCTTACTCTGTCTCTCCTTCATTCTAATCTTCTGCTCCTCTATCTACTGAGCATGAGTCATAAGTCTGGCTAAAGTTATATCTTTATTCAACATGGTAGATTTGCACTCACTTACCATGCTATCATTCACCCCTGATATGAACTTACTCATCTTAGCTCTACTGTTTGCAACCACATGAGGGGCATAACTGGCTAATTGAGTAAACCTAAGAGAATACTCTTTCACTATCATACTTCCCTGCTTGAGGTTGATGAACTCTAGCACCTTAGCTTTTCTAAGCTCTAGCTGGAAAAATCTATCAAGGAAAGCAAAGACAAACTCCTCCCACTCTATAGAACCTGCATCATCTAACCTTTCCGACTTCTACTGTTTGTACCAAGTATGAGTCACATCCTGAAACTGATATACAACTAACTCAACACTTTCCACAGTAGTCACCCCCATAATATCTATCACTTTCTGAATCTAATCTAAGAATTCCTACGGGTCCTCATCTGACTTAGACCCTGTGAAAGAAAGAGGATTCATTCAGGTAAAGTCCCAAATTCTAGCTACAGTTGAATTGGCCACTGGATTGGCCGGAATGAAAACTGGTAGTTCATTCTGGGCAGCAACTAACTAAGCAAGAGTGGTGAATGCGGTCCTGAACTTCGCATAAGAAACATGATCGCCCAAAGGGTCTTCTGGCTGAAGAACTGACTGATTCCCATTTCTTATTTTAGGAGGCATGTTCTATAGAAGAAAGGGAGAAATGGATTAGACTGAGAGTGACTTGAGATTATGCTCACTGGAACGACATAAATACTAAAAGAAGGAAAACTGTTCCTAAAATATCTCATAGCCTCCTGCACATAAGTGTGGTGCACAACACACACATGTACACGACTCTACTAGATGCCGCTTTCAGACTTCTTAGGACTCTAATGAACCTTAGGCTTTGATACCAATTTTGTAACACCCCAATTTTCTGAACCAAAATGCTACACGGTGCTTATGACCCCGAAGGACCACAAGCTAACCCATGACTAATATATGTACCTGTACACTGTAATATGTCACGTAATAATGTGGAAAAACAAGAACAATAGGCCATAAGGTTCAACTGAATAAAATATCTGACAAACATAATATCCATATGGGTGGAAAATACCCAAAAACAACTGAAGTCTAAATCAAATCTGAACTAAATCTGAAAGCCTCTAAATACTGTCTGAGTAAGAAGTTGAAGGAACATGTCTCCAACTAACTCCGTCTAGCAAAACTGAACTAAAATAATAAATGAAATAAAATAATATCATTCTCAAATGGATGAGAACTCACTGCAACTTTGCGACTAGAAAGCTACTGCTGATATGGAACACGTGCCTCTGAACCTATGGTGTAACATAAGAGAAATCACCATAGCGCAAATGCGTCAGTACGTCTGAATGTACTGAGTATACAAGTGAGGTAGGCTAAATGCAAAGGGTTATATGCATGAACAATGCTGACTAATATGAACATGAGAATACATACATGCATAAGCAACTATAACTGAACTCGTGGTGATACTGACTACTGAGTCTGAAGACTGACGACATGACTTTACTGATACTGAGATACTGAATAAATGAATGACTATTTCTGACAGTTCAAATTATGAAGAACTGGTCTAATTGGCTGTGTCTAACAGTCCTGAAACTGAATACTGATAACATAAGCTATGACAACTGACATAACTGATATAACTGTGATGATCGACAAGACCGATGTAACTGATACTGAGCAACTGAATTTGACAGTCTCAGTTCTGATGGAACTATCTGAGTTCCATTCTATATGGAGTAACTGAATTTGAGATCAGTCCTATCTAGCGGGTGATCTTTAAATCTGATGATTTTGATACTGATTAACTATAGTTGAGATCAGTCCTGTCTAATGGGTGATCTTGAAGTCTATTATTAATGATAAGGATTGACTGTCTCTAACAGTACTGAATCTGTACTACTGAACTGAGTTGACTGTATTTGACAATCCTAAATCTGTAACTAAAACTGTGGGATGTGTTCATCTAACCAACATGCCCCATTCTAAGCTGACTGGGGTCCAATCTCTGCCCTGACTGGAAGGGTGTCAGTACCGCACCACCAGTAAAGACAACTGCTGTGGAGTCAGTCCTAATCTAGCTGGTGACTCCTGGGATCAGTCCTATACATATAAATGTGCTAACGGGTGACCTCTGAGTATTCCAGTCCTATCTAACGGGTGACATCTTGTACCTACGCTGGCTACGTAGTTCTGAAACTTAGGGATCACTTCTAAGGATCTCCATCCTTTCTAGCGGTTGAGTCCCCATCCTTAGGATCACTCGGTGCTGAATCCTACTCTCATCTGAAAGACACTGAACTGGATAAGTGAGCTAAACTGAATAACTAAACTGAACTGATTAGCTGAACTGATACTGATTAACTGAACTGATACTAGTGGTATTATTTAGCGGAGCTAAACTAAGTTTACTGAGTTCCCTTGACTGAAGGAACGTACTGAGTTCTGAGGACTGATTGAGAGTACTGAAATTACTGAGATCGCTAGGAATATTGTTGTTACTGAGATCACTAAGATTACTGAGTACTAAGGTTACTGAACTACTAAGACTGCTACGATTTTTGAGTTTTCCTGAGTCACATGACTAACTGAATTCTATAGACCAAGGCTTGACTGATAGTATCGTGATAACATGACATGGCACTAGGCACAAAACTATATTATTTCGGGTACAAGTACCTCCAGGACTCGATGGAAGGAAACTGACACACATGACTGACATGATCATAAGAATAGAGTCCATAATTCACAATATCATAAGTAGGGGATTTCATACTACACTTGATTCTCATACATGGAAGGGGATGCGTACAACATGTATATACTCGCATTGCTTCAATATTATGCTCATTCCATATCATAACAATAACACACAACAATAACGTGGAGTTCATGTGGAATCATAAAGAATAGAACATGGGCTTGTCATTTAAGCACTATTAAGTCATAAAAACATGGATTCTATTATTCTTGGCATTTTATCAAACACCTTACCTGCACAACTTTGGGCATAGGTGTACTTATCAATTTGACAATCTTAATCCATCCAAAATTCATGGGTTTCAACTAAACTACTCATATGCTTCATGAAAAACACATCAAGATACAACCTTGAATCCAAAAAACAATCATCAACATGAATATAGTCATAACACAACAAAAAAATCACAATTTATAATTTAAAATATGATTCTTGAGCTCCATGGATAAAAGGGGCCCATGGATGAACACTACACATACCTTAAAGCTTGATCTTGAAAGAGATCTAATATTTCTTGAAGGTTCTTGAAGAAATCCTTAGGCTTGTTCTTGATTTTTCCTGAATAGGTGTTAACCCCTTTGGGAGAGAATGTTCTTGTTCTTGAGGAGATGATCTTGAGATAAAACCCTAATCTTATGGTTGAGAGTGTATGAGAGAGCTTTTTGAGATATTTAACTAAAGAGAATGAAAGTTAATACGCTCCTTGAGGGTTATAAGTCGTGGGAAGTGAAGGAAAATACCAAAATACCCTTACAAAAATGTCCCTCATTTGCTGGAAAAAAATAGCTGACGACATTCGTGACAAGCCGTCATACTAGTGATAGGTCGTCACGAATTATCGTCACAAAAAGGTGAAAACCTTGGTTTTCTGGTTAAGGTTGACGATATTGGTGATAGGCTATCACGGGCATGACAGATTGTCACAAAATGTTGTCAGTGGGGGTGAAAATCTGACCAGGGCTGACGACATTGCTGATAGGCCGTCATGGTCATGACATCTTATCACGAATGTCGTCACTCAATTTCCCAGCCTGACATGCCAGAGTAAAATGGGGATAACTCCTTGTTACGATATTGGATTTAGGAAAAATTGGTATTGTTGGAAAGATAATTAAATTATATATCTTTTGGTAGGTCATGACCTTAAAAATTTGTAGTATAACGAGAGATATGCTCATTCGAAGTTGACTATAGCAATATCCTTCCCAAGAATTCAATCGGTAAGGAATGTTTTGATTCGTTTGATAGCTGAGAGTTATTTGAAGACTTAATATACATCTAAATTGCTTATAAAACTATAAAGGAACCATGATGTACTATCCATGAGCTTGAAACGTGGCTCTAATATTGGTTTGGATTTTTTTGGGGTATTACACTAACTCCCGAATATACAATCTAGCATAATCCTCAGCTGTATAGGATGTTTGCACGGGCAAAAAATGCGCTGACTTTGTCAGCCTGTCTATAACAACCCAAATAGAATCATGGTGACGACGTGACACAGGTAAACCAGTTACGAAATCCATATTCACCTCTTCCCACTTCCAAGTGGGTATACCAAATTCTTGTATTACACCACCAGGTCTCTGGTGCTCTACCTTAACTTGTTGGCACGTCATACACTTCGCCACAAACTCTACTATATCCTTCTTCATGCCACTCCACTAATAGATTTTCCACAAATCACGGTACATCTTGGTAGCGCCGGGATGAATAGAATATCGCACACCATGCGCTTCAGTCATAATTCTCTTCCTCAGATCATCAACCCAAGGAACACACATTATACCCTGCAACCTCAACACCCCATCTCCCCCTTGGGAGAAAACCTCTACCTTTTGGTCATTAACTGACTCCTTCAGTCTGAACAAACTAGCATCTAAGTCTTGCTTCTCCTTCACTTCTGAAACTAAAGAGGATTCGGAACTACTCTGCACCAAAATACTCCCCTCAGCAGAATCAAGCAACCTAACACCCAATCTAGCCAGACAAAGAACATCACGAGATGACTCTTTCTTACCCTTATTTACATGGGTAACACTACCCATAGAAAACCTGTTAAGGGCATCCGCCACTACATTGGCGTTACTCGAGTAATACAACACACTCATATCATAATCTTTTAGCAATTCTAACCACCTCCTCTATCTAAGGTTCAACTCCCTCTGAGAAAACACATACTATATGGTTTTGTGATCAGTAAACATATCAAAATAAACATGATAAAGATAGTGACTCCAGATTTTCAAAGAAAAAACCACAACAACTAATCCAAGATCATGGGTTGGGTAGTTCTTTCTGTGTGGCTTCAACTGTCTAGAGGAATAGGATATAACCTTACCTATCTACATTAATACACAATCCAAACCAACTCTAGAGGTATCATAATACACCACAAAAACATCTGCACCATCAGGCAAAGTTAACACATGGGCTAAGGTGAGTCGAGTCTTCAACTCCTGAAAATTCTTCTCACAGGAATATGACCAAAGGAAGTTAACTTTATTTTGGGTCAAACGGGTCATGAGGGATGCAATAGAAGATAAACCTTCAAAAAAATAGCGGTAGTAGCCAACTAGACCCAAGAAACTCCTAATGTCTGACGGAGAGATGGGTATGGACTAATTTCTTATGGCTTCTATCTTTTGGGGATCTACTCTAATGCCTTCAGCTGAAATAATATGACCCAGAAAAGCTACTGACCTTAGCCAAAATTCACACTTACTGAATTTGGAGAACAACTGATGATCTCTAAGAGTTTGCAAAACAATCCTAACATGATCCGCATGGTCATTCTCAGTACGGGAGTAAACAAGGATATCATCTATGAACACTATGATAAACATATCAAGATATTGCTTGAACACTTGATTCATGAGGTCCATGAAAGCCGCTGGAGCATTAGTTAGCCCAAAAGACATAACTAGAAACTCAAAGTGACCATAACGGGTTCAGAAGGTTGTCTTTAGGATATCACACTCCCTTACTTTAAGTTGATGATAGCCAGATCTAAGTTCTATCTTCGAGAAATAACTCACACCTTGCAACTAATCAAACAGGTCATCAATTTTCGGTAGAGGATACTTATTCTTGACTGTGATCTTATTAAGATAACGATAGTCAATGCACATACGTAAAGAACCATCTTTCTTTCACACGAATAGAACATATGCGCCCCAAGGTGACACACTGGGCCTTATAAATCCTTTGACTAAAATATCTTTGAGGTGCTCTTTCAACTCCTTAAGCTCTATAGGTGCCATACAATAGGGAGGAATAAAAATAGATTGAGTGTCGGGAAGAAGGTCAATCCCGAATTCTATCTCTCTATCGGGAGATACCCCTAGGAGATCTTTCGAAAAAATATCAGGAAACTCATTAACAATGTTGGCTGACTGAATGGTTGGAGCCTCGGACCTAGTGTCCTTAACTTGAACTAGATGATAAATACAGCCTTTAGATATTAGCTTTCTGGCTTTGAGATAGTATATAAAATGACTCTTAGGAGATACTGAACTCCCGGACCACTCGAAGACTGGCTTATCCAGAAACTGAAACTTAACCACACAGGTACAACAGTCTATAGATGTGCAGTAGGAATAAAGCCAATCCATACCCAGAATAAGATCAAAATCCACTATGTCCAACTCTATCAAATCAGCAAGTATGACTCTATGAAGAATAGTAACAGGGCACTTTTTATACACTTGTTTAGCAACAACTGACTCCTCTACTGGAGTAGAAACTAGGAAAGGCTCAGGAATCTTTTCGGGACTCATTTCAAAACTCACATCTACAAGTAGAGTCACATAAGAGAAACTTGACCTGGGGTCCAACAACACATAAACATCAAAGTGAAAGACGCGGAGAATACCAATAACAACATCGGGAGAATCCTCCTACTCCTGATGGGATGGTAAGTCATAGAACCTGTTCTGGTGCTGACCGCCAGCAGTACTGGAAGAAGCGCCCTAAAGAGAAGCTGGACAGGCTAAAGGATATGGGGCACTATTAGCCTGAGTTTGAGGTCGCACATCTCTGTTCCCCTGCCTGGCATGCAGACACACTCACTGTCTGTGGCCTAACTTGCCATAACCAAAACAACCCTCTGTTTGTCCAAACACTCACCGGTATGGGTCCTATCATACTTAGAACAAGGAGGATAATTAGGCTTGTTACTTACACTATTCTGGGACTTGGACATAGAAAGCCTGTTCCCTTACTTCTTTCTGTTTCTGGGTGCAGGAGAACTAGCTTACAAAGGTGCTGACATAGACGAATGACCCTAAAACTGTGGATGGTTCCCTCCATAGGACCTAGCTTGACCATACTCATGCTGCTCGGATCTGTCCCTCTTATTTCCCCTCACTCTATTTTTTTCCCTTATCTTGTCTGCTTCTATTTGTTGGGCATGAATTATCAGCCTAGCAAGATCCATTTCCCTGTTAAGCATAGCAGTCCTACATTCTTTTAACACTAGTCCAGATACTCTAGTCACGAACTTTCTCATACTAGCTCGGGTGTCAGAAATCAAATCAGGAGCATATTTGGCTAATTGGTTGAACTTAAGGCAATACTTCTCAACAGTCATGGAGCCTTGCCTCAGGTTCATGAATTCCTCTATCTTTGATTCCCTCATTTTAAGTAGGAAGAACTTGTCCAAGAATGCATCTTGGAACACCTGCCAAGTAGTAGGGGCTGCATCTTCCCTTCTATTTTTCTTCCATGCAACAACCCAGTCATAAGCAATGTCCTTCAACTTGTAAGACGCCATCTTAATACTTTCTTCCTCTGAGACATGCATCATTTGGGTTATCTTCCTTACCTCTTTGAGATACAACTGTGGGTCCTCACCTACCTTCGACCCATAGAACTCTGGCGGGTTCATCCTTATAAAATCACGGATACTAGCAGCGGCTAAATCACCTCCTTGTTGAGGCAGAATTGCAGCCTGGTTATTGACCTGAATAGTCACGGTAACTGCTTGGGATAATGCTTGAGAGGCTGCCTAAAACTCAGCATGAGACACAGTCTCATTCAAGGGATTATCAGGCTGGGGTTGCTCGTTATTATTTCTATGGGTATTCGCTCTTTAGGGAGGTATTTTCTGAAATAATAGAGCACAAATCAATAGCTGGGAGAGAAAACTGTAGGCATGATAGAATCTAAAATAAAGAAACAACTTTTTCCTAAAACATCTTGTAGCCTTTTGCTTATAGATGTGGTGCACTACACACCGATGATCAAGACTCTTCTTAACACAGCTTGTCAGACTCCCTAGGACTCCTTAAACCTTAGGCTTTGATACCAAGTTTGTAACATCCCAAAATACTATCTCGGAGCATCACACGTGCTTAAGGCTACAAGTAGACTCAAACTAACCCTTTGAACCTGCTACTTAGTATAAAGCTTAAATAGAAATAATGAGAGAAAAATAAAGAGTCATGTCATATCATGTCTAACTGAAATCTGAATGAGTACTGTAAAGGTAACAAAATACATCAAATCTAAACATACTGACCATCTAGTCTAACAAAGCCTCTACTACTTAACAAACTAGAGAGCCATTGGGATAGATCACCAACTGACTCTAACTGAATTGAACGCAGCAGAACAACTACTAAAAATACTGAAGTGTCTGGAGATAGGTCCTCGAACCATAAGGACTCACCACAGTGGAGATATATATAAAGGTACTTGGGATCACTGACGCTGCTGGGACTGAGAACCTGAACCTACATTATGAGACAATGTAGCACACAGACATATATGTGGATCAGCACTTGAGAATGTACTGAGTATATAGGGGTGTATACAACTAAATATCAATACAATAAATCTTTATAAAAAACATACATGGTATTGTAGATGACTCACATAGCTTGAATAAAACTCTCATAAATTATGAATAATGAAACATGTAGTATAAATCACGTGAGCCATTATATTTTGTTCTAAATCTGTATTTTTTCTTTGATCTCAAGCTTGTAAACTAGTTGAACTCTTAAAACAACAACTTTTAGAACATACACGTTAGTCTTTTGAAAACAAGGAACTTCTATGAAACTCAAGGACTTAAAACCTTAAGAACTTTAAGACTTGAGACTCTAGGAAACTTGAGAGTTTCTTCTAACCGACATAAACCATGTAAGCTATATGGAGTCCAACGTCTTGCCCACATTGGGGAGAGCTTTTCTATCCTTGCCATCGGAGTAGAACCTTTTACTTTTTAGTGATCACTAGCTTAACCCACTTGGGGTAAATCAAATCCTACGGTGGCTCGTACTTCTGGGGAATGAGAACTTGGAATCAAGCCCAACTCGGTGCTAAATACTACTCCCTTATTTAAGCTGTGAACTTTTAAGAAAAATCCACCTTCAACAATTCAGAAATATGCAGTGGAAGCCAACTATGCTCCCCTTTATCTTAAATCGAATGGTGTGGATTTTCTTTCTTAGCTTAGGATTAAAATCAACTCTATTCTTGAAACTTTGGTAAACTATCACCAATAAGCTTTAAAACTTTAATAGCATGGAAATATCAATACACTTCTTGAAACACTTTAGAAAGTATCAACAATTCATCCTTGGACTTAAGGCATGTATATTCTTAAAGGATCACAATTTCACAATAAAACTTAATTCATGACACCAATCTCCGAAATACTTGAAGATATCACATCAATATAGGAATGTGTAATTTATAGCATGAATTATCAATTCAAATCATAAACAAGCAAAATAATCATGCAATTCAAAACTTGAACAACTTATCAATTCATATTCTCAAAATAATATAATTTGGGTATAGACCCACTTGTAAAAACATGAAATTCATTTATAAAAATCAAATCTTTGGGCACAAGAACGAAAGAAGTGTTCCTATTCAAACCCCACATACCTCAGGTTATGAACTTGGGTGGATAAACTTGCTTGAGTCTCTTTCTCATACTTTTGGATGAGGGTTCTTGAAGCCCTTGACTTGGGAACCTTGGAAGAGGTTTTGGGTACTTAGTGTTTTTGTTAAGAGAAATCTTGAGAAAAGTCATATAAGGTGCTTATAATGATCTTAGATCAGGTGTTTGGATGATTTAAGAGGCGTGAAAAAAGTCCAAAGTGCCCTTTTTAACTTCTGTACAAAGCTGAAAAAATTAAACTGGAAAACCCGATTTTATGGGCCACCGCGATGCCCCACTATCGCGGTGGCTCACTGAAATTTGAAAAACGGGATTCTGGGGGTTACCGCAATGTGGTGATACAGCGTTGTCCAACTGGTTGGGACCTGGAATTTCAACGCGATGCGCCGCTATTGCAGAGTTCTACTGGAAATTGACAATTGTCAAATAGACCCTCTCCGCGATGCGCCAAACACTAAAATGACATTGTTTTACTACTAGGACTTAAATTTGCCATAACTTCTTGCCCGGTTATTGAATTTGGATGGATATTATATCATTGGAAAGTAATTAAATTTTTCACATGATAAAAAGTTAAAATT
Source organism: Capsicum pubescens (assembly GCA_030864215.1). NCBI lineage: Eukaryota > Viridiplantae > Streptophyta > Magnoliopsida > Solanales > Solanaceae > Capsicum > Capsicum pubescens. The sequence goes on along the minus strand of CM061541.1, from coordinate 229,960,752 downwards.
AGGGAAATTCAATATGGTTTAAATGTTACACACTTAGGAAGTCATTCCTTTGACTTCTAGAGACGAAATTAAGCTTAAGGAAAAGTTTGGGGCTATTACAACTTTAAGCATTGCTGGCAAGCTAAATCAACCACCAGAAATCTTACTACTGGACGTTTTCTTCCAAATCAGGAAAGCCTTAGGATGCAACTTGCACAACTAAGTCGAGGTGCTTCTGCAGTAGTGAGTAAATAACACTTCATCTGGCATAATTGATTCTTTACATAATGTAGTAGTATCCTAATAACTGCGTGGTGGTGAAAATAAGTTCGTAATAGAGTTATCTTATGAATCTTTGAAGTAGAGTATATGGAGCTAAACAAATAATGTTTCAATTGCATATCGTTAAGTTACAGTTATAAAATATTATGAATTAAATTATCCCCTATGCTTCATCTAAATCAGACTTGTAAAGAGTTGAAGTTATCGTGTACAAGTCTAGAAGTATCAACCAATCAACTATGTCTCAATTCCACTGTATGATTGCTCAGTTTAGCAGTACAACTTGACCACCCTAAAGAGGAATAAAAAATCAAAACTAAATGTAGAAAGAATTGTCTTGACAACTATTCCGCCTTATTAATTCAAAACAACTGATAATTTGAATGTACTATTGGCGCTATATCATGGATTGAAAGGATGGAGGATTAATCAACATTAGTCAATCTTATTTATAAGGAAGATGAAAAAATAGGAACATCGAAATAGTGAAGGAACTTTTTGTCAAACGTATCCCCTTCTTTGCTTAACGATATCAACACGTATTTTATTGAAATTCAAATGAAAATTTTGAAATTAGGAGTATTTAATATTTAGTTGATCTTCAATTGTAGATAGTGTTATTTTGAGTTCAATGGGAACAAATGGACGAAGACTACAACAAAGTTGTTTGGTAAAGTATGACAAACGACGCTTGACTGTTGAAAATCTTGATTCTGTTTGTATATCTTGATTGTTTTCTTTGATTTCAGCAACTTTAATAACTTTTTTTTGATGAGCAACAAATGTTGTTGGATATTAAGTGTCATCCCCCAAGTTTACAAAAATCTCCATTAATTATCACACCAACACAAACACTCACTCTCCTAATTCTACAAAAATCATGAATCTTCAATTATATACAATTTTATTTGTAGTTTCATTGATGATTCTTAGTCCTACAACATCATCATCTTCATCAGTACATTACTACAATGAAAACACATATGATTACTATACTAACTTTGGTCATGATATTTCAAGCATCTATGGTGAAACCTCCAATAATAACGTGCGACTAATAGAAGGTATGTGAGCCATGCTGCATTTTCTAGGGACATTCATTGCTTTGCTTGGCCATAGCAGAATATATAGCATAATTTGGTTTGGTATCTTTGATATTCAATGCATTAAAACAATTAGCTATAGCGTTGGTATGTTCAAATCTTTGATATCCCTGTAGTAAAAATGACCAATGCTATTGGTATGTTCGTATCTAGAAGTTGGATTTAGTTCTCACTCTATGAAGTTGATTTTGATGGGAAAAACCCTTTTGGTTAGTTGTTCAAGACTATATTTGTAAAATGTTTACCCTAATAAAAGGCAAATATCTTGGTGAAATTAATAGATGAGTGGAGATGATGCCTAGGCTACACACGGGCTCGAAACTAACACAATGAATCAATTATGTATACATCAAAGGCAATCTCTAGAATTCACAGTTAATTAAAAAATTAATGTGATTTAGGACAAACAACAATCGAGAAGGTCTGCCTTTGTTTAGTTGATCATCAATATTTGAAATATTTAAATAGATAAATACACCAAACAACAATATATAGGTTGTCTCATGTAAAACTCTTTTTGACTTGGTTCACCATGCTAGCTTTTATCATCTTCCACACACTACAGATGCAAGGTATGATTATTGATTACTCTCTTTTCTTTGTTCGATCAACGATGAGATCTTGAGTATTATTCACTGCTACTACTATCATTTTTTAATTTTGGTGTTTGGTATGTTGTTCTACTTCTTCTTTGAATTGAGGAATAGTAAGACTGCAAGAATCATTTACTGTAGGCTAAATTTCTGCATTTTAAGAAAGTTACAAACTAAGTCACTTTGTCCACTAGCATTATTAGTCCCTTTTTCTTAATTTTTTTGGACTTTCAAAAAAATACATTGAGAAAACTGATAAGTACATTGACACATGATATATTACAGAAGTTATGAATTATATAAACGTTTTTTATTAGCCTTTTTATTTTGTTGCTCTTTCAAGATATTCGGTTTTTTCTTTTAATTCTTTCCTTTGGAATTAGAATGTTATATTATATAAAATAATATCTCCTTTATGTTTTTGAAATAGTTTATATGAATCTCCTTTACCGTTCAGATTTATTAAGCTTTGTGACTCAAATTTCTTTGTGATAGAAATTGTTACCTATTTAATATACAACGAGGTACAAATGTTGTACATACCTAAGAGAGAACCAACAAAATCGTAATTAAAACAATCCATCATAATGTTACTATTTTCCTGATTGCCATCTTAGAGTATAATTTTTAATTTGCAGGTATGATTCAGCTCCAAAATTGAAAAGTTAAATATTCATTGACCTTGATAGGAGTGCTGCAATAAAGGTCTCTTTCATGTTGTTGGGATTATTTGATAATATAAACTTCTCCCCTCAAGTTCACAGGTTAGCGTCATGTCTCATTTTTCTATTTTCTTCTTTCATTGGTTTACCATGTTTTAGTTTATCTCTGTTGACTGATGGCAGCTGGGAGAATGTGCTAAAATTGGATTTCCAAAGTTAGTTCTGCTCATATAATTGTCACAAGTAAGCCTTATTCTTAATAGTTATTGCATTTTGTATTGAGATGCATGTGTTACGTGCAACCACTAATATTTATAACCACTTATACTACAACAATTGCTTCTCATGTCAAATGTTCTTAATCTACTGATACATGATATAAATATCTTTTACCCTTTGAATATCAAAAACATGATTTGATAGGTAATTAATGTATGTTTTTGCAATTCATTCCTCCCTCATATGTGGACATTAAAGCAATCTTTCGTTGTTCTATTATCGGTTGGAATAATGTGGGTATTTTCATCCCTTCTCACAGTTGGAGGTGCATACAACAACAGACCCCTACAGACTCAGTTCAGTTGTCAAGTTTTTCTCTCTGGAATGATATGATTGTGGTATGCGTTCTTAATTAATTAAAGAGTTAATTATTCCTTCCAAATATCCTTTCTATATAAAAAATGAGTTAGAAATACTTGGTTCCCTTATTTCCTTAGAAGATTGTTTTAGTTATACATATATCATACTTGATATTTTACGTTGTGTAAAATTACAATTGAGATGAAGATAAATTAAATAGGGGACTGTCAGGAGTCTTGATCGAAGTACTAATTTTATCCATGCACATTTCTTTAGGCTTAGTCAAATTGTTATTTATAATAACCAAGTAATAGTAGACCAAAACTTATAGCCTTTGATCTTTGACATTTTTCCAAACAAGAAAATTATAGGAAAAATTATAGTTTATAGATAAAAAAAATTTATAATCACATGGTATGGGTAATGTTTTAAATAATTATAATTCATAGGTAATTGTTAGTTAAAATTCAGTTTTATGTGGGCCCATTTATAAAAATATAATTTCTAAATATATATAACAAAGGCAAATTAATTTTTCTCTCTCATAATTAATATTTTACTCACTCTTACCTGATTGGAGCAATATGCGGCAATATGTTATATCTTTGTTCTGATTGGACTTTTTAGGCTGCAATAGGTTTTTATTCTAAAAGAGATTGTGCTAATCTCAAACTTATTTCAATTGAAATATCATAAAATATATTTCTTCCTATTTTTTCTCCCAAAATTTCTCAAATATTATGTTCTTCACCTACAGATAAGCTTATTTTTGTCCATTGAAGATTACGTTGAAGCTTTTTTACTTTTTAAGTGGCAATAGGTTTTATACTAAAGAGCTTGTGCTAATCTCAAACTTATTTCAATTGAAATATCATAGAATACATTTCTTCCTACTTTTTCTCCCAAAATTTCTCAAATATTGTGTTCTTCAACTACAGATTAGCTGATTTTTGTCCATTGAAGATTACATTGAAGCTTTTTTAATTCCTATAAACTCGCATAGATTTGATATGAATATTTTTGCGATAAATTTTATATCTTTACATATATATATATATGTTTGTACTTCTTTATTTTTTAAAGTTATTCTCTACATTACCCACTAATTTTATTCGATTTTTCAAATATATGCAGTGTTAATTAAGTGTGCAAGTAATCAATTTCTAGTTTTTCAAATGGATGGGGAAACCCCTTTTAGGAGAGTAACAAGAGGTATTGAACATGTAGATAAGACTAATTGTGGTACTCCATCGTTTGATTTGAAAGTTTCACAATTAGACAGTGATAATGCAGGTTTTGTAGCGGAATTGGAAGAAGACAAGTTGAGAGCAGAGACTCGAATAAAAAGTGGCAATGACCATGTTAAAATTTAAAATAGCATGAGAGATTGTCAATCAAAAGACGATTCAACCAACGCTTCAAAAATATCAATGGTCAATACAAGTGAATCAAAAAAAAAAAAGGAAAAGAAATGGCAAATTCTAGAAATGATGTAAGAGCAAAATGTTCAAAACTTTATCAATCCAAAGCGGAGAGTAACGATGTTGAGATTCAACATAAGGTATTTTTGTATATTTATCAATTAGATTTTTTTGTAGTTTAGTTGTGTAGAATCTCATAATATTAAAGTTTTGTATTTGTGCTATTGTAATCGGTGTAAAGATATATACATATATCAACATCATACAGTTATACTTATGTAAATATAACTATATATGTAAACATATACAAATATGCACACACATATATATACATAAAGTTATACATATATTCAATTCTGTTAGCATATACATTTTTTTTTATAATAAGTAGTTGTATACAATTAGTTTATTCATGAGGTTTTATATATATTTGATAATTTTTTGGAGATCATTTTATTTTTGTGGTTGATCATTCGTGTTTTTTTGGTTAAACAGGATAGTAATTTTGTCATCATAGATTTTCCTAAGAAGTCCCCGCATATTTCGTGTTATGTGGAGATGAAGATATTTGATACTTTAAAACAAAAACTATACAGTGTTCAGCTTAGAAGATTTATGGAAACATGTTTTGGTCAATACACCACTATGCCAAAATCATGGGTTTAGTCCCAATTGTTTAGGTGTGCTATGTCCCTTGAGTTGAAAACTAGTTCAACGGATGCTATAAAGTTGCTATTAACAAAAACACGTTAAGATTTTCACTGAGGGATTTTGCAATTATATATGGTATGAACTGTGTTTCTTGCAAAGGTGATTTTGTATTCAACACAAGCATGCTGAATAGATTAATGCAGACGTATTTTGATGGTGAAGAAGAACCATACAAAGCAACATTATTCCAAGCATTTGAGGATAAAGTATGGGGTCAGAATGGCGATGATGCTTTGAAGATTTCTATTCTCTATTTTGTTCATCATTTTATTATGTCTAATGAGATCCATACTGTTCTAGTTTTAAGAATTCATTTTGATGTGGTTGAGCATGAACGAAACATGGATTATTGTTGGGGCAAAGAAGATTTTGAAGAGATTTTCAAGTCCATATCAAGGAAGCTGACCTCCAATGGACAATATTATCAAATTCATTCCATGCCATATGTTATGCAAGTATGGATGTATGAGTGTTGCTCGAAGGTTGATAAGTGACTTTACGAAAGGGTTGGTAATAAAATTTCGAGGTTGCTTAATTAAAAAATCATAAAAGACCAGCCAAGGTACAAATGGCTTATGAAGAACATGTTTATATGCCAAAAGGTAAAATTCAGTGTCTTAGTAAACTCAAATACAAAGTTTTTATAAGTTAATATTTGTTTTTATTCATATATACAAAACTGATTACTAATCCATAATTGATGTCCATATTTCCTTTCGAAACATCAAGGCATCCGCAAGTGAAATTATATCTTTCCAATTCCCACCGGAAGTTATTGACAATGTTATCTGTAATAGCCCATGGTTTTCCAAACTCGGTATCACTTCATGGTAAGCTTAGAGAGGTGCTCATCTAAAATGTTTTCGAAGTGTAGAAAAGGACCTAGTCTCATTTTGAGCCCCAAATCTTTGAAGAATTATTTCCCAACCTTTCCGACCTTCAATAGTTAATATTTTAGCTAATTCATGATCCAAGAGGTCAATAGGTGTTCTCGAACCAGTTTTGGATTTTTTGGGCCGCGTTTAGACCTTGTTTGGTGTCCCAAAATAGTGAACCAATGCGATCTTGGCGTGCCGTAGCGCACATCGCGTTGGTAAATTTTTGTGCAGGAACTACCAGACAAAAGTACTGAGGCTTGGCACGATTAGGGCGAGATGCATCGGGTATCACATCGATGCCCAGTTGTTTCAGTTTTTAAAATCCCCATCCTGAGGAGGGCAATTTAGTCATTTTCCCCCACCCCTTTTCAGCTTTAACACGAGATTTAATTCCAAATCTCCAAAATACATGATAATTTCTCACAAATCACTCAAGAAAACTTTCTAGGGTTTCAACCCATAGATCCAAGAGAACTCAAAATTTAACCGTCACTTTTCAAAATTTCTTCAAGAATCGGAATCTCCAGACCGAGAGCTTCAAGAATCACCCATCAATAGTTCGAATAGCATCCCTAAAGCAAGAGTTCATCCAAAAGTCATAATTTAAGGTACGTGGGGTTTTTCTAGAACTACTTGGGCATAAGAAATGGTTTCAACAACGTTTAGCATTGTGAGATTTTGAAATCTTAAAGAGGTTTTGGAATTTACATTGAAATTTGAGTTATGAATCCTTCAGTGACATTTTGGTTTGGGTCTTTAGGATTTTTTTCCCCAAATTGATTTAAAATCTTATATATATATGTATGTGGTTAAAGTTGATAATTGAAGTGAGAGCATAACTATTTACGCTCCCTCTCATGTTGTGATACCTCTTGATTCTTAGAATGATATTTAGAAGCACGATTTTATATGTTCATGACTATTGTTTAATGTTATAAACTTGATCTTTAAATTGATGAGAGGGGTTTTGCATATTGACATATGTTGACCACATAATGAAAGATTGCATGGTTTTCCAAAAATTCATGACCACCACACGTTTGCTGAAATGATCGAAAGGAATGATTTTTCATAGTTTAACAAGTGTGTTGAAGAATGAACCTTCTTGAATTGTTGAAATATGGTGGTCTGAACTTTATGTTTTAAAAGAAAAATTTGTGATATTATTCTTATGGCCCAGAAACATGACTTTCAAGTCTTGGTATGACGATACCAATTAAGATAATGCCATAGTAGCACATAACAGAACATAATGTGGATTCTCTTTCAGATTTTTAGATTTTGAACTTAGAATGACACATGTTCAGAAAAGGCTAAAAATGAGCATAAAGAGATGTTACGTGGTTACCCGAAGAAGGCACGAGTCTAGAATACTCATTGCCCGAAACTGTGTTTTGTCGATATGGGATTATTATGTCCCCTAGAGGGATTATACGTTGGCCTAGTGCCCTGTGGCGTATCAAAATCAGAAACTCTAACTCTTGCGGCAAATTTGGGTTGGGGGCTTGGCCGCCGAGTTAAGGGCAGACTCTATGTAGCCTGTGGGATTGTAGAATTGTAGGGTGGACCACCTAACTCAGAAGTAATACAAAGATCAAAACTTTATTGACAAGAATGTTTCATGATTATCAAAGAATTTCCCATGAGTTTTAAACTATATCATGAATGATGTTTCATGACTTGCTCTCATCTATTTTATATCTATAAATACATTATTTTGGATTTCTCTATGTACCAGTACAATTGTATTGACCCCTATCTTTCAGGGTCTGAGGTTCAGTCTTGAGGTCCTGCTAAACCGTAGAGTTGATAGTCAAAATGCAGTTGGTGAGCCTCTCTTACCTCGGAAGGACATTCTTAGAGTATTGTTTTTTCATTATGGTATTGGTCCACTAGGGCCCTTGTCCTAGATTTTAGATAGTTTTATTGGTTTTCGTATGTACTAGAGATTTCGCAGACTGAAATAGACGTTGTTTAGATATTGATGGATTCTTTTCCAGTATTGCTAAATTGAATTCAAAGTATGACCATGATTCCATTTATTTCATTTCCGCATTATTTTCTTTACTATTGAGTATTGTGCATGATTACCAAGAATAGAAGGGCGTCCGGGCCTCCATGGTTTGGGATACTTGTCATGGCTAGGGCCCCGGGTCGGGTCATGACATTATCGTTGTGAATTTTCCAAAGAATGATGTTGTTAATTCTGACGATGACTTTCAATACATTCCTCCAATCTCTCTTGCTCGGAAAGGAAAGTGTAAAATGTGTGTCTCTATGTCACCCTCAAAAAGGATACAGAAGTAGAAAAAAATGTTATCGGGTGTATTAATATCAATCAAGACTCTTACAAATCTAGTTTCATATGCTGCAGCCTCTAACACATCTCTGCTTTTGATTAATAAAACTGTCAAAAAGTCTACCTTAAATAAGAAGCCAGTCGAGGAGAAAATTCAGTCACCATATAATATTGAACCAACTGTGACTGATGCAGTAGTGAAGAGAACCATTCCAATCCATGATCTCAATATTCTCAATCAGAAAGTCAATGCACTGAAGAGTTATGTAAGTATATTACAATCATCTTCAAATTTTAGGAAAATTCATATTATTAAATTACCAATGTAAATTTATTATATAAAATGTAGGTAAAGTCAGAATTTCAAAATCTGTGCAATTTGATAAATGTCAATCATAACATCATCATGGATGCTATTAAAAGTAAAGATATTGATGAGAAGGTATGATGTGTAAGAGCATTATTTTCAAATGGATCATATATAATTTAAATAATGATTTGTAATAATGTTAGGATTTCATTAAAAAATCGTTGGTTGATGAGCAAGGAGAAATTCTATCCATGAATGTGCCTTGTGCTCTTGGCAGTAGCAGTTATTCAAAGGTAACTATTTTTGAGATGAAATATATTTTTACGGCATATGTTACGTACATGTAGCAGTTGTTTCTTTATGTATGTCATGTTATTCAACGAATACATACCTACAAACCTGATAAAATAGTATATATGTGTCAATCTAAATTTTCATAAATATACCTATATACTATTAGATTTTTTGGTTATTTAGTTGTATAGAATGTCATGATGTTAATATTTAGTTGTAATCTGTGTATATGTTTGGAGTGTAAGGTGGCAATGTTAAATAGGGATATGGACTTCTCTAAATTGCCTATTCATATGCAGCCGGTTGAGGAGCAGAAGAAGAGGATTGCTAAGGAAAATGAGAAGGATAGGCAGGCCAAGATGGGTCGACCAGTAGACCAGAACCACAGTCAGCCGCAGAGTGGAAATTGGGGTAACAGGTGGCAGAAAAAAGAAGTTATGGGGCAATGCTCAGACTGCATCTAGTGCTCTAGTTCCCAGACCTTCAGTTGACTGATGATCTCAGAATTTTTAGACTAATCATGCATCTGTAGCATAGGGAACCCTGTCCCAGGGTAGTGGCCCATCCATATAGGACTTTTCAGTGATGTGAGACCTGCGGTAAGTATCACCCAGGAAAGTGTCAGCTGGGCAGGATAGTATGCTATACTTGTGGTCAGGCAGGTCATTTCCAATGATATTGTCCTTCCACCATAAGGAATGTTGATGGTGCTAAATCCCAATCAAATTCCTCAGCACCACCAACGCCTCCCAAAGGCACTACTTCAGCTACCGGAAGCGATCGTAATTGGTTGTATGCCTTGTCCAATCGCTAGGAGGCAGAGGCCTAACCAGATGTAGTCATGGTTACGTTACAAATCTTCTCCCAAAATTCTTATGTGTTACTTGATCCCGGATCTATCTTGTCTTATGACACCCTATATGTGGCAGTCAGTTTTGCATTTGAGCCTGAAGTTATTGCAGAACCTTTCTCTATTTATACTCCTGTAGGTGATTCTGTTATGGCTAAGAGGGTATATAAAAATTATGTTGTATCTGTTTGTAGTCGTGATACTGTGGCAGACCTTATAGATCTTGATATGGTTGATTTTGATGCTATCTTAGGAATGGACTGGCTCCATTCGTGTTATGCCACGCTAGATTGTAGAACCCCAAAGGTTACTTTGCTTTTCCCGAATGAACCAGTGATAGAATAGAAGAGTTATTCTTTAGCACCTAGAGGGAAATTCATATCTTACCTTAGAGCCCGCAAGCTTATTTCAAAAGGTTGTTTGTACCGTCTAATCTGAGTGAAAGATTCTAATATCGAAAGTCCTTCTCTTTAGTCAGTCCCTTTGGTTAATGAATTTCAGAAGTCTTTCCCGATGATCTCCCAGGGATACCACCTGATAAGGAGATAGATTTTGGTATTGATTTATTACTTGACACCCATCCCATTTCTATTCCGCCATATAGGATGGCTCCTGTTGAATTGAAAGAGTTGAAAGGGCAACTAGCAGATCATCTTTATAAAGGTTTTATTCATCCGAGTGTTTCCCCTTGGGGGTGAACTTGTACACTTTGTACATAAGAAAAATAGATCCCTCCGTATATGTATAGACTATCGTTAGTTAAATAGGGTCACTGTCAAAAATAAATTCACCTTTCTAGAATTGATAATCTCTTTAACCAACTTCAGGGTGCTAGGTGTTTTTCAAATATAGACCTTCGTTTGGGGTATCATCAGATGAAGGTCAGGGATGCTGACATTCCCAAAATAGCATTTCGAATCCTATACGGTCATTATGAATTCTTAGTCATGTCCTTCGAATTGACTAATGCTCCTGCAACCTTCATAGACCTGATGAATAGGGCATTCCGCCAGTTTCTAAATCTGTTTGTCATTTTCTTCATTGATGACATCATGATTTATTCTAAGAGTGAGGAGGATCATGCTAATCACCTCCGAATCATCCTTCAGACCCTCAAAGATCATAAATTGTATGCAAAACTTTCCAAGTGTGAATTCTGGCTTAATGTTATTGCTTTCTTGGGGCATATTGTGTCTAGTGAGGGAATTAAAGTTGATCCCTAAAAGATTGAAGCAGTGAGAAAATGGCCTAGACCCACGACTCCAACCAATATTCGGAGCTTCTTGGGTTTGGCGAGGTATTACAGAAGATTCGTAGAGAGTTTTTCTTCCATATCTACTCCACTTACCGGATTGACACAGAAAAAAGTGAAGTTTGTATGGTCTAAATCCTATGAAAATAGTTTTGAGAAGTTGAAAGACAAGTTGACTACTGCACCTATTTTGACTCTTCTGGAAGGTATAGAGGGCTTCGTTGTATATTGTGATGCGTCCTGGGTGGGACATGGCTGTGTACTTATGCAACATGGTAAGGTGGTAGCTTATACATCTAGGCAGTTGAAGGTGCATGAGTGAAACTACCCCACCCATGAATTGGAGTTAGGGGCTGTGGTGTTCACACTAAAAATATGGCGGCATTATCTATACGGGGTACATGTTGATATTTTCACTGACCATAAAAGTTTGCAGTATGTTTTCTCGCAGAAAGAATTAAATCTCAAGCAGAGGCGCTGGTTAGAACTTTTGAAGGATTATGACATGAGCCTACACTATCATCCGGGCAAGGCAAATATAGTGGCCGACGCCCTCAACAGATTATCTATGACAGTCTTTCTCACGTTGAGGAAGGAAAAAGAGAAATAGTGAAAGATATTCAACGACTTGCAAATCTAGGGGTGTGACTTCTGGATTTCGAAGATGGAGGAGTAGTTGTGCATAAGATAGCGAAATCCTCCTTATGTGCTGAAGTGAAGGAGAAGCAGATAGAGGACCCTATTTTGATGCAAATCAAGAAAGATGTGGGTCAACAAAAAGTGATATCTTTTGAAATTGGCGGTGATGGGATTTTGAGATATCAGGGTAGGTTATGTGTGCCAAATATGAATGGATTACAGAAAAGAATCCTTGATGAGGCTCACACTTTGAGGTATGTTGTTCATCCAGGCTCTACTAAAATTTACCATGATTTTAAAACTATATATTGGTGGAATAATATGAAGTGTGATATAGCTGATTTTGTTTCTAAGTGTTTGAATTGCCAACAAGTTAAAGTGGAACATTTGAGACCACGTGGTACTTCCCAAGAGATAGCTTTGCATTTGTAGAAATGGGAGATGATCAATATGGACTTCATCACAGGACTTCCGAGGTCCTGAAACTAGTATGATTCCATTTGGGTAATTGTGGATCAATTGACCAAATCAGTACACTTTTTGCCTCTGAGGACTAACTATTTAGGAGATGATTACGCCAAGCTATACATTGAGGAAATAGTTCATTTGCATGGGTCACCGGTATCCATTATATCCTATCGAGATACGCAATTCTCTTCACGGTTTTGGAGATCATTTCAGAGGGGTTTAGGTACCAAGTGAACCTGAGTACTGTATTCCACCCTCAGACAGATGGGAAAGCTGAGCGCACCATTCAGACCCTTGAGGGAATATTGAGGTCTTGTGTAATTGACTTCAAATATAGTCTGGTAGATTATTTTCCGTTGATAGAGTTTTCCTACAATAATAGCTACCATGCCAGCATTAAGATGGCCCCTTTTAAGGCACTTTATGGTAGGAGATATAGATCACTGATTAGGTGGTATGAAGTATGTAAAATTCAGTTGTTTGGTCCTTATCTTTTTCATCAGGCAATAGAGAAGGTGAAAATCATAAGAAAATGACTCAAGACAGCCAGAGTCACTAGAAATTCTATGCTGATGTTAGAAGAAGGGAGCTGGAATTTGAGGTTGGTGATTGGGTGTTTCGAAAAGTCTCCCCTATGAAGGGAGTCATGCGATTCGGGAAGAAAGGAAAGCTGAGTCCTCGCTTTATAGGACCATATCACATTATGATAAGAATAGGTGGGGTTGCTTATGAGTTAGAGTTATCTGCAAATCTGGCTTCTGTCCATCCCGTATTCCATGTGTCCTTGTTGAAGAAGTGTATTGGATATCATTCCCTAGTGTTGCCTATAAAGGAGATCAAAGTGACAGATTCCTTGACATATGAAGAAGAGCCTATTGCAATCTTGGATCGCCAAGTTCAAAAGTTAAGGAGTAAAGAAATAACTTCGGTCAAAGTATTATGGAAGAATCAAAAAGTGGATGAAGCTACTTGGGAGTTAGAAGATGACATGAGAAGTAGGTACCCAGGCCTCTTCGAGATAGTGAGTAATGACATAGAAGGTATCACTTATTTACTCTCTCTATATACTCTTTCTTCTTCTTTGGTATGTTAGAAATCGTGCTTTCCTGTGTTCTAAGTCATCATTTGGGGACGAATAATCCCAAAGGGGGATAATGTAACGCCCCATGGTTTTCCCGACTCGTTATCACTTCATGGTATTCTTAGAGGGGTGCTCATCTAAGAATTTTTCTAAGTGTAGAAAGGGACCTAGTCTCATTTTGAGCCCCAAATCTTTGAAGAATTATTTCCCGACCTTTCCGACCTTTCATAGTTAATATTTTAGCTAATTCATGATCTGGGAGGTCAAGAGGTATTTTCGGACCAATTTTGGATTTTTTGGGCCGCGTTTAGACCTTGTTTGGTGTCCCAAAATAGTGGATCAATGAAATCTTGGCGCGCCGCGTCGCCCGTTGTGTTGGTCAATTTTTGTGCAGAAACTGCCAGGCAAAAGTATTGAGGCTTCGCGCGATTAGGGCGCGATGCCTCGGGTATCGCATCGATGCCCAGTTGTTTTAGTTTTTAAAATCCGCATCCCTAGTGGGGGCAATTTAGTAATTTTCCCCACCCCTTTTCAGCTTTAACACGGGATTTAATCCCCAAATCACCAAAATACATAATAATTTCTCACAAATCACTCAAGAACACTTTCTAGGGTTTCAACCCATAGATCCAAGAGAACTCAAAATATAACCGTCACTTTTCAAAATTTCTTCAAGAATCGGAATCCCCAGACCAAGAGCTTCAAGAATCACCCATCAATAGTTCGAATAGCATTCCTAAAGCAAGAGTTCATCCAAAAGTCATAATTTAAGGTACGTGGGGTTTTCCTAAAACTACTTGGGCATACAAAATTGTTTCAACAACGTTTAGCATTGTGAGATTTTGAAATCTTAAAGGGGTTTTAGAATTTACATTGAAATTTGAGTTATGAATCCTTTAGTGACATTATGGTTTTGGACTTTAGGCCTTTTCCCCCAAATTGATTTGAAATCTTATATATATATGTATGTGGTTAAAGTTGATAATTGAATTGAGAGCATAACTATTTACCCTCCGTCTCATGTTGTGATACCTCTTGATTCTTAGAATGATATTTAGAAGCATGATTTTATATGTTCATGACTATTGTTGAATGATGTAAACTTGATCTTTAAATTGATGAGAGGGGTTTTGCATATTGACAAATTTTGACCACTTAAAGAAAGATTGCATGGTTTGCCAAAAATGCATGACCACCACACGTTTGCTGAAATGATTGAAAGGATTGATTTTTCATAGTTTGACAAGTGTGTTGAGGAATGAACCTTCTTGAATTGTTGAAATATGGTGTTCTAAACTTTATGTTTTAAAAGAATAAATTGTTATAAGATTCTTTTGGCCCAGAAACATGACTTGCATGTCTTGGTATGACGATACCAATTCAGATAACGCCATAGTAGCATAGAACAGAATAAAATATGGATTTTCTTTCACATTTTTAGATTTTGAACTTAGAATGACACATGTTCAGAAAAGGCTAAGAATTGGCATAAAGAGATGTTAGGTGGTTACCCAAAGAAGGCACGAGTCTATAAGACTCATTGCCCAAATTCGTGTTTCGTCGATACGGGATTATTATGTCCCCTAGAGGGATTATACGCTGGCCTAGTTCCCTGTGGCGTATCAAAATCAGAAACTCCAACTCTTGCGGCAAACTTGGGATGGGGGCTTGGCCGCCGAGTTAAGGGCGGATTCCATATAGCCCGTGAGGTTGTAGAATTGTAGCGTGGACCACCTAACTCAGAAGTAATACAAAGATTAGAACTGCATTGACAAGAATGTTTCATGATTATCAAAGAATTGCCCATGTGTTTTAAACTATATCATGCATAATGTTTCATGACTTTTTCTCATCTATTTTATATATATAAATGCATTATTTTAGATTTCTCTGTGTACCAGTACAATTGTATTGACACCCTATATTCAGGGTATGAAGCTCAGTCTAGAAGTCCTGCTAAACCATGGAGTTGATAGTCAGAAGAGTGCAGTTGGTGAGCCTCCCTTACCTTGGAAGTCCATTCTTAGAGTATTGTTATTTCATATTGTAATGCCCTGCACTTTCCTAAGCTAGAAAGCGAACTGTTGTTCGTACATGTGAAACCCCCAATTCTGTAAGCCATATTTGGGCACATGAATTACCAAGAGTACCTTAGTTATAAGAGAGCTTATGATGTGTTAAGTGTGGTTATATGAGTCACTTAAGGTAGTACAAGCTAAAAGTTTCAAAATCCATCAAGTTTTAGTGTTTGAATTCGCAAGGGTCGTCTTTGAATGAGAATAACTTGATAAATATGTGGTATTTGTGCATATTTCTACATATCAAATTATAGAGAATTGAATTAGCTTTCCAACGATACCAATTTTATCAAAATCCGACACCCGAGCAAGGAGTTATGGCTTTGCAAAGTAGAGTGCGTCGCCTAACCAATCGCACATGGATACTGGAATAGGTGTACGATAAGCAATGCGGCGCATACTTAAATGTGTGCAATAAGCAATGCGGCGCATACTTAGTGTTTCAGGTAGTAAAAATACTCCGTTTTGAGTTATTTTGAGGGCAATTAAGTCTTTTGGCACTCCTTACATACCCCAAAACTTAACCTTACGAATTTAATAAATTCTAAACACATCATAACCCTATTATCAGTCTAAGTTCATCATCCAAGAGCACTAAAGGAGAAAAACAGTTAGGGTTGCACAATCAATATTGAGGGTCCAATCTTTCAACAAATCCGTTACCATAAAGGTATGTGGGGTTTTCAACAAGAACATACTTTCGTTCTTGTACCCAAAATTTGTATTATTTTACAAAGATATATGATTTTACATGTTTTGATATGAATTTGAGATAGAAACTATTATCCTACGTTCTTGTTCAAAAGACTATTATATTTTTATGATGTCTTGAAGATAAATTCCTTGAGTTTTGATGTTAATATCATGTTTGAAGTGGAATCTCCAGATTTTCATATGAATTATACATGTTTGCTACATAAAGTATGAATCTTGAAATATTTTTCTCAGGTATTGATAAATGGGTTTTGAACCCTATTTGAGAATTATGATTTTTGTGAAAGTAATGTGTTATGCACACCTTGAGATTTGAATGATTTGACCTTTTCGTCTTGAAAGAGTTATTTTTGAACTCGAATGAGAAAAGAAATCCACATTTTGATTTATTATGAAAAAGGGGTAGCATGATGGCTCCCGTTGTGAATTGCTGAATTATTTTATGGTGGATTTTCTTTGAAAAGATCTGAGCTAAGTCCGGGAGTAGTCTTTAGCACCGAGTGGGAGGTACAGCTGTGTTGGTACTTCCCTAGAACTATGTGCCCCCGTAGGAGCCGGAATTGAGGCTGATTATATATAGTGATCACTAGTTTTTGGATTTGATACTTATAGTCCTACTCTGATGGCAAGGATAGGACGGCTCTCCCCAACGTGGGTTTTACGTTGGACTCCATGTGGCTCACTTGGTTTATGTCGGTTATGAGATCTCTCACTGTGTGTGTGTCTTCTTTCTATCTAAGATAATGATATAAGTTTGAAAGGATGGTTTTCCTGAAGTTATTGTTTCCAAAATGATTACAATACTACAGTCTAAGGAGAACTATTATGAGATTTGGTTACCTTGATGGATTGAAACCGTGATGAAATGAATTGAGAACTTACTATGATAACTCACATGTTTTACTTGAGATATCTTATTCTATCATGATTATGATGATTTTATTCGGGCTAGGTGAGTCTTTTATTATATCATGCATGTTTCCTATAAATGCTTATGATATTGATCATTTAAATTGCATACACCCCCATATGCTCGGTACATTTCCATGGTACTGACCCACATCTTCGGATGTGGGCTACATTTTCTTGAAATGTAGGTTCAGGTTCTCAGTCCTAGGCTCGACAGTGATTTTCCGGGCATGCTGATCTACATCCTCTACCGTGGTGAGTCCTCATGATCCGAGGACGTGATATTCAGACTCTTATTTCATTCGAGTTGTTTATTTTTGGCACTGAGTATGAGTCAGTTGGGTCATGTCCCAATGGCTCTCTGATTTTGTTGATTTTTAGAGGCTTGTCAGACTAGACTAGATGGTTGGAGTTGTCATGAGATATCGTATTTTGTTACTTTCTGCACTTATCTATTCTAGTGTTTTTGAGACTTGAATGATGACGCTTATATGTTTTGACTATGTTGAACATGAAATAAGCTTGTGATAGTGTTAGATGGCTCAAAGGGTTAGCTTGGGGCTATTTGTGGTCTCAAGCACCGTGTGATTCCTCGGGACCCATTTGCAGGGCGTTACAATTATGGTATCGGTCCACTGGGGGCCTTGTCCCAGATTTTAGATAGTTTTATTGGTTTTTGTATGTACTAGAGATTTCGCAGACTGAAATAGACGTTGTTTAGATGTTGATGGATTCCTTTCTAGTATTATTAAATTGAATTTAGAGTATGACAATGATTTCGTTTATTTTGTTTCCGCATTCTTTTCTTTACTATGGAGTATTGTGCATGATTACCAGGAATAGCAAGGCGCCCGGGCCTCCATGGTTCGGGATGCTCGACACGGCTAGGGCCCCGGCTTGGGTCGTGATATTATCATTGTGAATTCTCCAATGAATGATGTTGTTAATTCTGATGACGACTTTCAAGACATGCCTCCAATATCTCTTTCTCATAAAGGAAAGAGTAAAATAGATGTCTCTATATCACCCTAAAAAAAGATACAGAAGCAGAAGCAAATGTCATCGGGTGCGTCAATATCAATCAAAACTCCTACACAGGTGGTTTGAAATGTCGCAGCCTCTAACACATCTCTGCTTTTGATTAATAAAACTGTCAAAAAGTCTACCTTAAATAAGAAGCCAGTCGAGGAGAAAATTCAGTCACTGCATAGTATTGAACAACCTGTGACTAATGCAGCAGTGAAGAGAACCATTCCGATCCATGATATAATATTCTCAATCAGAAAGTCGATGCACTGGAGAGTTATGTAAGTATATTATAATTATCTTCAAATTTTAGGAAAATTCATATTATTAAATTACCAATGCAAATTTATTATATAAAATGTAGGTGAAGTCAGAATTTCAAAATCTGCGCAATTTGATAAATGCCAATCATAACATCATCATGGATGCTATCAAAAGTAAAGATATTGTAGTGAAGGTATGATGTATGCGAGCATTATTTTCAAATGGATCATAGATAATTTAAATAATGATTTGCAATACATGTTAGGATTTCATAAAAAAATCGTTGGTTGATGAGCAAGGAGAAATTCTATCCATGAATGTGCCTTGTGCTCTTGGCAGTAGCAGTTATTCAAAGGTAACTATTTTTGAGATGAAATATATTTTTACGGCATATGTTACGTACATGTAGCAGTTGTTTCTTTATGTATGTCATGTTATTCAATGAATACATACCTACAAACCTGATAAAATAGTATATATGTGTCAATCTAAATTTTCATAAATATACCTATATACTATTAGATTTTTTGGTTATTTAGTTGTATAGAATGTCATGATGTTAATATTTTGTATTTGTATGTTTGTAATCTGTGTATAAATTTATACATATATTGACATTATACAGTTATACTTAATTATATATAACTGTATATGTACATATATACATATATGTACATATATACATATATATACATATATATATATATATTTATATATATACAAATATACACACACACATATAAATATATATATATACAAATATACACATATTTAACTCTGCCATCATATTCAAATTTTAAGTTTGTTCTGATATGTAGTGTTAATATATGTATAATACATATATGCATAATGAATATATATTAGACTATTGGATTGAGCCAATTTTTATGAACATATCTTAAATTGAACCACTATTTTAATGTACGAAGTACTAACTTACCCATATTGGTTGTTATCAGAGTAATATGGACGTCAACGGTACCCCTTCCTATTTGAGTGTTCCTGTTGTACGTGAGCATGATGCGAACATAAATGTTCAACTTGAGAAGGCCATTGATGAGGTATTCTTTGCTAAGCCGCAGATTTAGTATTACCTTTTTTTTCTTATTATTTCTTCAATTACGCTTAGAAATTTATTTTTAAGAAGTGAATTGATTTTACATATATATATATATATATATATTGATTTCTGAAATGAGTTGAAGTCATTACTAAATTCGCACGTATCATTTTTTAATGATTTTTATGGATGACATTTTAATGAACTTTTATATACTAGTTTCCGAATACAGAAACAATTTTAAGGGTTCAAAATGCTGGAATTCATATTGAAGAGTTAGTTAACGACTTGGAAAATATGAACAGTGATCAGGAAGATGTTGAAATAAAAGATCAGTCATTCGACCCAATGGAGGTACATGTACTTTTAATTGAATTAAGTTTTTGAGATGATATAATATGTATTTACGATATATGTTCTTACGTACATATATCAGTTGTTTCTTGATGTATGTCATGTTATTCAACAACCACATACCCACCAAGCTGATAAGATAATATATATGTGTAAAACTAAATATTCATATATATACGTATATACTATTACACCTTTTTGTTGTTTAGTTGTATACAATATCATTATGTTAATGTTTTTGTATGTGTACGTTTGTATTCTGTGTAAAAATTTATACATATATTGACATAATAAAGTTATACTTAATTATATATAATTGTATAAGTACATACACATACACACATACACACACACACACACACACATATATACAAATATACATATATTTAATTCTGCCATCATATATAATTTTTGTGTTGTTCTGATATGTATTGTTAATACATTTATAATACATATATGCATAATGCATATCTTCATTTTAAGTTAAGTATTGTCTTTTTATGCTGATCTTGTATATACATTTTTGAATGACATTTTAATGAACTTTTATATACTAGGTTCCGAATATGAAATCAACTTTGAAGGTTCAAAATGCTGGAATTTATATTGAAAAGTTAACTGACGATTTGAAAAACATGGTCAGTGGTCATGAGGATGTTGCAAAAAAAGATCAGTCATTCGACCCGATGAAAGTGCATGTACTTTTAAATGAATTAAGTTTATACTATTCCTCATTTATTTACCTTATATTGATAATCATTACTTTCATGTTTGTTTTAGGTGGATGAAACTAAAGTTGATTGTGAAGAAGGTGATCTTTCTTATATAGATTTACAACACAATTTTTATATTGTTGCATCCTCAATTCATATGGGAAATCCAATTGAAATCGAGCATTCAAAGTCAATTCAGGATGAAACGCAAGCTCAGTGTACATTTCTGTAAGACCTCGCAAAATATTAAGCTTAACTCAGTCTTTTAATCTTGCTAAGGGGTCTCCGACTTAAAAATTCTAGTTAAGTATTCAGACTTAGTGTCATTTTGGCCTTCATAAGTTGGAAACTCTATTTCAAGACCTCTATGACCTTAAAGTGTTAATTTTTAGGATAATTCATGATCAGGAATGTCAGTAGGTATTCTCGAATGAGTTTCGTATTTTTTGGATCTTGTTTGAACCATGTTTGGGAATCCAAAATAGTGTATCGATGCGATCTCGGCACGGTGTGTCAGCCATCGCATTGATCAATATTTTTTCCCAGTGAACCAATGTGGACTCGATGTGGCGCGTTGGCCATTGCATCGATGCCAACGATGTGGCTCGTCGGCCTGCGCATCGGTGGTTCAATTTTCAGTCTTTTAAACCCGCATTTAGAGGGTAAATAGGTCTTTTCCCACCTTATATCAACCTCTAAAACATATCATTAAGCCGTCCAAGAAGAAAAATATACTCATTCTCTTTAAAATTTATCAAGAACAAACCCTAGTTCATCACATTCAAGATCCAATACTCAAGGTTTCCACCATTATTCTTCAAGAATTCGCCAACTAAGGTATGTGAAGTGTTCTTCCAAGGGTTCCTTCCACCCTTGGAGTCCAAAAAACTCTTTCAATCATCAAGTAGTTGGAATTTATGATTTCCATGATTGAAATAAATGTGTATTAATGATTATTATTTGAATTAGATTTCTATTTCATAATTTATTACACGTTTCATGTGAAATTGATTATTGTGTGTGCAGATTCATATGAATCCAAGTTAAACCCCTTGAAATTGTGAACTTAGAAGTGAATCATGATGCTCACTTATTATGTGCATATTTTATGCTCACTAAGTTCTTGATGAATTGTTCATGTGAACTAATAAGGGAAAGGAATCATGTCATGCTAGCTTATGTGCAAGTTATACCATGCAAATGTTTGATAAAATGTCTCTATAGATACATTATGAACAAGTGTGTATTTTTATGCTATACAAGATCATGTGATGTTTTACTTTTTATGTTATCGAGTCCTGGGGGTATTTAATACCCGATAATTTAGCTATTTGCCTAGAGCTAGCATCAGTTATAGAATAATCTCAGTCATGTCGCGATCAGTAGTACTCTCAGTCAGTTACCCAACTCAGGAAAACTTAGTAGACTCGGTGTTAGTCCAGTCTAGTTTATTATTCAGTTCAAACCTCAGTAAATTCAGTCAGTTAACAGAATTCAGTACTATTCCGTCAGTCAATAGAACTCAGTTCAGTTATGTTAAACTGTATAATCAGTAACAGTCCCATCAAGCCTAGTGTAAACTAGGAAATTAGTTCAGTGTCTATTCAGATAGGAGTAGGATTCAGCACTGAGTTAACCTAGGGATGAGGGCATTCCTTCCAGCAGAGGGTTTGACCCTTAGTAGCAATCCCTGCGTTACAGAATTACGTAGCCAACGTAGGTTGAGATATCTTCCTACCTGATATAATGAGGGTTAATACATCTCATTCGAGTTTTCCTGCCATCGAAGGTTGACGAAAGAGCTTCCTGTCAGAGAGGGTTAACTCACAGCTTGTCTTTACTCGTGGCACGGTATTAATACCCTTCCAACTGGGGTTATAGGTTGGACCCCAGTCTATTTAGAAAGGGACATGTCGGTTAGATGATTACTTCCCACAGTCTCAGTTTCAAATTCAGTCTCAGTATAGAACTCAGTTCAGTTCTATAGATTTAGGACTGTCATCCACAATTACTCACCTCAGTACAAAACTTAGTATAGTTCCACAGAATCAGGATTGTCAGATACGGTCATTCAATTATCAGTAATTCAGTATCAGTATACTCCGATATTAGTTAATCAGTATTCAGAATCAGTATTCAGTGTTATCATGATCTCAGTTATAGTTACGTATTTATACATGTACTCTCATCCGGTTATACTCATGTCATTTAGTCAGTATTGTTCATGCATATGAACCCATGCATTTCAGCCTACCTCACTTAGCATACCAGTATATTCAAAGTACTAACACATTCTTTTCTCTTGCGCTATGATGTCTTATATCATAGGTTTAGAGGCATGGTCTCAGAGCACCCTTAGCAGTTCAAACTTTCAGAACTCAGAGTTAGTGGTGAGTCCTCATAGTTTGAGGACATGATTATTATTTCAGCATTTCAATTTATTGTAGTAGTCGAAGTTAGTTGGGGACTTGTCCCATCAACTCCACATTTCAGACAGTTTAGAGGCTCTTCACAGTAGAGTATTTTCAGACAGTTATTTCAGTTTTGGTATTGTTATACCATGTTCATATTTTATTCAGTAGTGAACCTTACGGTATGTTTTCGCCTAATTTCCATATATTTCAGTATTATTATTCAGTTATTACAGCAGATACCATTCATGGGTTAGCTTGTGGTCCTTTAGGATTATGTGCACCGTGTAGCATCCGGGGTACAGACTTGGGGCGTTACAGTTTCCTGATGAACTACTTCCAAGTTTAAATACTAAAAGATGTATCGTAGATATGCGCAGAAGAAAACTAGCAGGAGAAACACCAAAACTAGCCCCGAGGAAACAAAAACCTGGTCGATGGATAACATCTCCTTACATGACTGATTTTGGATCCGGATATGGTAAAACAATAAGTTGGTTATTTTTATAGTTATGATATACTATAAAAAATTTATTATTTAATTAATATTTAATTTTCAGGTAGCTCATCAAGGTTGCCTAAGGTTTTTGGTACAAAACATCCATTAATATCCAACCCCATATATGAGCCACACAATCAGAATTTATACAACCGTTTTTTGAGTTGGGTACTTGAAGGAATACTAAAAAAATACACCACCAAGTATGTTATCTGTACCTTAATATTTTAGATAACATAAGTATTATATGTGTCAGTCTAAATATTTATACATATAAATATATACTATTAGAATTTTTTGTTGTTTAGTTGTATTGAATGTCTTAATGTTAAAGCATTGTATGTCTATATTTATATTCTGTATAAAAATTAATACATATATTTACATAAAATAGTTATACTTATTTGTATATAACTGTATATATACAATTATACACATATTCAACAATGCCACCATAGACATTTTTTAGGTGTGTTCAGATATGTAGTGTTAATTCATTTATAATTCATATATGCATAATGTATATATTCATTTCAATTTAAGTTTTGTATTTTTTATGTTTATCCTGTATATACATGAAAAATAATTTTACTTAGATAGAAGTTCTGCCGAGGATCACTACTTGAGCAAAAATTCATTCATCAAGCCACCTTTATTCTTTGGTGTTGAATCAATTAGGGATAAGAACTGGTTTTATATGTTGTCATTTTCCAATCAAATGTTGAATGACTCGGTTAGTTGATATTCTTTTTTTTGACAATTCATCTAAATACATTACACATTTACTAATTGTGTGAAGCATAATAATTCCTTTTGTTTACAACACATTAATGTGATTTTGTATTACTTGCGTAAGAAATCAAAGTATGAATCGAACAATCAATACAAATATAGTACAGTTAACTGTTTATTCATGACAACATTATCAAATATTTTTGACAAGTATGCAAATAGTACAAAGGAGTATAACCTGGAAAATCAAGAGTTGACAATCGTCGAATGCATAAATGGATTTAGACTTCATACTTCTGTACCGTAGCATACTGTGGATTATATTTTTATTTCAGTTAATGTTGGCAGAATACATTGGGTGTTTGTTGTTCTGTCATTCAATGATAGATGTCTGTACATGTATGACTCTCTTAGATATGCTCGTCATGATGCCTCTGTTGACCTCGAAGTGAAGAAGCTGTCAAAATTGTTACCTTCATATCTAACAATTTTTTATTTCTACAAAAAAAAGGGTATTTATTTTACCTCACATCCCAAGTACATTGGTCGTGAAGAATCTTCCCTAGATGTGGTATTCATGGATAGTTTACCACCACAATCTCCTGGAAGCTTGTAAGTAGTTATTTCAATGATTTTTATTCTATCAAATTTTTTATATACAAAGATGAATTCTGATAGCAGTACATACTGTAATAAAATTGATTCAAGGATTGTGGAGTCTTCATTGTTGCATACGCGGAGTGTATTAGCCATGAAAAAGGTATACCACCTGAATATTTTGATGCAAAAGATTTTCGTACCCGTTATGCTGCTCTTCTATGGCAGCATGGAACTCAGAAGAATGAAATTGGCACAGTTACCAGTGACGCCTCAGTTTTAGTGTGAGAGTAGTGACATGATAATTATACCTTAGACACTACATATGATTATCTATTTTTTTGGTTTTAGTTGAAAATATACACTGATGTTCAATTCTTTTTTTAATCAAATATCGAACATGATTCTCCATTTTGTTGGAAGTTGTCAACTGTTGTATTTTTTTGAATTCTAATCTAGATTTTTTTGTAAGTGTGTTGTCTAAAGTATACTAGTAGAGTACTAATGGTATACATAAATACATATACATATATACAAATGATAGATGTTATACTGGTTAAAACCAAAGGCATATTACATTACACTGCATATATGATTAACAACTACATTACTAATAATTCATTTATACATTTGGAGTTATTAAATAAAAGTTAAGCATAATCAAATTCAAATGTATATAACAATTCAACTATTCATACTTTTCTACATGTATACATACATACATACATATCAATTGATATTTTTTCAAATATGTTAATTTTTCTCAAAATACATATATTCATATAAATGTATTACCCATATTATTAAACAATTACGTTAGATATATTATAATTTTATACATATATAATCTTCAAATTGTATAACCATAAATATATTTATATATATATATATATATATATATATATATATATATATTAAGAGTATATACAAAAAAGTATGCATATAATATGGTAAACACCATGAGAGTGAGAACTGACAAATTATTACAATAGACTGCACACATTTAAAGTTATGATGTAAAGTGAAATATATATGTATTTTATTTCTTTTAAACATGTCCATATAGCGTGAAAAATTATAATTTGACTGTAATGTACAAACAAAGTATATATCAAAATGCGTTATGTTATTGATCATTAATTCGAACATAAATTAGTCACAAGTCATAACTGATATTTTCTTTCTATAGCTTGAAATATTCCAAAAAAGATAAACATAAACAAATAAAAATGTATAAAATTATTCAACTCGATGTATTTTCCTACACGAACGCCTATTGTAACCAGTCATCCCACAAGCACCGCATGAATTAGTGGATTTCGTCTTGTAAAAATCTCCAATAGACTTTTCTCATTCTCTTTTCTTTGGCCTCCCAGGGGAACGTTTGTACTTTGGTGGTAGAATAATTTCGCTCAATATAAAATTTAGTATCTCCCATGTAGACCTATCAGGCAGTGGCAATAGAGGAATCTCATACGTACCCAACACCGTTACTGACTTGTATAAGTTAGAGCAGTAATCATCAGCTTCAAAATGTTTGCTCTTTAACACTACATAAGCATGAGCACACAGAATTTCATCAATTTGAAATCTATGGCAAGTACATGTCTTCTTCTCCAAACAAATGATATAACATTTATCTTCATGTAGCACAACATAAACATAGTCCGTTGCAGGTACAACCTACGATGAATAAATATTTATATATATATATTCATATTTGTATATACAGATAAGTATATGTATATATGTATATATTAAAACAGAACATTAAAAAAGTTTATTTCTAATAAATTACTACAGATAATTATATGTATATATGTAAATATTAAGAAAAAACATTAATATTGTTTATTTCTAATAAATTACTTACCCTTATTCGTGTACTTTTGGCATCATTTAACTCAATAAGATCGTGGTATCTCCCACAAATAGGGGTGCGTATGAATGTCCCAACTTGTCGATTGTTGTGATTCCATCTGCCAAACATCTTTCTAACTTCCTCTACAAAATCATATATAGATAATTCCCTCGCTTCCTTTAGATGCCTGTTTATGGTTTCTGAAATGTTTGATGTGAGTGTAAAACCACGATTTACAGTAGCATACACCCTAGTCCACTTGTCATAACCAACCTTCTACAAGTACTCTTTCACCCTAACATCTATTTGTTCGACCTTCTTCATTAAATTGTTAAATTAAGAAATTATATATGCTTTAGCCATTGCGTAAAACACATCAACTAATTTTGCATGGGACTTTCTGAAATTTGTTACGACATTTTCCATAGATGCCAGATGGAAGCATACTGTACTACACCATCATACACCATTGACACAACCTTTATAATACTCTCATTTCTGTCGGACACAACACACATATTTGGTTTTACACCATGAGCTTCTTTTAACTGCTCAAAGAACCAACTCCAAGCTTCATAATACTCAGAATCCAATATTCCATAACCAAGCGGAAATATATTTCCTGCATAATCAAGATATACATAAACAATTCTATAATGTGTTTTCCAGATAATGTATTTCAAATAATATTGTATTTGCTAACACCTTTACAATGTTTAAAGTGTAATTAATGTATAAATAATAATTAATGGACTAACCTGCTCCATCAAGTGTACTAGATGACACAAAAGTTCCATTATATATTCCCTTAAGGTGACTTCCATCAACAACAACAATTGGTCTACATGAATCAAATCCTTTAATTGAAGAATAGAGCGATATAAACACATATAGGAATTCATTGTCTTATGTTTTTTTCATCCGTATGTGCGAACCAGGGTATGTTTTTTCCAACATGTATAAATATCTCAATAATCTGTTGTATAAAGAATACGCTATACCCCTCAATGAAATCAAAGCTTTCTCCTTAGCCCTCCAGGCCATTGTATAAATAAGATCCAATCTAAGCTCATTCTTAATATCCTCATGTATGTGTTTAGCCGTATACACTCTTTTATGGTTGGATAACTTTTTCTTCACAATGCCTCCAATCAATGAACTACTAACATATTTTTGCTCATACACCCGATTTTTTAAAGGACACGTATGCGCTTCTAACGAAATCAGTGAATCTTATACAAATCAGACTTTTTATTACTGGATGCCATTAGCAACTAATCGCATCCCTTATATTTACACACCAAATTATACCTGTGATGTAAAACTTATATATTAGTAATTTATACAAAAAAAAGTTATGTATTTTTAAAAATTTCTAACCTGATTAACTAACGTATAATATTACATTTACTTAATTCTGTATGAATAGTAACATATAGTAACAAGTGTATGTGATTAGTTATACACAAATATGAATACATAAATACATTTTTAACATAACACAAAACCATGTATACATGAATACATAAATACATTTTTAATAAAACACAAAAACATGTACAAAATATACACACAAATGCTTTAATACAAAAAATACACTTACTCGACTGCATTTGATTGTATCGTATTGAATTGAAATCTATTTCTGATTGCATAAAGTGTCATCACTGATTTTAAAGTGTCTTTATCCTGATAAACTTGACCAGTGATCACTTCATTGTGATTTGGATCAGAAATAATTGTCTGATCATGTCCATTTATAGAGAAAATGGCCAAAAAAAACCCAACCTTTACCCCAAATCCCAACTACACACTTATACTTTGTAGGGTCCTATGACCCCCCCTAAACTATTTAAAATTGAAATTATAACACTGTAAAAGCTGACATGGCAAAGAGAGTGAAACTCACTCTCTTTAAAAGAGTGAGTGCCCAAAGAATATTGAATTTTTTTTTTAATCAACTCATAATTCTTGAGGGAAAATTGGTATTTAGAACACTCAAAAATATCCATTTTTCAAATCGGGTCAAACCCAAATCCAAATAAACTTTCACTTAACACTGACACCATCGTAAAATTCTTGAATTCTTGCCGAAAAATCAAAAATATTTCTTGATTATTTGAGAGGACTGCTCAAATGTCCCTTTAGATAATTTTTTGACAAAATGTCTTTAACTAGTTCCCTTTAGACGTCAAATTCTTGATATACCAGTGTGTTATCGAGATGGTCGAACAATACTTGCTCTTGCTTCTTGGTTGATATAAAAGAAAAAAATACAAACACTACATCAAGGGTGAAAATCTGGTTTACCACAAAAGAAAGATCACCACTGCTACACCACCTCAAACTAGAATTCGATGGGAGAGAAGATAACAACAATATCCATATAGGCTCAAATGCATTTCAAACATTAAATAGAGGAGCAGATAAAAACAATACCCACATAAGATCAAATGCATTTCAAACATTTGAAATATAACAATACCCACATAAGCTCACTACCCTGTTCCTACCCACCACACGTTTGATGAAATGTCAAGCTCAAATTGGAAAAATATTTGCTTTTCTTTTAAACAAACGGACAGATATTTCATTAAACAACTCTTAATGCAATAATATATTCAGAATCCTGATTCAAACCATAGAAAAAACATCAATTTATGTACTCAAAGAGCTACAAGCCAGAATGAAACAACACATTTTAATCCCTTTCACCCCTAATTCTCCTAGCAAGCTGAATATCCTTTGGCATAATCGTAACCTTCTTAGCATGAATCACACAAAGATTTGTATCCTTAAATAATCTGACAAGGTACTCTTCATCCACCTCTTGCAATGCAGCAGCAACAGAGCTTCTGGACCTTAGATCCGTCTTAAAGTTTTGATCAATTTCACGAACCAAACGTTGGAATGGAATCTTGCTAATTATTTAAAGTGCTGATTTTCTTGTTGCCTTTGTTGCTAATTGCCTCCTTGCTTCTTTGCCTTCTGTTGATTTATGAGTTGTTTGTTTCGTATGAGCTATTGAAATGTTTAGTTTATTCTCTTGTGGAGCTTAGAATTGTTTGATTTTAGGATCTATAGAAATGAAATCGAGTTGAAGAAGAAAATGGATCAAAATGGAGAATAGGAAAGAGAGAAATTTTATTGAGGAGAAAATAATATATAAAGAGAAAAGAAAAATATATAAAGTAAAATAATTAATTTTTTAGATTAAAAAAAGAAAAAAATGATGTGGCAGCGTGTGTAGGCCACTACTTGAGCTTTTAGATGGGTTAATATTCCATTTTTAAAATATTCAAGGGGGTCATCGGATCCCCGCAAAGTATAGGTGTGTAGTTGAAATTTGAGGTAAAGGCTGGGGGGGGGGGCTTTTGGCCATTTTCTCCTATTTATATCAACATCTTCAACTAATGCACCATGATCTCCAGAATTTTCTTTTTCCCCACCAACAACAAATATAGTGCATTCAACATTCGAGCAATGACTCTCTTTTTCCATGTATTTATCAAATACAGAAACACATAAAGGATAGTTTCCAAATCCTTTTTCTTCTTTCCGAACCACTACATAAAATGCCAACCCCATGTCATTATGTATTACCATTCTTCTACTGCTAAAGCCAACTTTATATTCAACTTTCAATGTTTTTAAATTCAACTCAATACAAAGTTGCTTACCAATCAATTGAATCAAACCATCATATTTTTCTATTTCTTCAATTGCAATTGAGTCCAACTAGTTTTGTTCATACTCATTATAACAGTTTCATACACCTGAATGCTTTAGAACAATTGGTAAATGCCCCATTTTTTTCAAAAAAAATCTGTCAACAAATACAGTATGTAAATTGTCAGTAAATATGAATTCAAAATAATCAACAAATTATCAGGTTTCAAAAATAATACAAAACCGTTTGTTAAATCACAAATTGAAATTGAAGTATACAAATTATTGGTAAATCAAAATTACCCATTTGTTTATCATTAATTTTTGTTAAATCACAAATTGAAATTGCGGTGTACAAATTGTTGAAATTTCAACCACGATTTACCAATATACTCGCAAATTGAAAAAAAATATATACCAATATATACACAAATTGACAAATTGGGTTTTCAAAAAAATCGTATTTCAAGAATTTATAAATAAAATTTGAATTTGGAACATACCTGGTAAAAATGGTTGTTGAATTACTCCTCTTCCTTCTCTCTAATCTTCCCAAAATAATTTTTTTAGATTTAATACATGCCTTAAATCATAGATAATGAGTTTTAATGTTCAGTAATGGATAAACAGTTAGTGGGAAGTTGGAGTAATTTAAGGGGATTTACTTCTTTCAAATTTCATTTTTTATCTTTTGTTCAGTTAAGTTATTTTTCTATTGATTTGTATAATTTAGTTATATATACAAATAACTATTAACTACTTTTGCCTATAATTTGTAATTATTGGAACTTTCACTAGGAAATTAGTTATAGCTCTTATACTTTGCCTATTTGTGAATTTTTACCAAAATTATAGCCTTTGGCGTGTGAAGTAGACTCAGATATCTGATAATTAACTATATTTGCAGGTCACTATATCTCTTACTATAATGAAGGATAAACTCTTATGATTGTTTAGCAATTTTCATCACATGCACGAGGTTTCAAAGTGGAAGATATAAACAGAGGAATAAAAATAGCAGTTCCATCGACTTTGAAGGACATATTTAATTTTTAAATTCTAGATTTGTGCAGCAATTATAACTAAGTTTGATTGTATAAACTTCACATATTATACCTCAACGAAGTTTATTTAAACTGCTCAAAGGCTATTCATCATGGTATTTGGAAAGAATAAAAGATATTATCTTTCTTTTATCAACACAGTTAAAAACTTTTGCAGCTTTGATTTCCATGATTTTGAACTCGAGCATTTGATAAAGTAAGTACACCAAGAAAATTGTAACTCCTCGAATCTGGTACCCAAAATGCTACACGGTGCTCATTACCCCGAAGGACCACAAGCTAACCCATGATTGATATTTGTACCTGTATACTGCATAATATATTGTATGATTGCGGAAACATAAACTAAAAAGCCATAAGGTTCAAGACTGTAACATAACTGATAAAGATATAACATCTGAATGGGGTATGAAATACCCAAAACAAAACTGAAATAACATGATAGTCTGAACATGATAGTTTGGAAAGCCTCGAACTGACTGAACTGTCTGAATGAGGAGTTGATGGGACATGTCCCCAACTAACTCCAACTAATAAATTAATTAATGAGATGATAAAATAATGATAATGTCCTCAAAAGATGAGGACTCACTGCTACTCTGACTACTGAGACTGGGATGCTACTGATTCTCCGGAGCTCATGCCTCTGAACCTATGGTATAAGACACCATAGCGCAAATGCGTCAATACTTTGAATGTACTGGTATGCATGTGAGGTAGGATGAATACATGGGGTTCATATGCATGAACAATACTAGCTAACTGACTAATATGAATGTGAGAATATATGCATGAATACATAGTAACTATATCTGAGATCGTGATAACATGAATTTACTGATAACTAACATGACTGATAACTGAGTTCTGATGGCTGATATAACTGATAACATGATATCTGACAGTCTTAAATCTAATGGAACTAGCTGAGTTCTGTACTATTCCGAGTTGACTATATCTGATAGTCCTAAATTCTATAGAACTATCTGAGTCTTAATATTGAGACTGATTGATTGTATCTGACAGTCCTGATTTTGTAACTGAAACTGTGGAAAGTAGTTATCTAACTGACATGCCCCAAATAACGAATTATAGCTGAGTTGTGGTCCAATCTATAACCCCAATTGGAAGGGTGTCAATACCGCACCACCGATAAGGACAAGCTATGAGTGACCCTCATCTGACAGTGTCCCCAAAAGAGAATGGTGGGCCCCTCATCTGACAGAGCTTATCCACCTCATCAACCCTCATCTAACAGTATTGATGTCTCAACCTATGCTGGCTACATAGTTCTGGAATGCAAGGATGACTTTTAAGAATCGCACCCTCATCTAACACTGTGTGTTCCCATCCTTGGGTTCACTCGGTGCTAATTACTACTCCCATCTGAATAGACACTGATCATAGATTACTGAACTGAACTGGACTCAATTAACTGAGTTCCGTTGACTGACAGAATAGTATTGAGAATACTGTATTACTGAGCTTTCTTGAGTCACATAACTGACTGAGTTCTATGGATCATGACTTGACTGAGGATATCGTGAAAACATGACACAAACTCTAGGCACACAACTATATTTTTCGGGTACAAGTACCCCCAAGACTCGATGGAAGAAAACTGACAAGGCATGACATTCTTGAATACATGACTATCATCAACAATCCATAATACAATAATTAAAGATATTTCATGGGCATTTGATTATCATAGCTTGGTACGTGAATAAGATGACATGTATACATAGCATAATTTCATATGGCTAACTCATGATCAATCCGACAAAAAATTTCAATACATAAGAATAGCATGGAAGTCATTTTGGATCACAATTAAGCTATAGTGCATAATTTCTATCCTCCTAGACATTTTATCAAACACCTTGCATGCACCCTTAGGGCATAGGCCTAATCATCAAATTAACACAGTATAAATAATTCAATTTATGGATTTCACTCACTTGCTAAAGTAGTTTCATGAAAAACACATAAACATTCCAACTTGGGAATCATATTACAAGATAAACATGGTTACAACCAACCCATAACATAAATATCATGATTCATAATTTAAAATAGGGTTCTTGAGCTTTATGGATGAAAGAAATACATAAATCAACACAACACATACCTTAGTTCTTGATTTAGTGAAGATTGACGGAGAGAATTTCTTGAAATTGAATCCACAATTGAAACCCTAGCTTGTTCTTGAGAGAAAATTGAGAGAAACTAGTATATTTTGGGTTCCAAATAGCTGAATCTCGTGTTAAAGGGCTTAAATAGGGGTGGGAAATTAACCCTTTTAACCCTGGACACGTCTTTTAATTTCAGTGAAATTTTCCCAAATTGGACCCCTGGCGCGATGCGGCGCTATCGCGCCGTGTCACTGGAATCTGGGAAATTGAGGGATGGCGCAACGCGGAGCCATCGCGTTGCCACTTCATTTGCAACCTGGAAGTTTGGCGCGATGCACCACTATCACGGACCCCTACTGGAATTTTACAATTGCCATTTTCTCCTATAGCGCGGCACGCCACTAACTAATATGGCACTGTTTTACGACGGGAACTTGAAATAGTCATAATTTCTTACCCGGTTATCAGATTTAGGCAAATTTTATATCGATGAAAAGCTTATTGAATTTCCCACATGACAAAATGTGAAAATCTTAAAAATTCCACATGGAATAAACATAATTCAATTTAGAAGATAATAATTGACATTCTTAAGACAAAATTAGTTAGGAAACTTTGGGGTATTACAATATCTCCCCCTTGGGAACATTCGTCCTCGAATGAGACTGACTGAGAGGGGAGAAATGATAAGCCAAAGTATATACTGAACATGAACACTAAAACATGACTACATAACTGATATTTCTGAGATTCATACAGAGCATGCATATCTGATGCATGATTTCATGACTGAGCTCATACATGAATGCATGACTGAGAGTACTGATAAGATGATCACACATATCTAATACATGAATACATGACGAAACTAATTACATGACTGAGATTTCTAATAACTGAGTCTTCTCACAAAAAGAATGTATGTCTGATGCATGATCACATGACTAATCTGATGCATGAACGTATAATTGGATATGCAATGGTACTTAGTACGAAGTTTAAAAAAATGGAATCCTGAATATGAGGCTGATACCAAATCATAACTAAAATTTAGACATGAAAATTGAAAAGCTTAAGGAGAACTGTTACCTTGAGCTTGATCTGAGTCGATGGAGAAAAGGTGAGGGTACTTGGTATGCATTTCTGCTTCTGCTTCCCAAGTAACTCCCTCAACGGACTAATTCCGCCAAAGAACTTTGACTAGAGGGACTTCTTTGTTCCTTAGTCTATGAGTCTGGTAGTCTAGAATTTCGACTGGAATCTCCTCATAAGAGAGGCTGTTCTGAACATCTATGCTCTGAATAGGGACTACAACTACTGGGTCACCTATACACTTCTTGAGAAAAGAGACATGGAAGACTAGATGAACATAGGCTAGATCTGAAGGAAATTCAAGCTCATAAGCTACCTTGCCGAAGCGACTGAGAATTTTGAAGGGACCGACATATCGGGGACTGAGCTTTCCCTTCTTGCCGAACCTCTTCACTCCCTTGATGGGAGAGATATTTAGATAGTCATAATCACCAATCTCAAACTCGAGATCCGTTCTGCACACATCTGCATAAGACTTCTACCGACTCTGAGCAACCCAGAGTCTTTCTCTGATCAACTGCACTTACTCTAAAGCATCGAACACTAAGTCAGGACCTATAACTGAGGCCTCACTAACTTCAAACCAACCGATTGGAGATCTGCATCTCCTACCATAGAGAGCTTTGAATGGAGCCATACGAATAGTGGAATGATAGCTATTGTTGTATGTAAACTCAATCAAAGGCATATGGTCATCCCAACTACCCTTGAAATCAATTGCACCCACCCTTAGCATATCTTCTAGGGTATGAATGGTCCTTTCTTCTTGACCATCTGTCTGAGGATGAAAGGCTGTACTGGGATGAATTTAGGTACCAAGACCCTTTTGGAATGCTTTCCAGAAATAAGAGGTGAACTAGGTACCTCTATCTGAGATGATAGATAATGAAACACCGTGTAATCTTACCAACTCTCTAATGTAGAGTTTGGCGTAATCCTCAGCTAAATAAGAGCTATGAACTGGGCTTGGTCATCCTGTCTATAGTAACCCAAACTGAATCATGCTGACGACGAGTTCGAGACAAACCCATCACAAAGTCCATGTTCACTTCTTCCCACTTCCAAGTAAGAATATGGAACTCTTGCATGGACCCACTAGGATTCTGATGCTCTATCTTAACTTGTTGATATGTAGAGCACTTAGCCACAAACTCTGCAATGTCTTTCTTCATCCCACTCCACCAATAGATCTCCTGCAAGTTGCGGTACATCTTTGTGACCCCTGTATAAAGAAAGTAGCATGCACCATGAACTTTTGCAAGAATTCACTACCTTAAGTCATCTATAGCTGGAACACACAGACAACCCTAACAACGCAGAACACCATCTCCCCCTTAGGAGAAACCTCCACTTTCTGATCTTTAACTGACTCTTTCAACTTGACTAAACTGGGATCTCTATCTTGCTTTTCTTTCACCTCAGAAACTAGAGATAATTCTGAACTACACTGAACCCATATATCACCCTCCTTTGTATCGATTAAGTGAATTGCTAGTCTAGCAAGCTGATGGACTTCCTAAGCTAACTTCTTCTTATTGCCCTCACCATGAGAAAAACTACCCATAGACAGTCTACTGAGAGCGTCGGCCACTACATTGGCCTTGCTCAGATGATAAAGGACACCCATGTCATAATCTTTCGAGAGCTCTAACCACCTTATCTGATGAAGATTGTGATCTTTCTGAGAAAATAAATACTGAAGGATCTTATGATCTGTGAACATATCTACATGAACTCCGTATAGATAATGCCTCCAAATCTTTAAGGAAAATACTACAGCTGCTAACTCAAGATCATGAGTAGGATAATTCTTCTCATGGGGTTTAAGCTGTCTGGAGGCATAGACTATGACCTTACCACGCTGTATGAAGACATAACCCAAACCTACTCTAGATGAATCACAATACACTACGAAACCATCTGAACCATCTAGAAGAGCTAGGACTGGAGCTGAGGTGAGTTGAGTCTTCAACTCCTAAAAACTCTTCTCGCAAGGATCTAACCACTGAAACTTGACTTTTTTCTGAGTCAATCTGGACATAGGGGATGCAATAGAAGAAAATCCCTCAACAAACCACCTGTAATAGCCATCCAAACCCAAAAAACTCCTGATATATGATGGAGAGATAGGTCTGGGCCAGTTTCTTAGCACTTCAGTCTTTTGAGGATATACTCTAATACCATCATCGGAAGTGATATGGCCAAGGAATGCTACTGATCTTAGCCAAAATTTGCACTTACTGAATTCGGAGAACAACTGATGATTTCTAAGAGTCTGATGTACAATTCTGAGATGGTCTGCTTGATCATGCTCACTACGGGAATAGACCAGAATATCATCAATAAAGTCTATGAACATATCCAAGTACTTCTTGAACACACGGTTTATCAAGTCCATGAAAGCTTTTGGGGCATTGATAAGACCAAAGGACATGACTAGGAATTCAAAGTGACCATACCGGGTATGGAAGACTATTTTTAGAATGTCACATCTCTGACTCTGAGCTGATGATATCCGGATCTGAGGTCTATGTTTGAGAAATAACTGGCACCCTAAAGTTGGTCAAACAAGTCATTGATTCTGGGAAGTGGATACTTGTTCTTGATCGTAACTTTATTAAGTTGATGGTAGTCTATGCACATTCTGAGAGAATTGTCTTTCTTGCCTAAGAATAAGACTGGTGCACCCCACGGGGACACACTGGGTTTGATGAATCCCTTATGTAAGAGATCCTTCAACTTCTATTTCAGTTCTTTGAGTTCTGTTGGTACCATTTTGTATGGTAGAATAGATATAGGTTGAGTATCTGGAAGAAGGTCAATGTCGAAGCCTATTTCCCTTTTGAGAGGAATTCCTAGAAGATCTTCGGGAAAGACATCTGAAGATTCCTTGACTAATGGGATTGATTCAAGACTGGGAGTTTTGTAACTAGTGTCCTTAACTCGAACAAGATAATAGACACAACCTTTAGATATTATTTTTTGTGCCTGAAGGTAGGAAACAGTTATCCTCTAAAAGCTGAAGTACTAGCCCTCCACTCTAGAATAAGTTCATTCGTAAATTGAAAATGGACTATTCTATTTCTGCAGTCGACTGTGGCATAACAGGAGTGAAGCCAATCCATGCTGAGAATGACATCAAAATCAGTCATCACTAATTCGACTAAATTTGCTGAAGTGACTTCCTGAAATATCATAACCAGGCAGTTCCTATATACCCGCCGAGCTATGATAGTTTTACCCACTGGGATAGAGACTGAAAAGGGATCTGTTAGAATTTCGGGACTGATTTCAAAATCAACTGCTATATAGGGAGTGATAAAAGACAAGGAAACTCCTAGATCTAGCAAAATATAAATATGCACACGAAAGATCCGTAACGTACCAGTAACCACATCAGGAGAATTTTCCTGATCTTGTCGGGACTGGAGAGCATAGAGTCTATTTGGGCGTTGCCCACTAGTAATATTGAAAATGGCACCCTGCTGAGTTGGACGACCAGACAGAGCTGAGGAATGATGTGTGAGCAGATGCTAACATATTTGATGCTTTTAACTGATAATAATTGCAAAGTCTTAATCAACTTTTTTCATTTTTGATTGTTTTCTCTTTGATATTGCAGTAAAAGTTGAGATACAAGAGAATCAGCAATTATGGGAGTAAAAGAGTTGATTTCTGAGCAAGTAGAGAAGGAAGAATAGATGACGACTTATCTGATAAGTCGTCAGCCTTGTGATAAGCTATCAAAGTTGCCGTCAGGCTTAGACAAAGAATGGCCTTCAGCTGGAATGTGTGACAACATCTGTGATAGGCCGTTAGAAATGTGATAAGCCATCAGGCTTAGGCAGGGAATAGATTTTGAAGTGAAGAAGTGATGACATCTCTGATAAGTCATCACATGTCTGATAAGCCATCAAGCCTCATCGTCATTCCAAGGCATAGATTATCAAAGTGAAGAGGAGCTGACGACATTCCAGATAAGTCGTCAGACATCTGATAAGCCGTCACACACATCGTCACCTATCCGAGAAAATACTGTGATCTATGATTTTGTTTCCATAATTAGACTGAAGTATTTAAAGCATATGTTAGGGTTTTCATTCATGATCTTGGACATTTGGAACTCACGTTTTGAACACTTTTCTCTCTATCTTCTGACTTTAATTCTTTAGAGAGATTATTACAATTGTTTTGGGTTTTTCAACTGGATCAAATCTGAGAAACACTTGTTGATATTCATCTTGCTATAAGATCATCTATCTAAGTATGAATTCAACTTGTTGTCTTGCTTATTTTATTATGAGTAGCTAAATTCCTCTAACCCGAGTTGTGGGATCTATGGGTTTGGGTTTGTAATGTAACGAAGTGTTCAAGATTCTAACGGTGGTAGGAACTTATTATTAATTCTATTATTTTACATGTTGACTATTGGTTGCAAATAATAGACTTTGCTTACGAGTGATTTGCTTGAGCTAAGAAATCAACCCTAGTAAGAAGTGAATTATCAACAGGGACTTAGAAGAATTAAACGTTCATTTAATAATTAATGTTGCACCAAGATTAATTAACTTAGGATAACATCCTGTTATGAAATATAAATTCCCTAAGTTCGAGAGAATTAGGTAATTAAGTGTCTAAATAGGTTGAGAAATATTTAGACATAACTTCGACAAGAATAGTCTGTCGTTCCTACCTACCATAAGAGTCTTGATCCGTTACTAGCATCTGTCAAATCCTAATACCCATAGTGAACATAACTCTGGTTTTCCCTATCATATTGATTTCAAACACTGAACTAAGAAGTAATTATTTGTTACACTTCCAAAAAAACCCATTCATAGGAAACTGGTAACTATCAGTTGATTAACCCACAGATAACTCAAATTCACACCCTATTCCCTGTGGAATTCGACCCTAACCTAGTTGGGTTATATATTAATAACGATCGCTAACATTCTCGTAAGAGAGGTGTAGTTTGACCGTTATCAAAAATAGCACCGTTGCCGGGGAATACGATTGTAAATTAAAGTTTGTGTGCACTAATTGACTGTTAGTCAAGTTTCCTAATTTTATGTTTATTTGTTATTTTTATTTTCTGTAGGACTGTTTTGGTATATGCCAAGAACCATAAGTTTTGGAGGACCATTATTACCATTTAATCTAGAACCGCAACTAATTGGCAGAATGGCAGACCAGCAGGAGGCTGATAGGTTAGCAGCCTTAGCTAGAGCTCAGGTGAATGTGTAGAATATCATCAACAAGAACGACATCCAAATCGTGAGGATGAATATTTGGGAGACGAAGAGTTGTTGAACCCTGGTAACCCAAGGCGTGCAGAGCAAATAGCTGCACCAGTACAGCGTAATTCTAACAGGAACCATCTGTTCTGAGGAAGCAAGATCACCAGCCAGTCCAGTATGACCTCAATGATTGTGATAATGGAATGGATGGAGCAGGTGCAACGGGTGCAATTATTCCTCCATCGTTAGTAGATGGGGAAAAATTCAACATTACGAGTACTATGATTCAACTCCTTAATCTAAAGGGGTTATTGGTGGCCTTCCTGGGGATGACCCGAACTTGCATCTGGTGAAATTTGTCACTATTTCTAAATATTTTGATAACCCAGGAGTGGGTTAGAATGCTATCCATTTGAGATTATTTCCGTTGTCTCTGTCTGGGGAGGCAACATTATGTCTTAATAAGATGACACCTTAATCTATCACCAACTGGAGACAGTTGAAAGGAGCTTTCCTAGAAAGGTTCTTTCCACTTTCCTGGAGGGTACAGTTGAGGGATGAGATCAGTAACTTTAGACAGCTCCCAACTGAAGCCTTGCATGAAACATTAGAGAGATTCAAAAAAAAAGTTGACGCAGTGTCCAAACCATAATATGACAGACATACACTTGATGGAGACTATGTATAGAGCTCTTAACTTTGTGACAAAATCAATTGTAGATAATGTTGCTGGTGGTTCATTTATTGATCTTACATTCCCAGAGGCTTCAGAAATGCTAGAGAGAATCACCAAATAGAGTCAGACATGACATACCAGAGACTCTGTGGTAGCAAGCCCCACTATTTATATGGGTATGACTGTGGATAACACAGAAGAGACAAGGAGCGTGATCAAGACATGGCTCACCTAAAAATACAGATGGACTTGCTAACCAAGCATTTACTGTCAGGTAAAACTGAGAAAGTGAAGGTTGTGGGATCACAGGGAAAAGTGGAGTCTGACTCAGAAGAAGAGGCGAACTATGTAAACAATCAGGGGGGCTTTCGAGGAAATAGGGTCAGACTTACTATGACAAGGCTAGATATAAGAATTAGGAGAAAGAAAATTGGAGGTGCAATAATGATAGGAGCGGGCTATATGACTCTCCTGGAAATCGTGAGGCTGCTACAACAAGTTCTGAAAAAATATTTATGGAGGACATAATGGCTAAATTATTAAAGGGAGTAGAGGCTACCAACTCAGGGGTGACTACCATGAAGACCGATCTATCCTCTATTAGTCAGTTGGTAAACTCGCACTCCACTGTGATCAAACAGCTGGAACAATAAATAAGCCAACTCTCCGCAGTGCTGAACCAGAGGAAGAGTGGAATATTACCTAGTGATACGGTCCAGAATTCTTGGAATGATGGCTTATGTATGGCGATTACCACTAGAAGTGGTAAGATATTACTTGGCCCTTCTGTGAGAAAAAATATAGTTGATGAGGTAGTTGATGATGAACTAGAAGAAGGTGGTCTAGTGGAGGCTGGGAAGCTGGACAACCCTACTGATGCTTTAGAAAAGGGAAAAGAGAAGAAGAAGGAGGTAGTGGTTACCACTATTCCAAAACCATCACCTCATTTTCCTCAATGATTGAAGAAAAAAACTGATAATGCAAAATTCAGTAAGTTCATGGCAATGTTAAAGCAATTGACAGTGAATGTGCCATTGGTTGAGGCACTGGAGCAAATGCCAGGCTATGTTAAGTTTATGAAGGATCTGTTGACAAAGAAAAAGGCAGTAAGCTATGAGTCGGTGGACAATCTCCACCATTGCAGTGTCGTTTCTACACGATCCTTAGTGCAGAAGAAGGTCGACCCTGGAGCATTCACTATCCTATGTACAATCGGGCCTTTCGATATTGCTAAGGCCCTATGTGATCTGGGGGAAAACATAAATCTAATGCCACTAGCCATGTATAGAAAGCTGGGTTTGGGAGATCCGACCCCAATAAACATGCGGCTGGTGATGGCGGATAGGACTGTAAAGTGGACAATAGGAATACTACATAATGTATTGGTAAAGGTGTCCGACTTTATACTTCCTGCTAATTTTGTAGTCCTTGACTGTGATGTGGACTTTGAAGTACCTATTATTTTAGGTAGACCTTTCCTCGCAACTGGGAGAGTGATAGTAGACATAGAGCTGAATGAACTGAAGTTCAGGCTCAGTGACAAAGAAGCAAGCTTTGCAATGTACTCACCCATGACACAGCAAAAAGAGATGAGTGTTTTCTCAATCGTGGATGTATTCTATGCAGATGGTAAAGAGGTATCAGTAGGTTGTCTTGATGAAGTCTAAGTAGTCAAGATACCTGAGTCGTGCCACAATTTTAAATCAGCTACTACATGGGAGGCAACCCATGATCCCCGAGCTTGATCTACTCCAGGTATACCCTAACCCTTAGTTCAATTTTTCTTTGATTTTAAGTTGAGGGTGTAGAGTGAGTTGTTGTTGTAATATTTTGTAGTTGACTAGGAGAAATACAAGTACCTGAGGCAGTTAGCATGGTTTTGTTATTTTGTGAATACCTCTCAAATGGTCTAATTCTTTAACCATGTGATTTGCATCTAATTGTGACCACTGTGCATCTTTGTATGGTATTAGTTCTAGTGACTTGATAACCATTGCTAAACAATTGCATGAACTGGATGGGTAGTAACTTGTGATATATTTGTGTGCCATGTGCGTGTGAGATTTTACTTAGTTCCCTTTGTATGTTGAATCCAGAACTTGCCCGGTTAGTCTTACCTAGGTTGAAGGATAGGGGTTAGGAAAGGATCATAGGCCATTTTAATGTTAGCCCACTTTAGCCTAAATGACCTTCCCTGTATGCATAATATCCCTTGATCCCTGTTTTGAGCCTGAATAGCCTATTCCTTTTATTATACCTATCATTTTCCCATTTGTATCACAATGAACCTATTTTGGCCCTGGTCCTCCTTGGACATTGTGCACCTTGACTTAGGAAAATAGCCTAAGTTGAGGGTGGCTATCATAGGGATGCGTGATGTAAAATGAGTATGAACAAAGTTAGAATAAAAGAAAAAAAATAAAAAGCTGGGTGCGGTGGAAAAGAACAAAAAAAGAAAAGTTGTGAAAAAGAATAAATGATTGTAGAAAGGACCGCACCCATCCTGAATATGTGTGATCAAGAAAAGAGAAGAATAGAAAAAGGCTAATGAGTGAGACCCCAAAAGCTAGTGTAGTGTCAAGTAGGCTTAGTCACTTTAAATATCATTGAGTATTATACCAGCCCCTAGACTACATTACAAGCCAAAGAGAAGACCTATAGTGATCCTAGCTGACCTATCTAGAAATCTTAGTAATTAAAATAAGGGCAAGCCTATGGTATTCAGCATACACTGATTGGAACCTCATTTTGAGAGTGAGTGTCTTTTGATTATCCCCATGGATACATAGGTGATGTCTGATATAAGTGAAATGGGACTTCTTTGTAGTGAGGGAACACTAGTTACGTTGTTGGTTGCTAACTTGTTTGGATAGTGTAGTCTTGGTAAGTGCATGGTTGTTGTTGCTGAGCTGATTCCATATCTTGATTCTTCTGTGTCGCATTTTTGTTCTTCAATAATATACACAGTTGTTTTTAAATTGATTGACCTTGGAGATGGTGAAGATGTTTTGAGATAATATGGATGGTTGACTGCCGAATGCACTTTGTATCCTCTTAGTTGTGTTTTAGTTTCTTGAGGACAAGCAATTGTTTTAAGTTGAGGGTGTTGATGTGTGAGAAGATGCTAACACATTTGAGGCTTTTAACTGAGAATAATTGCAAAGTCTTAAGCAACTTTTGTAGTTTTTGATTGTGTTCTCTTTGATATTGCAGTAAAAGTTAAGATACAAGAGAATCAGCAATTATGGGAGTAAAAGAGTTGATTTTTGAGCAAGTAGAGAAGGAAGAATAGCTGACGACTTGTCTGATAAGTCGTCAGCCTTGTGATAAGCTATCAAAGTTTCCGTCAGGCTTAGATAGAGAATGGCCTTCAGCTGGAATATGTGAACACATCTGTGATAGGCCGTCAGAAGTATGATAAGCCGTTAGGCTCATCGTCAGGCTTAGGCAGGGAATGGATTTTAAAGTGAAGAAGTAACGACATCTCTGATAAGTCGTCACATGTCTGATAAGCCGTCAAGCCTCATCGTCATCCCAAGGCAGAGATTATCAAAGTGAACAGAAGCTAACGACATTCCTGATAAGCCGTCAAACTCCTGATAAGCCATCACACACATCGTCACCTGTTCGAGAAAATACTGTGATCTATGATTTTTTTTCCATAATTAGACTGAAGTATTTAAAGCATATGTTAGGGTTTTCATTCATGATCTTGGACATCTAGAACTCACGTTTTGAGCACTTTCTCTCTATCTTCTGACATTAATTATTTAGAGAGATTATTACAATTGTTTTGGATTTTTCTACTGGATCAAATCTGAGAAACACTTGT
This sequence comes from Capsicum pubescens, assembly GCA_030864215.1. Taxonomy (NCBI): domain Eukaryota; kingdom Viridiplantae; phylum Streptophyta; class Magnoliopsida; order Solanales; family Solanaceae; genus Capsicum; species Capsicum pubescens. Next base: position 229,916,425 of record CM061541.1, on the reverse strand, counting down.
TGCTATTAATCTTGTTGTAAGATTATCTATCTAATTATGAATTCAACTTGTTGTCTTGCTTATTTTATTATGAGTAGCTAAATTCCCTAAACCCGATTTGTGGGATCTATGGGTTTGGGTTTGTAACGTAACAAAGTGTTCAAGATTCTAATGGTGGTAGGAACTTCTTGTTAATTCCATTATTTTACATGCTAACTATTGGTTTCAAATAATAGACTTTGCTTACGGGTGATTTGCTTGAGATAAGAAATCAACCCTAGTAAGAAGTGAATTATCAATAGGGACTTGGAAGCATTAAACTTTCATTTAATAATTAATAAAGTAACAAGATTAATTAACTTAGGATAACATCCTGTTATGAAATATAAATTCCCTAAGTTCAAGAGAATTAGGTAATTAAGTGTCTAAATAGGTTGAGAAACATTTAACATAACTTTGACAAGGATAGTCTGTTGTTCCTACCTACCACAAGAATCTTAAATCGTTACTAGCGTCTGTCAAATCCCAATACCCATAGTGAACATAACTCTGGTTTTCCTTATCATATTGATTTCAAACACTGAATTGAGAAGTAATTATTTGTTACACTTCCAAAAAACCCCATTCATAGGAAACTGGTAACTATCAGTTGATTAACCCACAGATAACTCAAATTTACACCTTATTCCCTATGGGATTCGACCCCAACCTCGTTGGGTTATATATTGACAATGATCGCTTACATTCTCGTAAGAGAGGTGTAGTTTGAGCTTTATCAAGGAACAGTTCTGTTGACCCTGATAACCTGAATGGGGACAATCTCTGACTCTGTGGCCTGGCTTGCCACATTCAAAACAGACATCGCTACCAGCTCTGCAAGCACCCTTGTGGTTCTTACCACAAGGTTGACAAAGGGGATTAGTTTGGGAATTGCTGACACTGCCCTAAGACTTAGAGCTTGGTGCCTTATCTTTATTACCATCCCTGAACTTAGGAGCTGGAACACTAGCTAAAGAAGTAGCTGGAACTGATGACTTAGGACGGAACTGAGAGCGATTTGCTCCTTCTGAATAGGGCTGAGCAAAGTTGAAACTACCCGTCTTTGCTCTCTTATTCTGTTTCTCCCTCATCTTAACCTTTTAATATTCTATCTACTGAGCATGAGTCATAAGCCTGGATAAAGTCATGTCACTATTCAACATCGCAGACCTACACTCATTTACCACACTATCATTCACCCCAGAAACAAACTTACTCATCTTGGCCCTGCTATCTTCAATTATCTGGATAATTGAGTAAACTTAAGAGAATACTCTTTCACCGTCATGTTACCCTACCTGAGGTTGATGAATTCTAATACCTTGTCTTCTCTCAAATTTAGGGGAAAGAACCTATCTAAGAATGCAGTAACAAACTCCTCCCACTCAATAGGCCTTGCATCATCTGGCCTTTCTGACTTCCACTATTTAAACTAAGTGTGGCCAACATCCTACAACTGGTACGCATCTAGCTCATCACTCTCACTAGGAGTAACCCCCATAATATCTATAACCTTCTAAACCTGATCGATGAATTCCTGAGAGTCCTCATCTGAATTAGACCCGAGAATGGATGGAGGATTCATTCGGGTGAAGTCCCGAATCCTGGCTGCAGCTGAATTGGCCACTGGGTTGGCCGGAACGACAGCTAGTCGTTCATTTTGAGCAACATCTGACTGAGCAAGAATAGTGAATATAGCTCTAAACTCTGCATGAGAAACATGTTCGCCCAAAGGTTCTTCAGACTGAGGGGCTGACTGATTCCCGTTTCTTCTTTTAGGAGGCATATTCTGTAGAAGAAAGAGAGAAACGGATTAGACTGAGAGATTGACTTGAGATTATGCTCACTGGCATGACATGAATACTAAAAGAAGGGAAATTGTTCCTAAAATATCTCATAGCCTCTTGTACATAAATAAGGCGTGCAACACACCCATGTATAAGACTACTAGATGTGGCTTTCAGATTTTCTAGGACACTATTGAACCTTAGGCTCTGATACCAAGTTTGTAACACCCCGGATGTGGTACTCAAAATGCTACACGGTGCTCATGCCCCCGAAGGATAACAAGGTAATCCATGACTGATATTTGTACCTGTATACTGCATAATATACTGTATAATTGTGGAAACATGAACTGAAAGGCCATAAGGTTCAAGACTGTAACATAACTGATAAAGATATAACATCTGAATGGGGTATGAAATACCCAAAACAAAGCTGAAATTACATGATAGTCTGAACATGATAGTCAAGAAAGCCTCTAACTGACTAAACTGTCTGAATGAGGAGTTGATGGGACATGTCCCCAACTAACTCCAACTAATAAATTAATTAATGAGATGATAAAATAATGATAATGTCCTCGAAAGATGAGGACTCACTGCTACTCTGACTGCTGAGACTAGGATACTACTGATTCTCTGGAGCTTGTGTCTCTGAACCTATGGTATAAGACACCATAGCGCAAATGCGTCAGTACTTTGAATGTACTGGTATGCATATAAGGTAGGCTGAATGCATGGGGTTCATATTCATGAACAATACAAGCTAACTGACTAATATGAATGTGAGAATACATGCATGAATACTGTAACGCCCCAAAATCTCATCCCAAAGCGTCACACGGTGCTTAAGGCTACAAGTAGCCCCAAGCTAACCCTTTGAGCCTATTACTACATATAATAACTTATTTCGAAATGAAATAAACAAAACAATGGTACTGTCATATCAAATGATAAGAAATACGAAGAAAATAATTGGTCCAAACGATCATAATTGTGGAAATCTCAACATACTAACAATCTCATAACTAGTCTGACAAAGCCTCTACTACTCCATGACTAGAGAGCCATTGGGACAGGTCCCCAATTAACTCAAACTTAACTGGAAGCAATAGTATATCCACTAAAATACTAAAATGTCTGAAGATAGGTCCTCGAACCATGAGGACTTACCACTGCGGATATGTAGACAAAGGTACTCGAAAATCACTGATGAGGCTAGGACTGAGCACCTGAATCTACATTATAAGATAATGTAGCACATAGACGTATATGTGGATCAGCACTTGGGAATATACTGAGTATATAGGGGTGTATGTGTTTAAATAAAACAGTATCAATATTCTGGGGTATGAGACCTCAGAATCATACCCAACTCGGTGCTAAATACTACTCCCATACTCAGCTCAGAACTCTTACGAAATCCATCTCAAATAACTCAAGGGTCTATACTGAAGAGCAAAATGTATTACTATTTGTTTTAATAGAACATCATTGTGGATTCAACCTCTATTAGGACCAAAAAGGTCAAATATTTCTCAATAATCTCAAAGTACTCAAATCATAGGTTCTTATAGCACAGGAGTTCATAAAATTGCAATTCTCAAGTAGGGCTTAGTGGCCCATAGTTCAATCTCAAGTTAAGACTCATCAAAATGCATACTAGAGATCATAAGGATTAATAAATCATATAGAAATCTGGAACTTCAGCATTATGCATTAAAATCTCAACATACTCATGTATCTCAATTTCTAAAACATGAAAATTATCATAATCTCAAGAACAACAACAAAGGGTACAAACCCATACTTCAATTTTCATAAGAAAACATGTGAAACCATATATTCTTGTAATTTAAAATAACTTTTGGGCACAAGGACGAAAGGACTGTCCCTGTTCAAACCCCACATACCTTGAATTAGAATCTTTGGATGAATCTCATTTTTGGGACTCTATTCGTACTCTTGAATGAGGGTTCTTGAATCCCTTGACTTAGGAACCTTGAATCTTGACTCAATTTAGAAAATCTATTGTGGATTCTTGAGATTCTTGGAAGAGGTTTTGGATACTTAGGGGTTTTGTTGAGAGAAAACTTGAGAAAAACATCATAGAATGTTTGTAAATGACTTTAATTTGGTATTTGTACGGTTTAAGAAGCTTGGAAAAAGTCCAAAGTGCCCTTTTTAAATTCTATACGAAACTGGAAAAATTGAACTGGGAACCCAATTTTATGGGCCACCGCGATGCGACACTATCGCGGTGGCTTACTGAAAATTGACAAATGGGAATCTGGGAGTCACTGCGACGCAGAGCGATCACGTTGTCCTACTGTTTGAGAGCTGGAACTTCAGCGCGACGTGTCACAATCGTGCTAAGCCATTGGAAATTGACTATTGGGAAATTGGGGTCCTCCGCGATGCGCCACTATCGCATAGTTCCACTGGAATTTAACAACTGTCAAATAGACCTTCTCTGCGATGCGCCAAGCACAAAAATGATGTTGTTTTACGACTAGGACTTAAATTAGCCATAACTTCTTGCCCGGGCATCGGATTTGGGCGAATCTTATATCGATGAAAAGCTTATCAAATTTTCCATGTGATAAAAAGTCAAAATTAGGTAAATTATATATGGTTAAAATGATACTCACTTAGGAAGTCACTCCTTAACCTTCTCGAAGAGAAATTAAGCTTAGGAAAAATTCGGGGTATTACAAATACATAGTAACTATATCTGAGATCGTGATAACATAAATTTACTGATAACTAACATGACTGATAACTGAGTTCTGATGGCTGATATAACTGATAACATGAGTGAAAGTATCTGATAGTCCTGAATCTGTTGGAACTAGCTGAGTTCAGTACTGTTCTGAGTTGACTGTATCTGACAGTCCTGAATTCTGTAGAACTATCTGAGTCCTAATACTGAGACTGATTGACTGTATCTGACAGTCTTGATTCTGTAACTGAAACTATAGGAAGTAGTTATCTAATCGGCATGCCCCAAATAACGCATTATAACTGAGTTGGGGTCCAATTTGTAACCCCAATTAGAAGGGTATCAATACCGCGCCACCGGTAAGGACAAGCTGTGAGTGACCCTCATCTGATAGTGTCCCCAAAAGAGAATGGTGGGGCCTTCAGCTGATAGTGCTTATCCACCTCATCAACCCTCATCAGACAGTGTTGATGTCTCAACCTATGTTGGCTACATAGTTCTGGAATGCAAGGATGACTTCTAAGAATCACACCCTCATCTGACAGTGTGTGTTCCCATCCTTGGGTTCACTCGATGCTAATTCCTACTCCCACCTGAATAGACATTGATCATGGATTACTGAACTGAACTGGACTCAATTAACTGAGTTCCGCTGACTGACGGAATAGTATTGAGATTACTATATTACTGAGCTTTCCTGAGTCGCATAACTTACTGAGTTCTATGGATCATGGCTTGACTGAGGATATCGTGAAAACATGACACAGACTCTAGGTACACAACTATATTTTCTTGATGGAAGGAAACTGACAAGACATGACATTCTTGAATAATGACTAACATCAACAATAAATAATACAATAATTAAATATATTTCATGGGCATTTGATTATCATAGCTTGGTATGTGAATAAGATAGCATGTATACATAGCATAATTTCATATGGCTAACTCATGAGCAATTCGACAAAAAATTTCAATACATAAGAATAGCATGGAAGTCATTTTGGATCACAATTAAGCTATAGTGCCTAATTTCTATCCTCCTAGGTATTTTATCAAACACCTTGCATGCACCCTTAGGGCATAGGCCTAATCATCAAATTGACACATTATAAATAATTCAATTTATGGATTTCACTCACTTGCTAATGTAGTTTCATGAAAAACACATAAATATTCCAACTTGGAAATCATATAACAAGATAAACATGGTTATAACCAACCCACAACATAAATATCATGATTCATAATTTAAAATAAGGTTCTTGAGCTTTATGGATTAAAGGAATCGATAAATCAACACAACGCATACCTTAGTTCTTGATTTAGCGAAGATTGACAGAGAGACTTTCTTGAAATTGAATCTCCAATTGAAACCATAGCTTGTTCTTGAGAGAAAATTGAGAGAAACTAGTATATTTTGGGTTTCAAATAGCTGAATCTCGTGTTAAAGGGCTTAAATAGGGGTGGAAAATTGACCCTATTAACCCTGGACGCATCTTTTAATTTCAGTGAAATTTTTCCGAATTGGACTCCTGGCATGATGCGGCGTTATCGCGCCGTGTCACTAGAATTTGACAACTGGGAAATTGAGGGATGGCGCAACGCGGAGCCATCACGTTACCACTTTATTTACGACCTGAAAGTTAGGTGCGATGCGCCACTATTGCGGACCCCTACTAGAATTTGACAATTTCCATTTTCTCCTGTAGCGCAGCGCGCCACTGACTAATATGGCGCTGTTTTATGACGGGAACTTAAAATAGTCATAACTTTTAACCCGGTTATCAAATTTAGGTGAATTTTATATCGATAGAAAGCTTATTGAATTTCCTACATGAAAAAAAGTGAAAATCTTGAAAATTTCTCATGTAATAAACATCATTCAATTTAAAAGCTAATAAATGACATTCTTAAGACAAAATTAGTTAGGAAACTTTGGGGTATTACAAAAATAAAAGATAGTTAGAAGCAGGAAGACGATATATTTGTTTTACATTTTTATATTGCTGAGCACAGACTGCACCCATCTAGTATTTATATATGCCAAATAATAAATCAAAAAATATATTGATGATTTTATCTACACAAATTCTCAAAAAATAATTTCCAATCCAAATTAACTTTTCGGTACCAGAAAGATGACATGTCGTTTCACGTCATCCATTAGATTTTTAAGTAGTATAAAAAACAGAAATTCCAGGTAGAATAAAATTAATTACATTGTATCCCAGATTTCTTTTCTCTCTTCCTGGTTTACAAAAGTACATATACATGTCGACCACATATTATACATTAATGGAATGTATAAGGTAAGCCGTTTTTTCTATATTTAAGGAAATTAAACCAGTCACCTTAATTATCTAATTTATTGATTAAATCACACCTATATTTAAGGAAAGTAAATCAGACACCTTAAATCAAGCACCTTAATTAATGAAAATTATAAATTTATTGATTAGTGATATCTTAAAATTTGTTACAGTAATTCAAATTGAAAATAATCTAATACATTCAAAAAGAAATCATGAATATGTATGTATAATACATAATACGACCTCTTATATGCGATTGTTTTTAAAAAGGTTCATAAAAATATTATTTCTTACAAATTATTATATATGATGTGCATAAGATCTAAAAAATAAATTACATCAGGTGAATGATATGTATGTATGTAGAAAACATTATAGGTTACATTGACCTTATACATAACAGTCTTCCGTATAGTGTAATTAATATAACTTGATATGTATAATGTCAAAAATCAAATTGCATCAGGTGACTTTTAATTTTTTTTTAAAATAATATAAGTTCTTGAATATGTTAATCTATACATTAGTATGATAACCTTATACATATTCATTTTATGTATTATATTATAGTTACGTGAATTATTGATTGAACAACTCATGCTAACTTAAGAATAATGCTTTCTTATACACAACTTGATATGTATAAAAATGAACAAACAACAGATATCAACCACATACTCGTACATTACTTAGTAATGTATGAGGTTTGAATTGAACAAATAATAGAATTTAATCACGTCCTCATACATTGCTTAGTAATGTATGAGGACTGAAGTAACAACATCTGTATGACCTTGAATACTATTGTATGAGATTGTATAATACATTATCATTATGCATAATAGTTAGACATCGTTTATGAAATACAAACAAAAAATATGGGATTTATACTCCAACAACAAATATACATCAATTTTAGTCACGAGGGGAAGAGAATATCCTCGGAAATTTGTTTGGAGTGTAGGGGCGTCGACTTCGACGGTGAATGAACGACCATTTTCGACTTCTACCACAACTCTGCCGCTGTATTTGGTGGCGAAGTGGCGGAGCTGTTGCCGGAAGGTTAGCCGAAAATGGTGGCAGGGATGCCAGAGTTCCATGGATGTTTTTGTTGTATGCAGTTGGATTACAAAAAAAGATTGAAACAATTTGTGATTTGGAAAAGTTGAAAAAAAAAAAAAAACCTTAAAATTAAATGAAGAAGGTAATGAAGTTAATCACTTTGTTAAGTTAATGCTTGATAACTGAAAAATTTGAAATCTTCCAAATCACGTATCTTGATTTTAGGCGTACAATAGGGAGTGCAATAATGGAGCAACTATCGGACTAAAAAAGGAGCAAAAGATGGTTGTTTTAGGATGTATGAGGGAGAAGAGAGAAAAAGTCTAAAAGGAAGGGATTTTATGTGATTAATATGAGCTTTGTGTAATTACTTTTCAAATAAGGGATTTTATGTAATGAGTAATAGTTACCTTGTGTATATATGTAATTTTTCCTTTTAATTATCTATGGTTATTCAATTTTATGAATTTTTTCATGGTTTTTCATTTTTGTAACAACTTTGTTTCAATAATATTTATTTGGTGAATTTTGTCTTTCACTAAATAATAAAACATTCTGGAATTTATCCAACAAAACCTTCTCAACAGTATTTACTTGATAAATAGGTATAAAGATTTTTTTCCTTTGATGAATAAATTCTTTGACCAAATTAAATAACGGAAAAGATTATGTTAATTTACTATATTATTTTCTTCACTTAAGGGAGAAGGGAAAGGTATATCAAATGACCAAGTGTGGTTAGTCAAGATGATTGGTATTTGAGCTTTCTCTCTTTTCTAAAGCAAGTTGAACGACTTTTCTGCACAACTAAAAGTGAAATTGGTATCAACATGGGCTGTGATGCAGTGAATGGGCCTGCTCCATCCTTAATCATAGGTCGAGGGTTCGATCCTGGGTACGAGAAAACTCTGTTAGGGAGCGCTTCCCCCCGAATGAGGCCCTACGTAGCTCGAATCCGGATTAGTCGGGCTCCAATGCGTACACCAGACACCGGATAGGATACCAAAAAAAAAAGTGAAATTGGTAAAGTGATGAAGACCTGGGGTTCTTAGAAAATGTTTTCCACAAAAAATGCACTATATGGTTTTTTTTTTTTTTCGTATTTGATACATAAGTAATACAAAATATTATTTTCAAAATATTTATATATAGCTGTGGAGGCTGAAATTTATTAGTCTTACCTTTTCTTTTTCGTATTATATATCTTATTTTTCTTTTTTTTTTTTTAAAAATTATTGTTTTTCTTTCATGTCTTTGTGAAGCTAAACTTTATGTCTTTTTCTTTTCTTGTAATATTTTTCTTCACATCCAAATTGGGGTGCTATTTTATCTTTGCAACATGCTAAATTCTTTACTAATGTTTTTTCCATTTTTAATTCTTCCCTATATTTTTCACATATATTCATATACCATTGTTGTAAAAATTTTATCCTTACTCCTAGAGTATCTACTATTTTTGCTTCATCTCAACTTTTTATTATTTTTGAATTAAATGGTTCAGGTAGTTTGCTAAAATATAATCTCCTTATTTCTTTACTTTCTTCTACATTATATTTTCCCTTATAATAATATTCTTTGAATGCACATGTATATTCATCTATGTAACAAATATTTCATATTGCTAATTTCAACATTAAATTCTTATTTGTATCCTTTTCTATATTTTGTTCTTCTTCTTCTGTTTCTATACTACTAAATTTATTTCTTATAGCCGTTTCATATTTTTTAAATATTTCTATGGGTGATGCTTTAGTTGTTCCTTCTGTATTTTTGTCAGATCTTAGTACTTTTTTACTTTCTTCAGTTAAATTTGATAGCCATAATTTTACTGTTCTTATTAGTGTTCTTTCTATATATTCTGGTGTATTTGTTGTGTCTATGCTATTATCTAGTAATTATTTTGATATATATCCTACCCATAATTGTATCATCTAATTTGTGTCTATTACACAGTCTAAATCTAAGAAGTTGTAATTTTTATTAACTATTTATTTTGGCGTCCATCTGTATTCATTTTTTGGGTTGTACTTATTTTTGTAATTATATTTTGGCTTTGTTATTTCTGATGTACTAGGTATTATGTTTTCGTCATCTTTTTTATCAAGAGTATTTATTTCTTCTATATTTTCTTTATTAACTGCTTCTTTTTTTCCTTAATTTCTAGATCTTCTATTCTTTCTAAAATTTTTGTATATGTTTCACTATCTTCTGAATCATAATCATTTATTTTTTCAGTATCTATTGTATTTATTTCTAATTCATTGGTCTTTAATTCTTCATTTTTTGTTTGTAATTTTTCTTTAAATTGGTTTATTTCATCTAGTAGTTTCTGTTCTTTATCCTTTTCATCTTTTTCTCTTTGTCCTTTTTCATATAGATCTTTTAGTATTTGTAATTCTTTTTCTAACTCAGTAATCCTATTATTTTTTATTTCTTCTATTTTCAGTATTTCACCCGTAGTTTGTTGTTTTATTTTTTCTATTTTTTTGTTCTGTCTATTTCTTCATTTTCTTTTGATATTCTTACCATAGTTTTTACTTTATCTTCTAATTTTAATTCTTCTTTTTCTAACATTAAATATAAATGTTCACCTATTTTCTTATATCTTCTTCCTAAATTAGAAAATACTATTCTTATTTTTAACCCTTTGTGATTTTCATATGTTTTTTCATCTATTATGAATTCTTCTTTATTCATTTATCTATTTGATTGTATATAAGTCATGTTGATGTATGTATTTTAGGTTATCTATTAGAGATTCTAAATATGATATTTCTTCTTTTTGTGTTTTTATTGATTTTTGACATACTCCAACAATTAAATTATACTGTAGTCTTTCTTTTCTTATTTTTAATTCTCTTCGTTTCTCAGATAATATTTATTTTAGTTCTTTATATTTTTGGAATTGGTCTATTTTATTCATTAGTATTTATAATATTTTGGTAGATTTCTAAATTTAGTTCTATCATAATATGCATTCCTTAAATAAAGACATACAACTCCTTTATTTTTAAATAACATAACTCTGATACCAAAGTTGAAGGGGTACTTGTAGTACTAGATTTATAAAGTTGAGGGGGTACTTGTAGTGCTAGATTTATCATATTTGTTGAAATGTTATGTCATAGTATTCCTTAGTTATTTGTTTTAACCTTATTAATTCTTCTATATTATTTTTAAGGTATACTATATGCTCCATATTTCTAGTTTTTATGTAGTCGAGTAGATTCTTTTTCATAAGTATTTCTATTAATCTTATTTTCTCCATATCTTTCCTCCAATATTCTAAGTATTTGTAATTTATCCTTTTAGTCTGAGTAATACCAATCTGAATAATAATATCTACCATCGAAATTTATTTCTTCTAACTCGTGTTCTATCCATTCTGTATCTAGTAATTCATCTTGTAAATCAAATCTCTTATCCCATATAAATTTTCTTATATCTATTATTTCTATATCCTTGAGTATATACAAAATAAGTATCTTGACCCTATCTATCATTTCATCAGATAAGTAGTTAGTCATTTTATTTCATATGATGTTTATTTCAAAATATTTCTTTCAATCATATACATAACAAAATATGATCATCTTAGATCATTATGTACTAGATTATTCTTAGATAATTATGTTCCTTTGTCACTATTAGCATGGTATTTTTGGATACTTCTTCCCTAAACAGTGTCTCAACTCTGGTTACTACCCTATCACGGCTTCTCTGCCTTACTGGTTTCACCTTTAGGATGACATAGTTCTGGGAATTAATCTCCTTTTCCTCTTTGCTAATAAACTTCAGAACATATTATCCTTCGGATAATTCTACTATATAGTAACTAACGTGAACTTATTTTATTATATCATGATTGTCAGGAATTTATGAATTTAGTTATTCATAATTATAAATGAAAATACCTGTTCTTGTAGGTTTGATGATTCTGAGCTTTGATTTTCTCTAGCTGATTATAAAACTGAATATCTTTACTGAATATTTGAGAGAATTTTGGTTGTGTACAAGAAGACTTGCTTTCCGTGTAGAAAGTCTTGCCTTAGATTTGCCGACTGGCTTACATTTATAATCTACAAAATGAAAATCCTAACACTATTCTTATTCTACACTTGTCAAAACAGTAAAAAACTAATAATGGCACTTGCCAAAAAAAGTCAAAAACTAGTAAAGACTAATAAATGTTATACAATAATTTACGTCTTTACAAGTCAAAAAAGTTATATAATAATTCACATGTCACTTTCATAGCTTTAATATCTTGTCTCCTTGTCTCCTACTTTTATTTCTTCATTGGTCCTTCCTTCTTTATGTCGCTTTCTATCTCCTGCTGTCTATCTTCCAGCTGGCTTATTTTCATCTTTATCTTCTTGGTTGATTTTTGTCTTTATTTTTCATTCTAGTTGGACTTTTGGTATAATATTATCTTCTCCGTTATATCTCGAACATTGATGATCTGGATATTTATGTCCTATTAATTTGCAATATCTTGTCAATAATTCTTCTGAAATAAATTCCTTCTTAATTGCTTTTGTAGTTGGTTGTCTTTTTGGATTAAGTAATGTCATTATTCATTTTTGAACTTCTTCTATATTTGACTGTCGTAGCTCCCTTGAATTTGAATAGATCATTAGTTGGTCTCGTGAATAATAACTTCATATAGGGTTTCCATTGAGATAATTATTTGTTAGCTCTTGAATAATCGTAGATTTTCCAATAATTCGTTTATTTGTATAGAAATATGGTATTTCTACCTTAGGTATTTCTGGATGTTGTTCAATATCTTCTGGTATAATCATCTCTTGTTAATCTAATTTTTACAACTTGTATAACTGGTTTAATTTCGTCATATAATATCTCTGCTGGGGTAGTATAAAACTTTATAAAAAATAGGTTTCCTTTGGTTATTTTTTTGTAGGTAAAAAATGCTCTATATATTTCAAGTATAGCTGATAATTCATTTCCGTCTTGGGTATATACGGTATTAAGTAGTCCGTAACTAAAACAAGTTCTAACTAGGTTTGGATTGGTTTTTGGTAGTGCGATTAACTTGTTGTATCCTTGTAGTTTTTGGTTTATATAGTCTGTGTTCGATTCTTGGATATTTATAGCTCTGGGTTTAAGATTTAGGTAAGTTTGTATTTTATGAATATTTTCTATGTATGCTCGGGTTATATGGTTATAGGCTTTTTTGTCTTAGTTCAAACTTTCTCGATATATGGTAGTTTGTGGAGGTATGAATAAAGGGACTTTTGGTATTTTTGGTATAAATGGTTTATCAAATATCTTGTTCAGATTTAATCCTTGTCTACTAACTCCTTTGCTTGTACCTACAGACATAGATTGATAAAGATTATGGGTTTTATGGAGTGTCCCAACGTCTCCTTTTAGCTCTGGATTTTTGATATCTTCTGATCAACATAGCTCTGCATTTTTATAGTCATGCAGCTGACTTGTAGCTTTAGACTTCAGTTTACCTTCATTAGTCCTTAGCTTTTCTACCTCATTGCACATACTGTCCACGTTCATTGAAAGCGTAGTTAGGATTTTGAGTATTTCTTCTAGTGTATCATTTTTTGTTATATCAATATGTGTAGCTTTGTCTTGATATGTAATCTGCAATAACATTCTTGTTATTATTAATTATTTCAACTGTAAATGTAAAATTCAATATATTTAATACCAATCTCCGTATTTCTTTTGTTGTTACTGATTTTTGTATTTTCTTAGTTAGCCACCATCATACCTGTGTATTATCTGTTCGTACAATAAATTTGTTATATACAATATATGGTTCAAATGCTAATAAACACTTTTATAATGAACCTTTTCTATTTATTTCTCATTTTATTTCTGTTTCGTTAAACGTTCTTAAGTAATATCTACAATGATGTTCTAATTTTTCATTTTCATACCTGTCTTTGAGTACTCCTCCGTAGCTACGCTCACTCGCATCTGCTTTTACTATGTATGTAAAAATTTTATTTTCATCTGAAAATTGTAATTTTGGCAGTTTTTTAGAATGTATCTTCATTTTTTGCACTTGTTTTTTATCTTCTTCACTATAATTATATTCTACATCCTTTTTAAATTTTTTTTGTAATGGTTTTAAATTTTCTGCTAATTTTGATATGTATTCTCTTGATTTACTAATCCTAAAAATGATTGTAATTTCTTTTGTATCTAATTCTTCTTTTTAATTTATTATTTTTTGTAATATATGTTGTTGCATTTTTACTCCATTTTATCTATTTGTATTCCTAAAAATCCTATTTGGTTTTTCATTATTTCTGTCTTCTTTTCACTTAAGCTTATTCCTGAATTTTCTATTGTATTTATAAATTGTTCTAATAATTTTAGGTGTTCTTCTTTAGTTTTTGAATATAATAATATATCGTCTATATACACTATACTATTAGGTAGTTGTTTAAAATAATTATCCATAAAATATTGATATCTACCTGGTGTATTTTTATATCCAAATGACAGTACATTCCATTCATAAAATCCTGTGGTACTGTGAATGTAGTTAGCTTTTTAGATTATACTTCTAGTTTTAAATGGTAAAATCCTGATTTACAATCAAATTTACAAAAATAATTATATCCTTGTATTTGTCTTATTTTTAGTATTTTGTTTGGTATTGGGTAATTATATATTATAGTTTTTGCATTTAAATTCCTATAGTCAATAACTATTCTACTTTTTCCTCTTTTTTGCTCACTATGTTTATTTACTATAAATGTTGGGCTAGTGTGTTTACTATTACTTTTTTGTATATATTGTTTTTCTAATAGTTCATTTATATGCATTTCAAATTCTTTTAGATTGTCAAAATTATACGTTAGTGGTTTTTGAGTTATTATACTATCTTTATTTATTAGCTCAATTTGTACAGTAGTTTTATGTTTTTTCCCATCCTTTTAGTGGATCTTCACTATACAGTTGTTTTAATTTATTTTTGATTATTTCTACTTTATCTATTGAAAATATGGTCATTTCTTCCTTATTTACAAAGAATATAATTAATTCTATCGTGTCTTCAGTAGTTTTTATATTTTCTAATTTTTGTGTAATTTTTTCACTTTCTTTTATCCAATCTGTTTTCTTTCTTATTTTATTAGTAACTCTTTTTGCTCTTACCTTTTGTTTGCATGGTGTTGTAAACCACCAGTGTGTTTTAGTTATTATGTGTGGATATAGTTTATCTAAAAATGGCATTCCTAAAAGCATATCTTTTGATGTTAGTTCGTAATTATAAATTTCTTCTATTATTAATATTTTATCCCATATTTGTATTTTTACATTCCTAGCTTTATATGTAATTAGACTTTCTTCATTATTAAATCCTTTAACTACTATTGGTGTTCTTAATTTATCCTGTTTACTTTCTGGTAAACAGTTATATCTACATAAATTGGCTTCTGCTCCTGTATCTATCATTGACGTATAATATCTATTATAATATCACTCTACTACATGAGTACGCATATTTTCATATTAAAGCTCTTTTTATTAATAATTTTTCTTTATTATACGTTATGGTTTATTGGGTATGTTCTATATTGTATGGTTTTACTTGTTCCAACCATTTTATTCCTAATATTATATCTTCTTTTTGTGTTTCTTCTTTTACTTCAAATTCAATTTTTATCTTTCTGACTCCTATTATAATTTCTTTTTCAGTCGTATTTTTAATAATTATTAGGTTTCTTGGCAAATCTGGACATTTATCATTATTTGTTTTAATTTCTTCAGTTTTTACTAAGTATTTCATTATATAATTATCTTCTTATCCTGTGTTTATTAGTATTAAATATTCTTTTTCATCTATTGTTCCTATTATATAATATTGAGTTAGGTTAGGTTTTGGAGTTATCTCATATGCTATTCTTTTTTATGGTTGTGTTTTTTCACAAGATATTCTTCTTGGTGTTCCTATTCTTTCATTTACTATTTCCAAATCTTTTTCTATATTTATATTTCGGTAGATATAATCATTATTATCTATGATTTTTACAAATTGCTCAAAAGGGCTTTCTATTTGTATTTTGTTTATTTTATTTTTTCTAGTTATTTTATGCTTTGTTGTTAATACATATAAATTTTTACATCTTGCTGTAAATATTTTACTCTCTGGGGTTAATTTTATTCCTGATATTTTCCAATATAGTACTAATGACTTATCTATATTTTTATCTGTTATTGGTACTGAATAATTTGCACTTATTATAAATTTAAATTTTTGGTATATTAGATTCCCTCTTATAACACTTATTATGCCTTTTTTCTATAGGTTTTACGATCCTATAATCTGCTAAATATAGTTCTATTGGTGTATATATTCCTTCTCTAAAACATGTTTTTATTAATATTTCTGTTCCTCCAAGGTGTACATATTTTATTGGGTCTTTACTTTTTATATCTTGTATTTCTTTATTAACTATTCTTTTTGTTACTAGTGGTATACTAACTTTTCCTTTCGCGTATCTACAATCTTTTATATGTTCTTTTTGGCTTACTTCGTAGTATTCTTCTTTCCGTCTATTAAATATATTTCTTATTATTGGTATTTTAAATATTTTTTCCCCACTTAAGTCTAATTCTTTTCCTTTTATTTCTTCAAATATATTACTCTCAAATATAATTTTTTGATCTATTTCTTCTTCATTTAAATATTCTTCCTTTTTTATTATTTGTATACTTTCTTCAGTCATTTTAATTCATCTAATTCGCTATCTATTTCGTTATCTGTTTCATTTTCCGAGATTTCATATATACTATCTTCACTTTTTAATTCATAATCTATATAATCTATTTGCATATATTCTGTATTTTCTATCTTTATTTCTGATATTTGTTTCTTTTTTGGATTTTTGGGTACTTTACAATCTTTAGCTAGGTGTCCTAATTTTCCACAATTAAAATATTTACATTCTTTTATAGATTTCTTCTTTCTATATGGTCTTTTATGTTTATAGTCTTTTACGTCATATCTTTTTCTTGATTTTTTATATTTATATTGGGATTTCTTATATTTATTATATTTGTTATGTCTTTAGGACTGTGGTAAACCATGAACATTGATATTTGACAATTATTTTCAATTATAATTAAAAATTATTTTAATGGTTTAGGCGTTCAATTATACTTTTGGACTATTTGTGATCAGTTACTAAGTTTTTTAGGGACCATATTTAATATCTTCGCTGTAAAGTATAAAATTAGGAATGGGATTAATATCTCATCTCAATATATATACTTAAGAGATGTGTTTATTAACTCGTCCCTAAATATTGGTCTTAAATAATGCTTTTTCTAGTAGTGTATCTTCATCATACAAATTATTGCTTTTGATTTCTTTTAATTTTGTGTATAATTGCTTGATTGCTTGGCCATTAGTTAGATTCTATAGACTATCTAAAATATACTTGGGAAAGATTTTCATAGATTAGAAAAGGATGAAAGAGAACGTGATGAAATTTCCTAAATTTAGGGAAAGGATTTTGCTACTGGGATATATACCTCCCTGCTGCGTTCAACTAAATATCGTGAACTCGTTGCGTTCATAATAGAGCAATTTCATAGGAATATAGGTGGTGATCTATTTTGATTTTTGACTAGGTGAGTAATAATTGGGAGGAATACTACTAGTTTAACAATCCGGTTAATCAGCGATCGCCGATAATTTAGATTAAGAGGAAGTAGTTTGCTAACTCAATGGGATTTGGAGCCGTCAATATGGGCTAGGCCCGTTGGGTCAGTCCAATCCAGCCCATCTAAGAATAGGACTTTTTAGCCTGGTCCGGATAAACCCGTGGGGCTTGAGCAATGTGGGTTGGGCTAGCCCATGGGCCAACCCGTAAGTCAAATACAATCAACTATTTAGATTGCTTATTAGTATTTTTATTTGGTTTGAAGGATATCATGTCAAAAATTATTTAATTTCGCTATTAGGAGTATCTTTTGGGTTGTTGGAGACTTGATTAACGAGTATTAACACTATGTCATATTTTCTGGTAATACTTATGTTTATTAACATTCTAAAATTAAATTATAAAATATTAGTTTTTTAAAAGTGAGCTGCCCGTTTGGCCCGCAGAGTAATAGTATGAGTTTGGTGTTTTTTTGGCCCATCATTTTGATGGGCCCGTCAAATTTAAAGCCCATGTGGGCTAGCCAGATGAGCTAGGCCGACCTGTATTGACAACTCCAATGGGATTGATGAACCTACAACAACCGTGAAACGTTTATATCATTGATAATATAACAATCTACTTTTAGTCTAGTTCAATATTTGTTTTCTTAGGATTTTACAACAAATCTCTCCTCTCTTTCCCTCTCTCGCTCGTCTCTCCTCTCTTTCTATCTCTCTCCCTCTCCCACTTGCCTCTCTCCTCTTGTGCTTCCCTCTCCCTCCTCTCGCGCTCCCCTCTCTCTCCTTCCGTAGCGGCATTTCTTCAATCCAGCTTATGTTTGTCTTTCACTAAATAGTTTTTATGTTTTGTCTCCAGAATAATATATTCTGCCATTTATCTGACAAAACTTAGCAATATTTACTTATAGATTGGCGTAAATGAAGAAACTTCTCACCCAATCAATAAATTCTTTGACCAAATTGAATAACAAAAAAATTGTGTTAAGTTGGATAACTTAGTTATTGCAAAACTTTATATTCAAGAATTACTTTAATTTACTATATTGTTTTCATAAGGGTGAAAAAGACTGTCAAATAGCAAGTTCAAGAGATAATTGAAAATTTCTTTGACCGAATTGAATAACAAAAAAAAATTGTGTTAAGTTGTATAACTTAGTTATTACAAAATTTTATTTGCAAAATTACTTTAAATTACTATATTGTTTTCAAAAGGGTGAAAAAAACTATCAAATAGCCAAGTTCACGACTAGAAATTCAATTGTTTCTCAATTCTCAACCACAATTTCTCTTTTTCCTAAAGCAATTTGACTGACTTCTCTACATTATTAAAAGTGAAATTGGAAAAGTGAGGAAGACCTGGGGTGTATTCCACGTCTATAGAAAATATTTTCTTGAAAAAATATACTTCAAAAAAATAAGTAAAAAAATATTTCTAAAAGCGTTTATATATAATCTAGACAAATATTATGGAATGTGGAGTAAAAAGGTTGGTTGGGGATGGGATCTATGGGAGTGGGGAATTTTCGACGTGGTTAATTGTTTCGTTTGAATTATGTGAATTACAACAACAACAACAATATACCGGTGTATTCTCACAAAGCGAGATCTAGGGAGGGTAGAGTGTACGCAGTCCATAACTTTACCTCAAATGTGAGTTAGAGAGATTGTTTTCGATAAATAACCAGCTCAAGACAAAGACAGTCGTAACAGGAGTATAAGAAGCAAGAGATAAAATCAAAACATGAATAGGTAGTGACAAAACAAAACTACCACAAAGCCATAGATCTATGAGAAACAATAGACATCAACAAAACTCCAAGAACAAGAAAGTACAAGCATAACACTATAACTAATAGTACCAACAACAAGACAAAGCACTCCTACCTACTAGCATTGAACACACTCGTAAAACTTGCACTAGAGAAGTCATATTCCTCATTTATGAAACTTGTTTTATGGAATCTTTGTGCTATATAATGGAGTAGCTTTGGCAACTATACAGATCAAGTTAATTTCTTAGGTCTCCCTTTGAAGCATTCTGCTTCCAAGTGCATAACAATTAACAACCTGAAGAAGCATATTCTCTTATTGATTCTTCTCATTCTAATTAAATTTTCTGTGTCACTTACTTCCTCAATGAAGCGACAGTTGAAGCGATGCACAATGAAAATCTTGGCTTGAGGGAGTGGATAAGACGTGCATTTTCAGGGTCTATGATAGAAGTTTTGGATACCAATCCATTTCCTGAAGAAGAACAAATCACTTCCAGAAGTGAAATCTGCATAATTTCCATGATAGAATTGGCTTTAGATTGCACAAAGGAAATTCTAGAATCAAGGATAACCACGAGAGATGTAGTCAATAGGCTTAATGAAAACAAGAACACATTTTTGAAAATGTAGAAGTCAGCTTCTCCCATGATGATGTTCGTTTTGAGCTGCAAGTTATATGTTGTCATCCGTATATACTACTTGGAATCATGTAATGTTTGTACTTCAGAGTGTTGCTTTTCCCTCATTTTGTGATTTCAGATTTGAGTGGTTTTGAACCTATTTTACCTTTTTCTTAAATGTAATTATGGTTTGAGTGTTTGAATAAACCAGAATTAAATCAAGAAATATTATAAAAATGTTTAGCTACTCTATTTCATTTTGTTTGAAGGCTTGGAAACATCTCTTCCACCTCTTTTTGCTTTGGTGCATTTGAAAAGGCTGTGGAGGCCGCAAAAGCGTATGATGCAGCGGCAATTGAATTTCACGGTGTGAAAGCTACAACAATATTTTTAATTTTGGTAGACGTGAATCGAAGTCCAAGACAGAATAGTATTGTTGAGTTATCGACTGCGGTTTCGCCATCACTGACGGCACTACAGTTGATGACTTAACAGTACTTTCCAACGCCACAGTTCATTTGTCAATCCAATATCAGAGTAGAAAGTTATGCTCAGTTTACCAAAAAGGTATCTGAATACCAAGGTGTGATGACTTGGTGTGACGAACCGTCACATTAGTGATGGTCCATCAAGGAAAACTGTCAGTCTTACCAAGTAGGACCAAAATTTGGTCATGTTTTGACGGTTCGGAGTGACAGTTCGTCACCTGAACCGTCAAACGGGAATTTTATGCATTGTTAAATGTTTTCAAAGGGTTGTTTGGTCTTTTTCCACTCTTTTAATACAAAAACTCTATTGTTTTAACTATTCTAAGGTTGAATTAAGCCTAAACTACTCCACTTCCCTCTTTCCCTCAAAACAATCGACACTTAAAAATTTCAGAGCAAACATGCGATTTTCTTTCCCATAGCAAGAACGCTAGGGTTCATCAATCTTCAAGCTTCAAGTCCAAGGTTTTCACTTCCAGGTATGTGGAATATCATTAATAGGTATCCTTTCACCTATTGAGTCCCAAAGAACTGAACTCAAATCTTTCAGTTAATTCATTATTCAGGGCTTAGGATTTTCATGAAAAGTATGATTAAGCCATAAATACACGTTTCCCATGAATTTAAGTATCTTTACATATTTATAGTTATAAATCCTTAGTGTATTGATAAATTCCTGATTTTGAACTCGTGGTATGTAATTTTATATTTTATTCAGATTATAAAAGCTGTCATGAATAGTTGCATTCTTCAGAGATGACGGGTTATGAACACCCGATGACTTAGCTTTTCATAATTTAACAATTTTATACTTAGTTCTTCAGTTCAACATATTTTGGGATACTTTTAGATAAAGTGTCTATCACTTAGTCTCAGACATCTGAACAAGTGAACTATTCAACATTATCAATTTTTCAGACCTAATTTTTGATAAAGTATATGCTAAACAATATTTTCAGATAATGCATACTAATAGATTATTAGCATCTTCATGAGTCAGGATTCAGGATTCACGTCCAGCCTTATAGATTTCTTCCAAATCCCAATCCTTATATGTTTCTTTTATGCATTTTACTCTAGCCATATCATGCCTCCCATAAACCTTAAAGTCTCATGATTCAGAAATACATGATTTACATATGCGTACCGATATCATAATTTGCATCTTCTACTCATAACAGTAAGATGCTTGGCATGTATGACATCCAGATATGCCATCAATGCTTTTGAACATTTTCCCCAAAAGTAACTTTCAAAATTTGTATGGTATTCTGAATGGCATCAATGATCGTGGATTAACAGTTTTCTTATAGCAATAAAGTTCACTAGTAAGTATGGTAGTTAGGTATGACATCCATGATTATGGAAAATATTTTTAAGAGTTATCAATTATATTCAGTTGGGAGTAGTACTTAGCACCGAGTTGTACTAGGACTCAGCATATCCAAGTCCCAGAACTACATGCCACCATAGATTTATTTAGCCCTCCCAGTGGGCACGTCCTTTAAATTTAATGGTACCACACCAGATCAGGTCATCCTTTATACCCTGAAAAGGTATAGTGGGCCCTATCAATGAGGATTATACATCAAACTCCATGTTTAGCTCGCATTGTTACATGCCGGTTAATTGTATCTCCCACGTTTTAGACTCAAATTTTGCATTGACCTTGTATTCAGTTTATTTAGCATATTATTGTTCCATTACATTTTTATTTACTTGGTTATTACATCAGTTTACATTCCTCAATTCCATGTTCATTTTATCCTCTCATGTTTAGCTTTTATAGAATAGTGCACATCTCACATTCTCCATACATTCAAAGTACTAACCACATACTTTTTTTTGTGCTATATTGTATTATAATATAGGTTCAGATACTCAATATCCAGCCCGCGGTTATCACGATCCCACATCATCTCAGCAACAGAGTTTATTGAGTTCTCATCATTTGAGGATTACTTTGTAGTATTTTATTTCATTACATTTTCAGTTTTTGGATAGTTAGAGTTAGCTGGGGGCTTGTTGCAACAACTCATCTTAGTAGAGGCTATCAGCTGACAGTAA
This sequence comes from Capsicum pubescens, assembly GCA_030864215.1. NCBI lineage: Eukaryota > Viridiplantae > Streptophyta > Magnoliopsida > Solanales > Solanaceae > Capsicum > Capsicum pubescens. The sequence continues at coordinate 229,893,910 of CM061541.1, read as the reverse complement.
ACTTTCAGCTTTATGTAACTTTAGATGATTTCTATTTTGATCCAGATATTGACATTTGATTTTAGTTATTATTATATAATTCAAACTTTAGATTCCACATAATATTCATTCATTTTGTACAGTATTCTTAGTGTCATACCAGGACATGGGTTAACTTGGGGTCACTTGTGACTTTAAGCACCATGTTACGATTAGGGGGTAGTCTCGGGTTGTGACATTGAGGCTATTGCTTCTCACTTTGGGAACTAATAATGGTCATGAGTTTTTCATAAAGAGTGTGGTTTAGGCTTAGACATGACACAATATGATTTGGTAATACATATAAAAGTATAGTTTCTTATAACTGAGCACACCGTGAGACATGAGTTCATAGATCATATGCATCATAACATAGAAATTGGGTCCCTATAATCTTAAGGAAAAATTTAGACTGCTGAGAAGTACTATTGCTTCTAGCTCAAGGGATAGAGAAGACATAAGTTTACATAGAAGGTTTGGTCCTCAAACATAGGTATGTCTCAAAGGCATAAGAAATGGGTAAATTGTCCACTTAAGCCGAAGTACACAAAATATGCTAGAACAATAATGGGTCGCTATGGAATGCATCATAACTTTTTTGTTCTAAACTCATCACATCTAGAAACTCAAGACCTGCCTTGGTTCAACACTCATCATCTCCCCCTTAGCAAAAAGGTCACTATCTTGGATCTACAGAACTATTCTCTAAACAAAGCTATATACACAACACTCAATACGATGCTTATCACTATACACATAAACGCTAAACTTTCCCTGATAAACTATAATAGGAACATAGCAACTTCTTTCTAGGACATCTTTTCAAGGATATTACCTTACACTCTCATTGGCATACATATCCATACACTCTAATACTTAATAATGTGACCTCCTCTTCATAGTCTACTAGCATCACACATCTAATCTCACACCAATCTAGCTAAAAGAAATTTAAAAATATAGTAAGAGGTTTTAACCTCGTCTATTTAAAATTCAATCAATTCATCTTTACAATACATAATATGATATTTACCTAGCTTTCTTCATATGAAGCAACTCAAGAACACAACTAGGAACACATAACACTTATAAACTTTGAACCTCATGTAACACATACTCCCTCGGGTACACCTCTTTCTTTATACAACTTAAGGCTTTTCTTTACCTAATGACCTAACCACAATTCACTGATTCATCTCTACTCTTCATATACATCATACTTACACATTCAAACCTTCCATAAGTTATAAACCTAAGTTTTCCCACACACCATATCAATCTCATAAAAATAATATTATCATCCCCAAACTATCATTATTTTTACTTCAGTGATCATCCACAACTCAAGCTTAGTGTATAGTATTAGGTAAAGTTAAAATCATAACTTCACATGATATTCCAACTTATAGCTACCCGATGAAAATCAAGAAACACTGGGTCTACTAAAACCTCTTGATCAAAATTGTCGATCTTAATTTTAAAGTCTATCTAATTATTATCCATTAACACATTCTTCTTTCACACATCATAACTACTTATACATATGTACTTTCAACTCCTTTAATAGTTGTACAACCATCAGGGAGTATCCTTCTTCAATAACCAAAGCTTAGATCTATAAATTCTTTACCACTTTATCTTTTAATTCACAACCTATACTTGATCTTTATTATTAAAATGACAAGTCACCACAAGCTTCTTCCCTAGTCCAAATATATCCTAAATCATTACAACTAATCACTTTCTATAGCAACTATCATAAAATTTAAAAATCTTGCTACACCTTAGCTAATTCCATAAGTGCATACCAACCCATAACACAATGGATGCACGGCTTTAGATACCTTCTTCACTCAAAATTTACCACAACTTTAGCTTTTAAGCTTATGATCTTATATATCTGGCCATAGGATCACTTTACTTCTTGTAGCTTATATCACCAAAAGTTACACACCTTCCCTTTAAGTTGGTCAATGAAAAGAAATTATGAGGATATCTGAATATATGTCTTACCTTAGCTCAACCACACGGTTCATGATAAAAAATAACTATCTCTTAAATGTAGATATGAGCCAACCTCTTGGCGCTAAAGGAAATCTGAATAGGTAAAAAATGGATTGATTTAGTCAAACGATCCACAATGACCTAAATGTGTCATAACCATGAGAAGTATGAGGCAACCCACTCTTGAGTCCATAGTGATCCATTCCCACTTTTACTCAAAAACAAGAAATTTTTGAAGTAAACCACTCGATCTTTGATGCTCATCCTTCACCTGCTCATAACCCAAGCAACAAGCTACAAAGTTCACTATATCCTTCTTCATAACACCTCACCAATAAAGCTATTTCAAATCATTATACATCTTAGTCACCCCTGAATGGATTCAATATATGGAGCGATGTGCCTCCTTCAAAATCAAGCTCACCCTTCCACCAACTCTCAACACACAAACTCAGCCCTAAATCCTCAAAACACCATTGTAATCAAAAGATACAGCCTTAGCCTTACCACTCAACACCATATCCTGAATCACCTCCAAATTATCATCATCAAACTAGTGAGCTTGAATCTACTCCATTAAAAAAGATCTAATATTAACAAAAGCTTAAATACGCCCGAGTGTCAAAATATCAAGCCTAACCATTTGGTTAGATAAAGATTAAACCTCCAAGGCTAGACACCACTCTTGGGTCAAGAGATGAGCTAAAATCCCCATACTAGTTGACTTCTCAAGGTATCACAACCATATTAGCCTTGTCCGGATGATAAAAAATAATCGACATAATCCTTAAGCAACTCAAGCCAATGTTGTTGCCTCATATTAAGATTTCACTAATTGAAGAAGTACTGAAGGTTATAAGGAAATCCATACAAGTAATTAGTGATGCCACAACTTCAACACAAATACCATGACTACTAGCTCCAAATCATAGGTAGGGTAATTTCTCTCATGGGGATTCAACTGACAAGAGACATAAGCTATAACTTTACCCTCCTGCATCAAACCGTGCTTAAACCAACACTAGAAGCATCACAAAATATGGTAAAACCAACGTCTTTCTTGTGACAAAGTCGAAATAGCAACGGAAGTTAACAATTCTTTGAGCTCTTGAAAGCTCTTCTCATACATATTCAACCACTAAAATACCATATTTTTCTGAGTCAACTTGGTCAAAAAAGTCATAACCTTCTACAAATCATAATAATAACTTGCCAAGCCCATAAAACTCTGAATCTTGATAGGAGAAGTAGATCCCCAATCATAAATTGCTATTATCTTGTCTGAATCAACCATAATATCATTCTTGGTAGCCACATGACCCAAGAAAGTGATAAAATCCAACAAAATCTCACACTTGGAAAACTTAGCATACAACTTCTCATTATACAACCTCTGAAGTACAATCCTTAAATACTTCAGATGATTAGACTCATTCTTGGAATAAACTAAGATGTAATCTATAAATACAATCACAAAAAGGTCGAGATACTATTGAAGTACCTTGTTTATCAACACCATAAATGCTGTAAGAGCATTGGTCAACACAAAAGCCATTACTAAGAACTCATAATGACTGTATTAAGTTCAAAAAGCCATCTCCGAAACATCTAATGCTCCAATCTTCAACGGGTAATACCCAGATCTTAAATCAATCTTGGAAAACACCGAAGCACCCTGAAGTTGGTCAAAAATATCATCAATGCAAGAAATGGGATACTTTCTCTTAACTGTCACTTATTCAAGTGCGTATAATTAACACACATATACATTTAACCAGCCCTTTTCTTCACAAATAAGATAGAAGAAACCCAATGAGATACACTAGGTCTTATGAACCCCTTACCCACCAAATCATACAACTATTGGTTCAACTCAGCCGGGGCCATCCTCTATGAACAGATGAATATCACGATCTAGGGAATATAAGGTAAATCCATTAGAAACACACCCATAAACTCACAAATAACCCAAATAGAATCTATAAGAGGTAGTGAGGTAACACTAGTATCACATATATAAGCCAATTAAAAAAAACATCTTTCTACCATGCGACGAGCACATAGTAGAGATATAACAACCTTTAGACCCAAATTATGCATACCCTTCGAAGCTAACCTTCGCAAAATCTTGGTATAACAATCTAAAATGGCATGATAAGGAGATAACCAATCCATACACAAAATAATATCAAAATCAACCATATCAAATATAATCAAGTCTATCCATGTCTCAGGTCCCGCATAGGTAACCACATAAGATCGGTACACCCAATCCACCACTAAAAAATCTTCTACGGGGTAGAAACACAAAAAGGCATAGCAAGAGGATCACATGCAACATCAAAGACAAAAGCAAACTATGTAGACACAAAGAGAAATGTAGACCCAAGGTCAAATAACACAAAAGCATATTTGTAGCAAACTAGGATGATACCTATAATAGTTGCATAAGAAGCCTCTGCCTTGAGTCTCCTAGGTATTGAAAGAGCTCTCTTACCTCTACCTCTAGCACCTTTAGTACCACTACACATAGACCTGATATAGTTTTCAGGGTTTGAATTTGTACATGAGTTCAAACCAAACCTAAAGAATTCCTACAATTACAAAAATTAGGAAAAGCGACCATGAAAAATTGACCACAACTCATGGTAGCAAAAAAACTGACCTGAAGTGGTCGGTTCTCCATAAATTTAGTTTTCTTAAATTTTTTAATCAAAAACTTTTATATTTTAAAATTGAGGGAACCTCTCGTGTCAAAAAGTAATTCTCCAAAACTGACCACTTGTAGTCGGTTTTTGTTTATTTATAAAAACTGGCCATTTCTGGTTGCTTTTTGAATAAAAAAATAAAAAAAAAGAAATATTATGAAAAACTAACCCCTTGTGGTCGGTTTTTGATTAAATAAAAATTAAAAAAATTATGAATATTGCCCATTTGTAGTCGGTTTTTATTTATTTATAGAAATCGATAATTTGTGGTCGCTTTTTGTATATAAAACATAAAAACATTATATAAAACTGTAATACCACGTATTATTTGTAGCTCAGTTCAGCTCCTAGTTGCATGCATAAACCTAAATATTTCACTAAGTGTTGGGGACTTAGTCATTTTAAGGCCTCTTAACTTGGAGGATTTTTAAATTGGTCTTTCCGACCTCGAGACATTGGTTTTTGAGTTAATTCAAGTTCAGGGGTGTAAGGTACATGTATTGCAGAAGTTTCAAATTTTTCGAATGAGGATTGGGTCATGTTTGGATCACAATTCCAGCAACTCATCGCGATAGGGATGCGTCGCAGGTGGTAATAGCGATGGAACCCTCATCGCATCGTGGTGACCCTGTAAACCGCATTCTAGTTATGAATTTAATTGTATGAGGGGAAACTGTGTCACTCCTTCTTAATTCAGTTCATCAATTCACAAATTATAACGTCAGTTAGGGCATTATTTGCCCATTTTCTTCAATTTTCCTATCAAAGAAACCCTATTTACCTCTGAAGAATATTGATTTCCATTACTTTCTCTCTAAGGAAACAAAGAATTCAAGTTGTCAAATCCAACATTCTTCAAGAAAGCATCAAGATTGGTGTTTCTCTTTCAAGCTTAAGGGTTTAAGGTATGTGTGATATTCATCCATTGACCCTTTTCATCCATGGAGTCCAAGAATCCCTTTTTATACTTAAATTATGAGTTTTACATGATTTATTTGAATTATATCCATGAATAACTTCATAAATTGTTTTCAAGTTATGATTATAAGTGTTTCAAGTAGAATGAACCATTACATGTTTTGAATATTGAAATCTTCTCATTGAAATCATTAGTTCAGTTTTAGTATTGTAAATTATCGCATGCGTTACCCATTCTCATGCTTAAATTCATTACTCGCATTTGTTTGATGAAATATATAAATGTTGGGTTTTGACCAATAATCCCCTACTATGGATTTTAAAACTTTATATGTCATCATTGTTATTTCCATTCAGTGCTGGTGGGTTATGAACACCCGATACCTAATTATTTACATAATTTCAGTATCCTTAGAATGATTTCAAATAAACCATAAGCATTGTCATTCAGTCAATTATTATGATCAGTTGTTTGTTTAGTTAAACTTAATTCAATTCAAATATCAGTGTATTTCATTGAGAGTAGGATTTAGTACTGAGCGAACCCAGGGATGGGGGAATTCCTACCAGTTTAGGGTTTGACCCTTAGTAGCAATCCCTGAGTTACAGAACTACATAGACAGCGTAGGTTTGAGATGTCTTCCATGCAGTTTAGGGTTGACACATATCACATGAATTTCCTGCCAGTATAGGGTGACTCTTTAGTCCATCGGGACACAAGTTTAGTGGATCCACATAGCCATTGTTAGTACCCGTGATACGGTACTGAAACCCTTCCAACTTGGGTTACAGGTTGGATCCCGATTAGCTCAGATTGGGGAATATCGATTAGATGATACCTCCCAGAGTCTCAGTGCAGTTTTTAGTCCAGAATTTAGTTCAGGTTTTCTTAACCAAAGCATACAAATTACCAGTCATTCAGTTATCAAATTTTAGTATTTCAGTTTACAAATTATTTTAGAAATGTATATGTGCTTGGTCTTGCATTCTCAGATATTTTAGTTTTCATGCATTTATGTTCAGTTATCTCATGATATTCAGTTATTCCATATTTCATGCGTATAGTAACCCATGTATATCAACCTAACCTCATCTCATATACCAGTACATTCAAAGTATTGACAACATACTCTTCTTTGAGCTATGATATTTAATATTATAGGTTCGGACACTCAATTTCTCGACTGTAGTTAGATATTTCAGCGTTACTCAACAACAATAGTGGTGAGTCCTCATCTATCAGGGACATGGTTAATTATTTCATTTATTTTAGTAGTTCAGTATTTTCATTCAGTTGGAGTTAGTTGGGGACTTGTCCTATCAACTCCTCAGTTAGTTAGAGGCTTTCATACGTTCAGACAATTAGTTAGATAGATGTTTCAGACTTGTGAATTCAGTTGTATTTTCCGTATTTAGACCTTATGGTATATCAATTTTTTTTGCACGTGTCCTTTATTATTATGATATTCAATGCTTGCAGCAGGTACCAGCTCATGGGTTAGCTTGTGGTCACTTGTGGCCGTAAGAACTGTTGTCACGACCAGGGGTAGTCTCGGCTCATAACAAAAACTGGCCACTTATGGTCGGTTTTTGATTAAGAAATAATAAATAGAAATTATGAAAACCGACCACTTGTAGTCAGATTAGATTTTATAAAACCGACAAGTCTCTTTTTGTATAAAAAACATAAAAAAAGAAAAGTATGAAAAACTAACTAGTTGGTTTATGATTAAAAAATAAAAAAATATATGAAAACCGACCGCTCGTAGTCGGTTTATGTTTTCTTACAAAAACCAACCACTTGTGATCCTTTTTATTTTAAAAAATCATGAAAAACCAACTAGAAGTAGTCGGTTTTTGATTAAAGCATTTAAAAAATTATGAAAACCGACCACTTATAGTCGGTTTTTGTTTTTTGTACAAAAACCAACACTTATGGTTGGTTTTATTCAAAAAAATAAAAATAAAAATAATAAAAAACCAACCACATTTTTGATTAAAACATTCTTTTAAAAAAATTATGGAAACCGATCACTTATAGTTGATTTTTATATTTTTACAAAAATCAACCACTTGTGGTCGGTTTAGAAAATTTATGCAAAACCGACCTGTAATACTCCGAAGTTTCCTAACTAATTTATCTCAAGAATGTCAAGTATTATCTTCTAAATTGAATTATGTTTATTCCATGGGAAATTTTTAAGATTTTCACTTTTTGTCATGTGGTGAATTCAATAACCTTTTCATCGATATAAAATTCGCCTAAATCCGATGGGCAGGTAAGAAGTTATGACTATTTCAAGTCCCCATCATAAAGCAGTGCCATATTAGTCAGTGGTGCACCACGCCACAAGATAAAATGGAAATTGTCCTTTTCCCAGTGTCCTAACGTGATTTCTTCATGTCGCGCCAAACTTCTAGGTCGCAAATAAAGTGGCAACGCCATGGCTCTGCGTCACCCATTTCCCTATTTCCCAATTATCAAATTCCAGTGACACGATGCGATAGCGCCGCGTCGCGCCAGGGGTCCAGGTCGGGAAATTTTCATCAATTTAAAAGACGCGTCTAGGGTTAAAAGGATCAATTTCCCACCCCTATTTAATCCCTTTAACAGGAGATTCAACTATTTGGAACCCAAAATATACTAGTTTCTCTCAATTTTCTCTCAAGAATAAGCTAGGGTTTCAATTGGGGATTCAATTTCAAGAAAGTCTCTCCATCAATCTTTGCTAAATCAAGAACTAAGGTATGTCATGTGTGGATTCATGAGTCTCTTTCACCCATGAAGCTCACGAATCTCTTTTCAAAATCAAAGATTTGTATATTTACGAATGTTCATGATTTGATTGAATTGAAAAGTGATGTTCATGTTGTTGTTTGGTTTCATTCCATGTTATAGACTATTAATTACAAAAAATGATTCTAGTATGTGAGGAATTACGCGGTATTCATGATCAACCCTTCAATTCACAAGTTGATTGATGTATCTTTGATTATTAGATGTGTTGATGATTGTATAACCATAACATGCTCCCCCCATGTTTGATTAAATGCCTATGTGAAGAAAAAGTGCCATACTAGTATGATAATATGAAATCTCCATTCATGTACATGTTATGTATGTTAAGTGTTTGATGAAATGTCTTAGCCAATGGATTATGTATTGTTGATATTGGTCCTGTACTCAAGAAAGTCATGCTTTGTCAATTTTCTTCTATTGAGTCCTGGGGGTACTTGTACCCAAAAAATATATCTATGTGTCTAGAGTCCGTGTCATGTTTTCACGTTATCCTCAGTCAAGCCATAATCCATAGAACTCTTTTAGTTATGTGACTCAGGAAAGCTCATTAATACAGTAATCTCAGTACTATTCTGTCAGTCAATGGAACCCAGTTAATTCAGTCCAGTTCAGTTCGGTAATCCATGATCAGTGTTTATTCAGATGGGAGTAGGAATTAGAATCGAGTAAACCTAAGGATGGGAACACACACTGTTATATGAGGGTGTGATTCTTAGAAGTCATCCTTGTATTCTAGAACTATTTAGCCAGCATAGGTTGAGACATCAACACTATCAGATGAGGGTTGATGAGGGCCCCACCATTCTCTTTTGGGGACACTGTCAGATGAGGGTCACTCATAGCTTGTCCTTACCCATGGCGCGATATTGACACCCTTCCAATTAGGGTTACAGATTGGACCCCAACTCAGTCATAATGGAGTATTAGGGACATGTAGGCTAGATCACTATTTCCCATAATTTTAGTTACAGAATCAGGACTGTTAGATATAGTCATTAAGTCTCAGTAATAGAACTAAGATAGTTCTATAGAATTCAAGACTATCAGATGCAGTCAGCTCAGAATAGTATGAAACTCATCTAGTTCTGTCAGATTCAGGACTGTCAGATACAGCCACTCATGTCATCAGTTATATCAGTCATCAAAATTCAGTTATTAGTCATTTTAGTTATTAGTAAATTTATGTTATCACGACCTCAGATATAGTTACGATGTATTCATGCATGTATTCTCATGTTCATATTAGTCAGTTAGACAGTATTGTTCATGCATATGAACCCCATGCATTCATCCTACCTTCCATGCATACCAGTATATTCAAAGTACTAACGCATTTACACTATGGTGCCATATACCATAGGTTCAGAAGCATGAGCTCCAGAGCATCAGTAGCATTCCAGTCTCAGCAGTCAGAGTTAGCAGAGAGTTCTCATCTTTCAAGGACATAATTATTTATTTATTATCTCTTTAATCAATTTATAAGTTGGAGTTATTTGGGGACATGTCCCATAAACTCCTTATCTAGACAGGTATGTTTTAGAGGTTTTTCATACTACAGTATGTTCAGATAGTATTTCAGTTTTGGGTATTCTATTACCCTACTCAGATGTTATATTTTATCAGTCATCCAGTTTTTAACTTTATGGCCTTTTAGCCCTTATTTCCGTATTATATAGTATATTTTGCAATGTTCAGGTACAGATATCTGTCATGGGTTAGCTTGTGGTCCTTCGGGGTCGTGAGCACCGTGTAGTATTTTGAGTACCTAATTCAGGGCATTACAAACTTGGTATTACAGCCTAAGGTTCAATAGTGTCCTAGGAAGTCTGAAAGACGCATCTAGTAGAGTTTTGTACATGGGTGTATTGCATGCCACATTTATGTACAAGAGGCTATAAGATATTTTAGAAAAAGTTTTCCCTTCTTTTAGCATTCATGTTATGCTAGTGAGCATAATCTCATGTCAATCTCTCAGTCTAATCTGTTTCTCCCTTTCTTCTACAGAACATGCCTCCTAAAAGAATAAATGGAAATTAGTCAGCCCCTCAGCCAGAAGAAACTTTCGGCGAACATGTTTATCTTGTAAAGTTCAGAGCTATATTCACTTATCTTACTTAGTCAGTTACTGCTCAAAATGAATGACCGACCGTTGTTCTGGCCAACCTAGTGTCCAATTTAGCTACAGCCAGGATTCGGGACTTCACCCGAATAAATCCTCCATCTTTTCTTGGGTCTAAGTCAGATGAGGACCCTCAGGAATTCATCGATCAGGTTTAGAAGGTTACGGATATCATGGGGGTTATTCCTGCTGAGAGTGCTGAGTTAGCTTCATACCAGTTGCAGGATGTTTCCCACACTTGGTTTAAACAGTGGAAGTTAGAAAGGCCAGATGATGAAGGGCTTATTGAGTGGGAGGAGTTTGTCACTGTATTCTTAGATAGATTCTTTTCCCAAGAGCTGAGAAAGTCTAAGGTGTTAGAATACATCAACCTTAGGCAGGGCAAAATGACGGTGAAAGAGTATTCTCTTAAGTTTACTCAATTAGCCAGATATGCCCTCATGCGGTTACAGATAACAGGGCCAAGATGAGTAAATTTGTTTTTGGGGTGAACGATAGTGTGGTCAATGAGTCTAGGTCTGCGATGTTGAATAGTGACATGTCTTTAGCCAGGCTTATGACTCATGCTTAGCAGATAGAAGGTCAAAAGGTTAAGATAAGGGAGAAACAGAATAAGAGAGCAAATATAGGTAGTTTTAACTTTGCTCAGCCCAAATCAGAAGGAGCAAACCACTCTCAGTTTTGTCCTAAGTCATCAGTTCCAGCTCCTTCTTCAGCCAGTACTCTAGATCCTAAGTTTAGGGATGGAAATAGATATAGGGCGCTAGGCTCTAAGTCTCAGGACAGTGTCAGCAATGCCCAAACTAATCCCCTTTGTTAGACTTGTGGTAAGAACCAAAAGGGTGCTTGCAGAGCTGGTAGCAATATCTATTTTGGATGTGGCAAGTCAGGCCATAGAGTCAGATATTGTCCCCAGTCAGGTTATCAGGGTCAGTAAAACCGTTCCTCAGCTCAGTCCTGTTGCCCAAATCAGCAAGGTGCCACTTCCAGTACTACTAGTAGGCAATGCCCAAATAGACTCTATGCTCTCCAATCCTGGCAAGATCAGGAAATTTTTTCTGATGTGGTTACTAGTACGTTACAGATCTTTCATGTGAATGTTTATGATTTGCTAGATCCAGGAGCTTTCTTGTCTTTTGTCACTCCCTATATAGCAGTTGATTTCGAAATCAGTCTCGAAATTCTAACAGATCCCTTTTAAGTCTCTACCCTAGTGGGTAAAACCATCATAGCCCGGCGGGTATACAAGAACTGCCCGGTTATGTTATTTCAGAAAATCACTTTAGCAGATTTAGTCGAATTAGAGATGACTGATTTTGATGTCATTCTCGACATGGATTGGCTTTATTCCTACTATGCCACAGTCAACTGCAAGAATAGAATAGTCTAGTTTCAGTTTTTGAATGAACCCATCCTAGAGAGGAGGGGTAATACTTCAGCTTTTAGAGGTCAGCTTGTTTCCTACCTTCGGACATGGAAAACGATATCTAAATAATGTGTCTATCATCTTGTGTGAGTTAAGGACACTAGTATTGAAACTCCCAGTCTTGAATCAGTCCCAGTGGTGAATGAATATTCAGATGTCTTTCCTGAAGAACTTCCAGGAATTTTTCTCGAAAGGGAAATAGACTTCGGCATTTACCTTCTTCATGATACTCAACCTATATCTATTTTTCCATACAGAATGGTACCAACAGAACTCAAAGAATTGAAAGAAAACTTGAAGGATCTCTTAGATAAGGGATTCATCAGACCTAGTGTGTCCCCGTGGGGTGCACCAGTCTTATTCGTGTGTAAGAAAAATGATTCTCTAAGAATGTGCATTGATTATCATTAGCTCAATAAAGTCACAGTCAAGAACAAGTATCTACTTCCCAGAATTGAATACTTGTTTGACCAACTTCAGGGTGCCAATTATTTCTCTAAGATTGACCTCAGATCCGGCTATCATCATCTCAGAGTCAGAGAATGTGACATTTTAAAAATAGCCTTCCGTACCTGGTATGGTCACTTGGAATTCCTAGTCATGTCCTTTGGTCTTACCAATGCCCCAAAAAATTTTATGAACTTGATGAACCCTGTATTCAAGCAATACTTGGACATGTTCTTCATAGTCTTTATAGATGATATTTTGGTCTATTCCCGCAGTGAGCATGATCATGCAGACCGTCTCAAAATTATACTTTAGACTCTTAGAAATCATCAGTTGTTAGTCAAATTTAGTAAGTGTGAATTTTGGCTAAGGTCAATAGCATTCCTTGGCCATATCGTTTCCGATGATGGAATTAGAGTAGATCCTGAAAAGACCGAAGCGATAAAAAACTGGCCCAGACCTATCTCTCCATCAAACATCAAGAGTTTCTTGGGTTTGGCTGGCTATTACAGATGGTTTGTTGAAGTATTTTAGTCTATTACATCCCCTATATCCATATTGACTCAGAAGAAAGTTAATTTTCAGTGGTCAGATCCTTGCAGGAAGAGTTTTTAGGAGTAGAAGATTCAACTCACCTCATCCCTAATCTTAGCTCTTATAGATAGTCCAAATGGCTTTGTAGTGTACAATAATTCATCTAGAGTAGGTTTGGGTTGTGTCCTCATACAGCATGGTAAGGTCATAGCCTATGCCTCCAGATAGCTTAAACCCTATGAGAAAAATTATCCTACTCATGATCTTGAGTTAGCAACCGTGGTTTTTGCCTTAACGATTTGGAGGCATTACTTGTACGGAGTTTATGTAGATGTTTTCACCTATCATAAGAGCCTTCAGTATGTCTTTTCTTAGAAAGATCTCAATCTTCATCAGAGAAGGTGGTTAGATCTCTTGATAGATTATGACATAAGTGTCCTTTATCATCCGGGAAAGGCCAATGTAGTGGCCGACGCTCTTAGTAGACTGTCTATGGATAGTGTTACTCATGTCGAGGACAGTAAGAAAAAGTTAGCTCAGGAAGTCCATCAGCTTTCCAGACTAGGCGTTTGCTTAGTCGATTCAGAGAAGGGTGACATATGGGTTTAGAGTAGTTCAAAATCATCTCTAGTTTCTAAGGTAAAAAAAAAGCAAGATAGAGACCCTAGTTTAATCAAATTGAAAGAGTTAGTTAAGGACCAGAAAGTAGAGGTTTTATCCTAAGGGGGATATGGTGTATTGCGTTGTCAGGGTCATATCTGTGTTTCAGGTGTAGATGAATTAAGGTAGCAAATTCTTGCAGAAGCACATAGTGTACGCTACTATATTCATCTAGGGGCCATAAAGATGTACCACGACTTACATGAGATCTATTGGTGGAGTGGGATGAAGAGAGATATTGCAGAGTTTGTGGATAAGTGCTCTACATATTAGCAGGTTAAGATAGAGCATCAAAAGCCTAGTGGGTCCATGCAGGAGTTTAATATTCCTACTTGGAAGAGGGAAGAAGTGAACATGGACTTTGTGATGGGTTTACCTCATACTCGTCCCCAGTATGGTTCAGTTTGGGTCATTGTAGATAGAATGACCAAATCAGCCTATTTTCTTCCAGTTCTTACCTCTTATTCAATCGAGGATTACGTAAAACTCTATATTAGGGTGTTGGTCAGATTACATGGTATTTTATTATCCATTTTTCAGACAAAGGTACCCAGTTCACCTCTCATTTCTGGAAAGCATACCAAAAGGGTCTTGGTACCTAAGTTTATCTCAATACAACCTTTTATCCTCAGACAGATTGTCAAGCAGAAAGGACCATTCAGACCCTAGAATATATGCTAAGGGTGTGTGCAATTAATTTCAAGGGTAGTTGGGATGACCACTTGCCTTTGATTGAGTTTGCATACAATAATAACTATCATTTTAGTATTTGGATGGCTCCATTCGAAGCTCTCTATGGTAGGAGATACAGATATCCAGTTAGTTTATTTGAAGTTAGTGAGGCCTCGGTGATAGGACCTGACTTGGTATTCAATGCCTTAGAAAAAGTTCAATTGATCAGAGAAAGACTCTAGGCTGCTCAGAGCCGACAGAAGTCTTATGCAGATGTGCGTAGAAAGGATCTCGAGTTTGAGGTTGGTGACTATGTATATCTAAAAATCTCTCCCATTAAGGGAGTGAAAAGGTTCGTCAATAAGGGAAAGCTCAGTCCCCGATATTTTGGTCCCTTCAAAATTCTCAGTCGCTTCGGCAAGGTAGCTTATGAGCTCGAATTGCCTTATGATCTAGCCTCAGTTCATACAGTCTTGCATGTCTCTTTTCTCAAGAATTGTATAGGTGACCTAGCAGTTGTAGTCCCTATTCAGAGAATACATGTTCAGAATAGCCTCTTTGAGGAGATTCTAGTCAAAATTCTAGACTACCAGACTTGTATACTGAGGAACAAAGAAGTCCCTCTAGTTAAAGTTCTTTGGCGAAATCAGTCCATTGAGGGAGATACTTGGGAAGAAGAAGCAGACATGCATACCAAGTACCCTCACCTCTTATCTGCTAACTCAGATCAAGCTCAAGGTAACAGTTCACCTTAAGCTTTTTAGTTTTCATGTCCAGATTTCAGTTACAACTTGGTATCAGCCTCATGTTCAGGATTCCATTTTTAAACTTGGTACTAAGTACCATTGCATATCCAATTATATGTTCATGCATCATATTAGTCATGTGTTCATGCATCAGACATGCATTCTCTTTGTGAAGAAACTCAGTTATTAGAAATCTCAGTCATATAATCAGATTCCATCATGTATTCACGCATCAGATATGTGTGATCAGCTTATCAGTACTCTCAGTCATGCATTCATGTATCAGCTCAGTCATGAAATCACGCATCAGATATGCATGCTCTGTATGAATCTAAAAAATGTCAGTTATGTAGACATGTTTTAGTGTTCATGTTCAGTATGTACTTCGGCTTATCATTTCTCCCCTCTCAGTCAGTCTTATTTGAGGATGAATGTTCCCTAGGGGGAGATATTGTAAAACCCTGTAGTTTTCTAACTAATCTTGTCTCAAGAATGTTAAGTATTAGCTTTTAAATTGAATGATGTTTATTCCATGGGTAATTTTCTAGATTATCACTTTTTTCATGTGGAAAATTCAATAAGCTTTTCATTGATATAAAATTTTCCTAAATCCGATAACTGGGTATGAAGTTACGACTATTTCAAGTCCCCATCGTAAAACAGCACCACATTGGTCAGTGGTGCGCTGAGCCACAAGATAAAATGGCAATTGTCCTTTTTTCCAGTGTCCTAGCGTAATTTCTCCGCGTCGCGCCAATCTTCTAGGTTGTAAATGAAGTGGCAATGCGATGGCTCCGCATCACGCCATTTCTCTATTTCCCAATTGTTAAATTCTAGTGACACAGCGGGATAGCGCCGCATCGCGCCAGGGGTCCAGGTCGAGAAATTTTCACCAATTTAAAAGATGTGTCTAGGGTTAAAAGGGTCAATTTCTCACCCCTATTTAAGCCCTTTAACATGAGATTCAACTATTTGGAACCCAAAATATACTAGTTTCTCTCAATTTTCTCTCAAGTACAAGTTAGGGTTACAATTAGGGATTCAATTTCAAGAAAGTCTCTCCGCCAATCTAAGCTAAATCAAGAACTATGGTATGTCATGTATTGATTCATGGGTCTCTTTCACCCATGAAGCTCAACAACCTCTTTTCAAAATCAAAGATTTGTATATTTACGAATGTTCATGATTTGATTGAAGTGAAAAGTGATGTTCATGTTGTTGTTTGGTTTCATTCCATGTTATGGACTATTAATTACAAGAATTGATTCTAGTATGTGAGGAATTAGGCAGTATTCATGATAAACCCTTCAATTCATAAGTTGATTGATGTATCCTTGATTATTAGATGTGTTGATGATTGTATAACCATAGCATGCTCCCCCCATGTTTGCTTAAATGCCTATGTGAAGGAATAGTGTCATACTAGTATGATAATATGAAATTTCCATTCATATACATGTTATGTATGTTAAGTGTTTGATGAAATATCTTAGCCAATGGATTATGTATTGTTGATGTTGGTCCTGTACTCAAGAAAGTCATGCTTTGTCAGTTTACTTCTATCGAGTCCTGAGGGTACTTATACCTGAAAAATATAGATGTGTGCCTAGAGTCCATGTCATGTTCTCACGATATCCTCAGTCAAGCCATGATCCATAGAACTCAGTCAGTCATGCAACTCTGGAAAGCTCAGTAATACAGTAATCTCAGTACTATTCTTCCAGTTAACGAAACTCAGGTAATTCAGTCGAGTTCAGTTCAGTAATCCACGATTAGTGTCTATTCAGATAGTAGTAGGAATTAGCACCGAGTGAACCCAAGGATGGGAACACATACTGTCAGATGAGGGTGTGATTCTTAGAAGTCATCCTTGCATTCCAGAACTATGTAGCCAGCATAGGTTGAGATATTAACACTGTCAGATGAGGGTTGATGAGGTGGATAAGAACTGTCATATGAGGGCCCCACCTTTCTCTTTTAGGGACACTATCCGATGAGGGTCACTTACAGCTTATCCTTACCAGTGGTGCGGTATTGACACCCTTCCAATTGGGGTTACAGATTGGACCCCAACTCAGCCATAATGGTGTATTAGGGGCATGTAGGTTAGATAACTACTTCCCACAGTTTCAGTTACAGAATCAGGACTGTTTTATATAGTTATTTAGTCTTAGTAATAAAACTCAGATAGTTATACAGAATTCAGGACTGTCAGATACAATCAACTCAGAACAGTACGGAACTCAGCTAGTTCTATCAGATTTAGGACTGTTAGATACAGTCACTCATGTCATCAGTTATATCAGTCAGCAGAATCCAGTTATCAGTCATGTTAGTTATCAGTAAGTTCATGTTATCACGACCTCAGATATAGTTATGACGTATTCATGCATGTATTCTCACATTCATATTAGTCAGTTAGCCAGTATTGTTCATGCATATGAACCCCACACATTCATCCTACCTTCCATGCATACTAGTACATTCAAAGTACTGACACATTTGCACTATGGTGTCTTATACCATAGGTTCAAAAGCACGAGCTCTAGAGCATCTGTAGTATTCCAGTCTCAGCAGTCAGAGTTAGCAGTGAGTCCTCATCTTTTGAGGACATGATCATTTATTTATTATCTCATTAATTAATTTATAAGTTGGAGTTAGTTGGGGACATGTTCCATCAACTCCTTATCCAGACAGTTATGTTTTAGAGGTTTTTCAAACTATAGTATGTTCAGACAATATTTCGGTTTTGAGTATTCTATTACCCCACTCTAATGTTATATTTTATCAGTCTTGCAGTTTTGAACCTTATCGCCTTTTAGCCCTTATTTCCACATTATATAGTATATTTTGTAGTGTTCAGGTACAAATATCAGTCATGGGTTAGCTTGTGGTCCTTCGGGGTCGTGAGCATCGTGTAGAGTTTCGAGTACCAGATTCGAAGCGTTACACGACCACTTGTTGGTTACTTTTTGTTTATGAAAAAATTAATATAAACAAAAAATAATTATTATTAAATAAAACTGACTTCTTGTGGTTGATTTTGTAAAAATTTTTAACAAAAACCTACCACTTGTGGTTGTTTATGTAAATTTTTTTTATGAAATATTAAATAGATTAAAATAAATAAATAAATAACATAAACATAATCTTTATTTTTTACATATGTTTAAATAAACTAGATATATTGTCCTTCGAGTATATATATACGAGTATATCTCGTGTAGTTATTTACGTAGTAGTCAAAAGCTAATTGAATGTATATAGGTATATTAAATACGTTGATATCATACAATCAAGGTAATTTATACTGGTGGAGTTATAATAAAGGTAAATAATTGATAATTCATCAGAGTATAAGGAATACACTGTATGAGGGGTAATATACTTGTGCATGTGATGTACACAGTATGCATTCAAAATTGAATAATATGTTGTAGTAATGTATGTAGTAGCAAAAAACTAACTGAATCTATCTAAGTATATTGAATAATATGTTGATATTATATGATCGAGGTAATAATTTATAGTTGAAGTTATAATAATGTAAGATAAGTTAACTAATAATTCATCGAAGTTTGTATGAAATATGTTGTATCACAGGGTAATACACTCGTGTATGTATGTATATAGCACTAATTAGAAGTTGATAGTCGATGGAATGTGTGTGTACGTATATATATATATATATTGATGTACGTTGCAGTCAAAAACTATCTGAATCTATCCAAGTATATATCAAATAAGTTGATATCATCACACCATTGAGCTAATAATACACTATTGAAGTTATAATAATATAAATTAAAAAATTAGTCGATAATTCATTAGAGTATATGTGAAATATGGTGTATTACAGGGTAATATATATATATTGATATATGTAGCAGTCAAAAGCTAACTGAATCTATCCAAGTTCATTGAATATGTTGATATCTTATGATTGAGGTAATTAATAATTATTGGAGTTATAATAATGTAAACTAATATTAACCGATAACCCATGGGAGTATATGCACTGTGTTGTATTATGAGATAATATATATATATATATATATATATATATATATATATATATCCATGTACGTAATAGTCAAAAGCTAGCTAAATGAATCTATCCAAGTATTTTGAATCGTACGTTGATATCATACGACCGAGGTAATAATATACTATTGAAGTTTTAATTATTTAAGATAATTAACCGATAATTCATTAGATTATATATGGAATACGTTGTATTATAAGGTATATAATATGTATTCAAAATCTAATTAACCAAAAATTCATCCTAGCATACTAAATACATTGATATCATTATAAGATTGAGGAAATATACTTCTACTCGTGTTAATGTAATGATGAATTAGCTAATTATCCAATTTATATACCCTATACTAAATTATTTTATATGTTATTATAAATATTATTTAATTTATTATATTTTTTATTTTTAATTAAAACAAACCACTTGTGGTCATTTTTTAAATAATTTTTTTTAAAAAACATCCAACCACTTGGTCTTATTTCATCAAGATCTAATTTTGTTGCAGTGGCAGTGAAGGTGTTGATCTCTATATCTTCATCCATCTTGAATTTCTTAAGTAGTTCTTTCAAATACTGTTGTTGATGGATCATAGTACCAGTTGAAGTCTGCTTAATTTAAAGACCTAGGAAGAAATTGAGTTCTCCCAGCATACTCTTGACAAATTCTTCATTCACGAGTTGGCAAATTCTAGTCATCTTTTCATTTGTGGAACCAATGATGATATCATCTACATATACCTAGACAATCAGAAGATCCTTCTTATTAGTCTTCAAAAATAAAGTATCACCTACCTCTTTTGTGCCCATGTTCCAATAGGAACTTTGATAGACTTTCGTACCAAGATCTTGGAGATTGTTTTATCCTATAAAATGCTTTGACTCACTTGTAGACATGATTTGGAAATTTAGTGCTCTCAAATCTATGAGGCTATTTCACATAGACTTCTTCCTTCAAATTCTTATTTAAGAATGCACTCTTCACATCTATATGATACAATGTTAATTTCCTAAATTAAGCAATGCAATAACTATCTTAATTGGTTCCAACCTTGCCATGGGAGAAAAATTTTCATCATAGTCAATTCATTTTTCTTGAAAGTACCCTTGGACAACCAGCCCTGCCTTTTCTTTATTACTATACCATTCTTATCTTGTTTATTCCTATACATCCACCTTGTTCTAATAGTAGTTCTATCTATGGAATGTTGAACCAGGTGCCACACCTTCCTTTTCTCAAACTAATTTAGCTATTTCTGCATAACTAGTATCCAATATTTTTGAAGGAGAGCTTCCTTCGCCTTTTTGGGTTCAATCAATGATATGAAGGCACTGAATGTACGTAGGTTTCTTAAACCTTATCTTGTAGTGATACAAGAAGTAAGATTAGTGGGAACGTTGTCAATTGGATGAGTACTCGTGTATTTGTAATTCTTAACTGTTAGTTCTTTTGAACTCTTTGTATTTTGTTCAAAAGATGGAGCTGGATTCTAAGTTGTTTCACTTTCATGTTCAGTTGTTCCCCCAGTTAATTTTCTCTTCATATGTTTATTTTATGGACCATGTATATTGACTTGTTCATATTCATTATCTCATGTTTCATCATCAGCCTGAGTGATGTTGACTCAAGCATAGTGTTAAGTTTATCAAATACTACATGAACACATTTTTCAACATAATTTGTTCATTTGTTCAGCACCCTGTATGGTTTACTATGCAGAGAGTATCCAAGAAAAATTTCTTCATCACTTTTAGCATTAAATTTTCCTAGATAGTTCTACCCATTATTGTGAATGAAACACTTGCAACAAAAAGCTCTAAGATGGTATAGGTTAGAACTTCTCTCTTCCAGTAATTCATATCGAGTCTTCTCCAACAAAAATCAATTTATGTATCTATTGATGATGTAGCAAGCGGTATTGAAGTCCTCAACCTATAAATTTTGAGCAAAACTTCCAACAATCATAATGGCTTTAGACATGTCTTATAAAGTTCCGTTCCTCTTTTAAAATACTCTATTTTGCTGTGGGTTTCTAGGAGCAGAGAAATTGTGATATACTCCATTATCTGCATAATATTTCAGAAATTTTGCATTCTCAAACTCAGTTTCATGGTCCAATCTTATTGAGACTAAGGAGTTTCCAAGTTTCTTTTCTATCTTCTTGACAAATATGTAGAACATATCAAATACATCTTATTTTTAGGCCTAGAAGAGAGTTTAGGTGAGTCTTAAATAATCATCTACTAGTACATGCACATACCTCTTTCCTCCACTACTTTTAACTTTTTTGGGTACACAAAGATCCATGTGGAACATCTCAAGATACTTGGTTGTACTTACCAGATTCTTTATCCTGAATGATGTTCTTTGTTGCTTTCCCCTTAAATAAGCACTGTAAGCATTTTTTGTCATCTTTCAACTTTGCTTTACGAAGTCCTATGGCTAAGTTTTTGAAGTACGTTTGTTTATTTGTTGAATGCTAGCATGGCCAAATCTTTTGTGGCACAATAGAGAGTCATGGTCCATTGCGCTAAGACATGAGAGATTGGAGGTTGATTCACTCAAGATGCCATCTTTATACACATTTTTGTGTCTTCTTGTAGCGAGTACATCTTATTTTTAAATCTAGATTCTTGACTTTGCACTCTTCTGAGGTGAATATCACCTTGTTCCCTTTTTTCACATAATTGAGAGATGCTCAGAAGATTGTGCTCCAGTCCTTAAAAATGATAGATTCCTCCAAAAGGTTTACCACTTCTCCTATAATTCTTTCCTACACCAGTAATGATCCCCTTCTTTCCATCTCTAAATGATACATCTCCTTTTATACTAAGGTGAGTGAGTGAAATTTTTGTCTGTCTCCAGTCATATGGCTTGATTAAGCACTATCTATGTAGCAATGTTTCTTGACCCCTCTTACTATTACCTTCAAAGTGGTTTAAAGATTAGTTTTAGGCACCCAGATGATCTTGTCTCCTTTCATATAAGCAAATTGATAAATAAATTTTCCTTTAGTCTATGATAGAAATAAACTAGCATACTTGTTTTTTTGACAGTTAAAGAGCCTTTTATTTTAATGAATTCTTTGTTTTCTTTATAACCTCAATTCTCTTTGGGAACTGTGTGGTAGGATGTCCTAGTTCTCCACAAGTATAACATAGATCCTCTATAAGAATAATTTTCTTGTGAAAACCTAGTCCATCCTTTACACTTTGAGTTCTGCTGCTCAGGTGATTTATAATTCTAGAGGATTTTGTCCACATGTTAGCCTTTTCAAGATCCAATGTTAATCTAGAGTTCTCTTGATTAAGTGTTGTTATTTGTTTTCTTATTGGTAAATCTTCATACTTTTGTTTAAGAGCAGACTAAATCTTTAGAACATCATCACTAGCAGTATTTTTTGCTTTGTTAGTGATGGAGAGTTTGAGAACTTTTGAATTAAGAGCTAGGATGGTTGTACCATGTTGGTTCACTTGTTCCTTCATATTAAAATTTTCTTACTCAACAATGCTCTTGGATCTTTCAGTATCTATGAGTTTATACTTGAGATGGGTAAGTATTTTTATTAGCTGATCTCTTTTAGCTGCAAAGTCATACAATTCATCAATATATGAGCCAATAAGGTATTTAATTTTTTCATAGATAAAATATGAAGCTTATTTGTTAGTTTAAGAATTCTTACCTTAGATTGGCTTGCTTCTTCCTTTTCATCCTCCTCCTTATAATAATCACCCAAAGCCCTGAATGCAATATTATCGATATTGTTATCAGATTCTTTAGAACCCCAAGCAACTACCATTCCATGGGCTTTCTTGAGGTCACCTTTGTCCTTGGGTTTTTGTTCCTTCTCCACTCTTTCCTCCTCCATTATATTTCCCATAAAGGACATTCTTTGATATCTTTAATCATATGATCTTTTTCTCCATACTTAAAGCAACCACTTTGTAATTGATCATAGGATCGAGCCTTTTACTTGTTACATTTATGTCATTACTTTCATTTTTTCTTAAAGAATTTTTTGAATTTCTTAGTAATGAAGCCACTTGTTCTTTATCTAGATCTAAGTCATCACTTTCAGAAACTTTTAAGGCTAGTGAATCTCTTGGTTTCCACCTTTTTGGGGTTGGTCATGTTCATCTCATAGGTCTTCAGATTCCCTACCAATTGATCAAGAGTCATGGAAGTCATATCTTTTGCTTCCATAATAGCCGTAACCTTAACATCTCAGTTAGCCTTTGGGAGAATTCTTAGAACCTTGTCTAATTGTTCTTCAGTAGTCAATATCTTTCCTAGGAATGACAGTTCATTCCTCAAGGTGGTGAGTCTAGTAATCGTATCTTGTAGAGTTTCACTAACCCTCATCTTACATGTCTCATATGCAGTGCACTTCAACCACTCTAAATTTTTTCACCTGACTAGTGCCTTCATGTGCATTGACCAAAGTATTCCAATTTTTTAAACATTGGTACAATCTAAAAACCTATTCTACTCATTAGGACGAAGGCCATACAGATGTATATTTTTGGCTTTGGCATTCTTATTCAAGGCAATAAGGTAATCAATATTGAATTCAACTCGTCTTCCTTACTTGTTCTCTTTCCACAGTCTTCATGGGAGTGGTAGGTCTAACAACCATTCTATCTTAAAACTCATAATCTTCAATTTGTATGAAGTCTTACATGCCATCTTTCCACCATATCAATTATTGGGCTTATTAGAATGTTGACACTTGAGAGGTAGAGTAGTTAACCTTTTTAACTATTTTATTTATTACATTTCCTTACATGTATAACCGGTTCGTTAGTTAGTTGTAGCACTTTCCTTCTAAGAGAGTGAGAACTGGGAACCTTATAGATGATTCTAGGATAGTTATATAGGTCTATAAATAGCCCTTGGGTCGATTAGAATCAATTAGTTATAACTGTTTTCTTCTCTATTTTCTACATCAATGAATTCTTTGTTTTTCTTTTTCTTAATGTTCTGCTTCAGCTTTTGGTAATAGATGATGCAAATGTGTATTACTCCTTTAATTTTCACATGGTATCATAGCATCAGGTTATCGTGGTTGAGAAACACTTCATATTTTTAGCTGAGAGGATTTTAGATCTCTAATTAGTTGTTGCAGCATAGACAGTTAGATTTTTGTTTGAAGCAAAATTCTGAGTTGTTATAGTGAAGGTATGTTTTCTATTGGCAATTATGTTATTTGATTGAATTATTGTAGTGCGATTTAGATCACTGTGAAACTTAGATGACTTTTTAAAGTTCAAAATGACACCTAAAATTGATTCAAATGATCCGTTATACATAGCGATGTGCTATGGTTTCATAAAACTTTTGATGCTTTAAACAATGAAAATATGCAAGTTACTTAGGTCTTTTTGTTAGATATGATGTATTTTGTGTTGCGTTTTGCAGGAAACTAGGTTTTGGAGCTTAAAAGAAGAAAATATGTGAAAATTGAAGATTTTGGACACCTACGTGGGTACCTATGCCCCGTAGGTACTACTTACGTGGAGTAGGTGTCAGAATATGTGCTAGAATGAAGTCCACAAATTCAAAAGCTAAAGATTTTTGCCTATCACTTACATTCGGCCATAGGTAGTACCTGCACCCCATAGGTGTTAAAAGCCATGAAGTCTTGATAAATTGTTGTAGTATTTTCGACA
The DNA here is from genome assembly GCA_030864215.1 of Capsicum pubescens. Taxonomy (NCBI): domain Eukaryota; kingdom Viridiplantae; phylum Streptophyta; class Magnoliopsida; order Solanales; family Solanaceae; genus Capsicum; species Capsicum pubescens. The sequence continues at coordinate 229,869,147 of CM061541.1, read as the reverse complement.
CTGGCACATACGTGGTACCACCTACACCCCGTAGGTATCACCTATGCCCAGTAGGTGATCTCATAGGTAGACAACAACTTTGATTTTCCTATTTTATTTAGGATTGGTTTTCTAGGGTTTCCTTGTATTCTATAAATACCCTTTGGAGTGATTAGATAGTTTACGCACTCTTAATATTTACAAACATATATTTGATTCTGAGATTCTATTTGGATCTTGGAATTGCTTTGTTCTTGATTTTGGTTGATTATAAAATTCAATACTTTGAATTTCGTTCATTAATTGTTGTGAAATTGATTTAATGCCTTCAAGTATGAATTCCAATGATTGTTTCACAACTATGATCGGTTAGTTCCCTTAGCTAGGGTTGTGGGAACCTTGACAAATTAATGAAATAGGGGAAGTTTTCAATCCTTCTAGATTATTGTTGTTGCATATATTGTGGTATTCTTTGCACTTATTAATTTCTTAACGGTTACAAATATTAAGATCCTACCTAAATTCACTACAAACCTGAGAAGGAGGTAGATATTAGGAAAAGGAGATCATAAGAGTTATTTGAAGTTAATTGATGATATAAGATAATCATCTTTATCTACTTAAGATAATAATTGTCATCTAATTAACTTGACACCGAGAGGAGATAGCTAAAACTGAGGTGCAAGGTAAGGGTTAGTAATATGACACTTTGAGACTGATAGGAGATGAGTGAGATACACCAAAGTGAGTAGAGAGGCTGTTGGTAATAAATAACTTACCAAATTTTACATGCATAACAGTTTGATAGTTGGATTTAGTATGATAAAACTACAGAGTTTGAAGCCAAGGGTACACAAGCCTAGTGTTCATTTCTGACTATTTAAAACCAAAAACATCTGAGTTTTTTCACTTTTCACAGATTACAAAACAAACCCCCTATTTGCTTTTTTGTACTGCCGGTTGATTTCAGGAAACTTGAGAGATAGTTCACATATTTCCTATGGGTTTGACCCCAACATGAGTTGGTTTACTATATTTTGCATTAACCGCTTTAACTTTGATTGGAGGTGCAGCTTTGGGCGATATCAAAATTTTGGCGTCACTGCCAAGGATTATGATGTAATTATTGATTAAAGTTGTTGAAGTTTTTGGATTTTTGTTTTCTACTTTTAGTTGGGTGTACAACGGTGTATGCCAAACAAAAGGAGTAAAGGCAATCCCTTACTCCCAGTTAATCTTGAACCAGAGAAAATCCTACAATCGACTAGTTGGATAACTGAACACGTATGAGAAGGTGAGCTTGAAGGGGTTTAGAATAACCCAAATGATATGCCTCCCTTTCCTTTAGGAGATATTCAAGACATTATTGATCAAAGAATGGAGAAATTATTAGCAGAAGTAGCTGATAACTAGAGAAGGGAAACAAAAGTTCGTATGGTAGCTCAGTGATGTTTCGGTGATTTACGAAACATTTAGCATCATTTTCTTAGGAAAATTGTATGTTTTCAAGCAACCAAAGTGATATTTAATGAAGGTTTTTAGTGTTTCAGTGAAAGAAGATAACCACAGAAGAAAACTAGAAAAAGTAGCAGAAAAAGGGAATTGACGGTCAAAATGACGGACCGTCAGGTTTACGATGGACCACCATATATACCGTCAAGTTAAACCAGAACAAGGCCTCCAGAGAAGTCAAGTGACGAACAATATAGTGGACTATCAGACATGGGAAGGACCACCATATTGACCGTCAGCTCTTATCCAGAAGCTACCTTCCAAAAAGACTCCGCGATGGAAAAGATGGCGGTCCGTCAGTCCATCAACGGACCGCCAGGTGTACCATCAGTTCTTATACAGAAGCTTTCTTTCAAAAGGACTCTGTGATGGTAAATATGGTGGACCGTCAGTCCATCGATGGACCGCCAGGTGTACCATCAGATGTTATCCAGAAACTGCCATTCGGATGAGTCGAGTGGCGAAAAAGATGGTGGACCGTCAGATCTTGGACGGTCCGTCAAATAGGATGCAGTTTTTCCATTTTTAAATTTTAAATTATTTTTTAGATGGGACATAAAAATACCAACTTTTAGGGTTAAGAACGCATCTTGGACCTTTTACAAGTTTTCTTCTCATCTATTGAACTTCTTGGTATCCAAGTACTTTAGGGAATTTTTGTATCAAATAACTAATCATTGAAGATTCAAGAACTGATTCTTAGGATTCTTTGTAAGTAGACATTCCATTTATTTATGAATAATACAAGAATGAATTCTTTATCTTCTATAGAGTGTTGTGGCTAAACCTCATAACTAGGGTTATGGGATCCTTAATGTGAAATGCACCTATGGGTTGGAAATCAATTTGAGTTCCATAATTGAATAACATTGCATAAACCTTTCTTCAATTTCATGAATTTTCTTGGTTGCAAACTTGAAGAGTAAGCCCTAGAACACCACTTGTCTGAGAGGAAAGTGTTTGTGGGGAAAAGAAGGTGTTTACATGAATTCTAAGGGCCTTAACCTTTAGAGTAATAGCTAATTCCCTAATAGGATTAGCTTACATGAGAACTAGGTTAAAAGAATAAGGCATCCTATAAGTTTGAGAGAATTATAGGATAATCTATCCATTTAAGTTGAGAAACTAATGGATATAGAATAGGATTTAACCTTTCTTGCAATTAAATTTGTTAAGTGGAACTCATAAATAATTCACAACCCAAATGATGTTGGCATTTTGGTGATCATAACCCTGGTTTGATTAATCTCATAAAGTTACAAAATATGGAGAAAATCATTAGTTGAACGAATCATGTTACAATTTATCATTTTACAAATTAAAGAGAAACCAAACCCCTATTTTGGTTAAGAAACTCTGATCAATAGTCTAATAACAATTATGACACTTTGTGAGCACAGTATTCCCTGTGGGATTCGACACCCAACCGAGTTAGGTTCTATATTTGATAGCAACCGCTTACATTCTCGTAAGAGAGTTGTAAGTTGGGCGTATCAAATTTTGGTGCCATTGCCAGGGAATATGGTTGTCAACTAAGTTTGTGATAGTTAATAGACCCTTTGGTCAAAGATTCTCAAACTTTACTTTTTGTTTGTTGTTTTTGTTTTGAACAGGCTGACTCTTATGCATGCCAAATACACAGAGATCGGGTCAACCATTATTACCTATAAATCCTGAACCACATCTCATTGGCAGAATGGATGCACAATGAGACCCTGAAAGAATAACTGCTCAACAGGAGGAGGCTAGGTTAGCTGTATTGGCAGCTGCGCAAGTAAATCAGCAGAACGCTGATAACCCAGGTCGGGCACCAAATCCTGATGATGAAGATCTTGGTGATGATGAGATATTAAATCCAAGGCGTGCAGATAATTTGGCTGCACCTGTCAATAGAGATTGCCATGCTAGAAGGAGACCCGAACGTAGAGTTGTGTAGTTTACTTTTGATGATGATGATGATGAACTGGATGGGGCTGGTGCCACAGGGGATATTATTCCTCCACCTTTAGCATCCAGAACCAAGTTCAACATTACTAGCACTATGATCCAGCTGCTGCAACTCAAAGGGTTATTTGGTGGACTTGCAGGCGATGATCTGAATATACATCTGATTAATTTTATCTCAACATGCAAGTCGTTTGACAATCCAGGAGTTGGTCAGAATGTAATTCGTCTGCGCCTATTTCCATTGTCTCTATCTGGAGAGGCAACTCTATGGCTGAATAGGCTAACTCCCGACTCTATCACCAATTGGAGGCAACTGAAAGATGCTTTCCTAGAAAGATTTTTTCCGTCGTCCAAGAGAGCATAATTGAGAGATAAGATAAGCAATTTCAGATAGCTTTCAACTGAGGATCTCCATGAGACTTGGGAGAGGTTCAAGAAGAAGCTTATGCGGTGTCCAAATCATTAGATGACAAATGTCCATTTGATGGAGATATTATATAGAGCCTTGAATTCGGTGACCAAGCCAGTGGTAGATAATGCTGCGGGTGGGTCATTTATGGATCTCACCTTTATTGAGGCATCTGAGATGCTAGATCATATGAAAAAGCAGAGTAGATCTTGGCATACCAGGGATTCTGAGGTAAAAAGCTCTACTGTATCTATTGGTATGACTGCAGAACAGAGGCGAAAGGAAGAGGAACATGACCAAGATATGGCTTACATGAAAATGCAGATGAACTTTCTCACTAAGCATTTATTATCAGGAAAGACAGAGAAGGTTAAAACTGTTGAATCACAGGGAAAAGCTGACTCCGATTCCGAAGAGGAAGCGAATTACTTAAATAATCAGGAACGTTTCCGAGGCAGTGGACAAGGAAACCAAGGTCGGAACTATTATGAAAAATCCGGATACAAGGACCAATACCAATGGAATTTGAAGAATAAGAATGACAGGAGCGGTTTGTATGTCCCTCCTGGAAATCGTGAAGCTGCTATATCTAGCTCTGGGAAGATGTCCATGGAGGACATAATGTCCAATCTGTTGAAAGGAGTGAAGGCAACCAACATGGGAGTAGCTGAGGTAAAAAATGATTTACCCTCAATGAATCAATTGGTTGACTCACATTCCACTTCAATAAAATAGTTGGAACAGGAAATGAGTCAAAGATCAGCGACATTCAATCAAAGGAGAGCTGGCACTTTACCAAGTGACACTGTGCAAAATCCAAGGAAAGATGGATCATGTTTGGCCATTACTACCAGGAGTGGTAAGGTGTTGGAAAATCCATCCAAGGGTAAGTCTGTGATTGATAGTATGGAGGAGAATGTTGTTGAAGCGGATTATGATGATTCTATAGAAGTTGAAAATCAGGATGAGTTCATTCATGATACCACACCTAGATGTTAGCAGTCTGAAAAAATTGATAATGGGAAGCACATTAAAAAGAAAGTAGTGGATAAAACTCTTCCAAAACCACCACCCCCTTTTCCTTAGAGATTGAAGAAGAAGGCCGATGATACTAAGTTTAGTAAATTCATGACCATGCTGAAGCAGCTGACTATAAATGTACCTTTGGTGAAGGCACTGGAGCAGATGCCAGGGTATGCCAAATTCATGAAGGACCTTTTGACAAAGAAAAAGGCATCAAGCTATGAACCGGCAAATAATTTCCATCATTGCAGTGCGATTGCCACAAGGTCCTTAGTACAGAAGAAGGCAGATCCGGGTGCTTTCACTATTCCTTGCACGGTTGGGTCTTTGGATTTTGCCAAGGCCTTATGTGATCTCGGGGCTAGGATTAATTTAATGCCGCTATCCATTTATAAACAGTTGGGGTTGGGAGATCCTACACCAACCAACATGTGGCTTGTAATGGCAGATAGGTCGATAAAACGACCTGTTGGGGTTCTGTATGATGTGTTAGTGAAGGTGGATACCTTTATTTTTCCTGTAGATTTTGTTATTTTGGATTGCGAGGTGGACTTTGAGGTGCCCATAATCTTGGGTTGACCTTTTCTTGCAACCGGAAGTGTGCTTGTTGATCTGCGAGCAAATGAGCTTTTATTCCGGATGAACGATGAAGTGATGTGTTTTGATGTATGCAAATCAATGAAGCAGCCCAAAGAAATGAATGTGTTCTCTATAGTTGATATTTATTATGAGAAAGAGTTGGAATTATCTTTGGAGGAGCAGTTTACTGTTGAGCCATTGGCTGCTGTGCTCATGAACTTTGAGCGTAAGGATATTGATGAGTACGAAGAAACTGTCTGTGGTTTGACAGGAATGGGGTCGTATGCCCCCAAGAAGCTGGATCTTGACCTTAAGAATAGGCCTTCACCACCGGTGAAGCCATCCATTGAAGAGCCACCAATATTAGACTTGAAGGAGCTACCTAGTCATCTGAGGTATATGTTGTTGGGTAGTGGAAATATGCTGCCAGTTATTATTGTTGCTGATCTCGATGTACAATAGGTGGAAGCTCTTATCTTTGTTCGTAAGAGATATAAGAGATCTATTGGTTGGACTATTGCAGATATCATTAGTATTTCTCCTGGCGTATGTATGCATAAGATTCAGTTAGAAGAAGATTTTTTACCCACTATTGAGCATTAGCGTCGCCTAAATCCACCTATGCAAGAGGTGATGAAGAAAGAAATCATCAAATGGCTAGATGCAGGGGTGGTGTACCCAATCTCAGATAGTAAATGGTGAGTCCTGTATAGTGTATACCTAAGAAAGGGGGCATGACAGTAGTGGCCAACGATAAAAATGATCTACTTCCACTCAAGCCTGTCACAGGTTGGAGGGTCTGTATGGACTACCGAAAGCTAAATTCGTGGACACTGAAAGATCACTTTCCAATTCCATTCATGGATCAGATGCTTGATCGATTGGCAGGCAGAGGCTGGTACTGTTTCTTGGATGGGTATTCTGGGTATAATCAGATCTCCATTGCTCCTGAGGATCAGGAGAAAGCTACGTTCACGTGCCCATATGGCACATTTTCTTTTAAAAGGATGCCCTTTGGATTATGTAATGCACTGGCTACATTCCATAGGTGCATGATGTCGATTTTCTCTGATATGGTTGAAGACACCTTGGAGGTGTTTATGGATGATTTTTCAGTGGTTGGAGATTCCTTTGACTTATGCTTGCTAAATCTAAGTCAAGCATTACAGCGGTGTGAAGAGTTTAACCTGGTCCTTAACTGGGAAAATGCCACTTCATGGTGAAAGAGGGCATTATTCTCGGTCATAAAAATTTTGCGAAAGGTATTGAGGTGGATAAGGCCAAAGTAGAGTTTATCGAGAAAATACCTCCCCCCATCTCTGTAAAAGGGGTGCGTAGCTTTCTTGGACATGCAGGATTCTATCACAGATTTATAAAGGATTTCTCAAAGGTTGCAAACCCATTGTGCAAACTTCTTGAAAAAAAGGCCAAGTTCTCTTTTGATGATGACTGCAGGTAGGCGTTTGAATGCATTAAGATGATGTTAGTGGAGGCTCCAGTTATTATTTCTCCCGACTGGACAAAGCCATTTGAACTAATGTGCGATGCTAGCGGGGTGGTGCTTGGAGCTGTGTTGGGCCAGAAAAAGGATAAGTTGTTTCATCCAATTTACTATGCCAGTAAAGCCCTGAATGGGGCTCTAAAGAACTACACTGTCACTGAACAAGAACTTCTGGCTGTGGTTTACGCCTTTGAGAAATTTAGGGCGTATTTTCTAGAAACTAAGGTGGTGGTCCATACGGATCATGCAGCTCTGAGGTACTTAATGGATAAGAAAGATGCGAAGCCAAGATTGATTCGGTGGGTATTGTTGCTTCAAGAATTCGACTTTAAGGTAAAGGATCGCAAGGGGTACGAAAATCAGGTGTCTGATCACTTATCCAGACTTGAATGCGAACAAGAAATCAAGGACAAATTAGATATTGATGATTCCTTTCCGGATGAGAAGATACTAGCTGCTATGTTTGAGCAGATTCCGTGGTATGCTGATTTCGCAAACTACATGGTAAGTGAGGTGATGCCATAGAATCTTTCTTTCATCAAAGGAAAAAGTTCCTTCATGATGTTACCCACTATTTCTGGGATGAGCCCTATCTTTTTCGGCGATGTGCAAATGGTGTTATTAGGCGCTGTGTACCAGATGTGGAGATGCTGAATATTTTGGAAGCATGCCACTCTTCACCTGTTGGTGGTCACCATGCCAGCGACCTCACTGCTCAGAAAGTACTTTAGAGTGGCTACTATTGGCCCACACTATTTAGAGATGCATATGATCTTGTTCGTAGATGTGATCAATGTCAGAGACAAGGATCAATCTCCAAACGTCATGAGATGCCAATGTCCAAGATGATGGAAGGAGAGTTATTTGATGTATGGGGCATTGACTTCATGGGCCCATTTGTAAGCTCGTATGGGTTAAAATACATCCTAGTAGCTGTAGACTATGTATCGAAATAGGGAGAAGCTGTGGGGTTGGCTGACAATGAAGGAAAAAGAGTTGTGGCATTTATGAAAAAGAATATATTCTCCCGCTTTGGAGTACCAAGAACAATCATAAGTGATGGGGGATCCCATTTCTGCAATAAAGTCTTCAGGGCTGTGCTGGAGAAGTACGGAGTAAAACAACACCATGTAGCAACTCCTTACCACCCACAAACTAGTGGGCAAGTGGAGGTGTCAAATCACGAGATTAAGGCCATTCTCACCAAAACGGTGAATGCCAGTAGACAAGATTGGTCTCGAAAGCTTGATGATGCCTTGTAGGCGTATCAAACTAGTTTTAAGACACCAATTGGCATGTCACCATATCAGCTAATTTATGGGAAGGCATGTCATTTGCCAATTGAGATGGAACATAAGGCCTTGTGGGCTCTAAAAAGGCTGAATATACATTGGAAGGAAACAACTGATCTAAGATTAGAGCAAATTAACTAGATGGATGAATTCCATCTCAGAGCCTATGAAAGATTTCACTTGTACAAAGAAAGGATGAAGAAATACCATGACCAAAGGATTACACAGAGAGAATTTACAAAAGGTGATTTGGTCCTTCTTTTCAACTCCAGACTGAAGCTATTTCTGGGTAAGTTGAGGTTTAAATGGTCAGGCCCATTTTAAATTAGCCAAGTCTACTCATCTAGAGTAGTCAAGCTTGAAAACGAAGATGGTAGTGTCTTCAAAGTGAACGGGCAAAGAATCAAACTTTATATTGGTCCAAAAGACTTAATAAAAAGTGTTGATGTCTTTTACCTCGATGAAGTCTGAGTATTCGAGATACCCAAGTCGTGCCGCAACGTTAAATTAGGCGCTAGTGGGAGGAAACTCACAACATGTTGTTGTAACAATAAGTAGAGTCTATTTTATGTTTTTGGGAAATTTTGATATGTGTATAAAGTGTGCAGGACCAGAAGTGCTATAAAGAGGAAAATTGGGTGCATTTAAGCTACTGGAAAGTTGCAACGGTACACTTGATAGCCTGCCAAATAGCTGACGGACCGCCATACTCAACCGTCACAAAAAGGAAGGAAAATGCATTCACTGGATAGGGCATGACAGCATAAGTGGCGGACCGTCAAGTATATGGTGGACCGTCAAAGAAGCCGTCAGAAACAAGACTGCTAACCTGCACTCTGGTAAGTAGTGACGGCCAATTCGGTGGACCGTCACGACTGTGGTTGACCATCCCATTAATCGTCACACCAAAATAGAAACTCATCGACTCAGTTGAGAGGTGACGTTCCCAGTGGTGGTCCGTCACACTTATGACGGACCATCAATTCGACCATCACTTTAACCCTAATTCTGAATCGGGTTGGGTTAAATAGGTACTCTTTATAAGTACTCCGTATTTGACCCGGAATGAGATTTTAAGAATAAAAGTGAGTGGGTACACTCATTGTAACTGTTCCATGACCTTTGATTTTTCCACTTCCCCAAGATTCAAAGAACCTGAACTGAGTTATCCTATCTGAGACTCCTCCACTCCTCCATCACTTTTCTATTTAAGCTACGTCATTCTTTCCCCATCCCCATCACAAACTAAAGAGTAACAGAAGTGATAGAAGTTGCAAGTAGTTTAGTCTCTGAAGTCTCTAGAAAGTAGAATACTGCAACATCAAGGTATGAGTATTTGTTTCTCTTCTCTGGTTCATTTGAAAAGTAAGGGCATGGATTGTTTCATGATTTGGTCTAATGGTGTTGAGTTTGAATGATTTATGCTTATGTTTGGTTTAGTGGATGAAGTCTTTCTTAAAATATGGTTTTCATGCTGTTGCTCAAGCTAAAAATTGATTTGATCTTAAGCTGCGCTGAAAATCAGTCGAACCCATAAATGTGCCTGAGGACGAAGGTTTGACGGTTAACATGGCCGACCATCAACTTTGTGACGGACCACCAAATTGACCGTCCCAAAGGTCAAAGACAATGAGTTTCTGGATTGTATTTGACGGTCAGACTGGTGGATCGTCATGTTTTCGACGGACCACCAAGTTGACCGTCCCAAAAGTCAGAAAAATGAAACATACTGGATAAAGCTGACGGTGGATCTGACGGACCGTCCCACCACTGGTGGACCGTCAAATCTCCAGTCAGGCCTCACCATGAACTATTTTTGCCTTTGTTTTACCTTGCACTAATTTCTTAATCCATTTTCAGGTGACATGGCTCCTAAAAATACACAAACCAAGGGAGGAAAATCTCAGCGAGGTAGAAACACACCGCACCGGCCTATAACACCAGGCAAACGGAAAGAGAAGCCATCATAATCCCTAAGTCTGGGGAGGGGAGTGACAATAGCATTAGTTTCACCAATTCAAGCCCATATGAAGCGACAGTTACTTCAACTCAACCATCACCTATAGAAGGTGAAACTGAAGTGTCTAATGTGGAGAACCAAGGGGAAGTTCCTGAACCTGAAGCTGACAACGTGATCGGACGAAAGAATCCCCAAGTATGAGATGCTATTAGGTGGTAAATTGAGGAAGCACAAAAAGAGTTCTATTATGGGTTTCATCCCACTGCTCGAGGGATCCGGAGATCATTCTCTGAAGAATAACAGATTATGGCCACGGAGCTTCATGAATATCCAGAACTGGAACGCCGATTCAATGATTATGGATCAGCATGGATGAGCACGCCAGCAGGGGTGTACCAACACAACTGGGTAAGGGAATTCTTTGCAAATTATATTTGTCTGGTAAAAGCTGAATGTCCTAAGGGGACTCCAATTTCGAATAGACCAAACAAGGAGTCTGTTCCAGTCTGAGGAGTTGTTGTTGATATCTCGGCCTGAACTATTAACAAAATGTTGTTTGGGCCAGCATACGAAGCTCCACCTGCTATCCCTGATTTTTAATATAGAATGAGAAATGCTTCTGGCCAGAGATGTTGGGCAGTATCGTTGACCACTGATGATGTAAATCTGTCCTGGGCAACTAACCCCAAAGAACGCATTGCAAAATTCACACTTAGTTTCAAGGCTAAGTTATGGTGGGCTGTTGTTCGATTGAGGTTAATACCAACTAAAGGAGATGGAAACCTGGATAATCACAGAGTCGTGACGGTAGCCAGTCTGGTTTCAGGTTTGGACATTGATTTCGGCCAGCTAATTGCAGATGAGATGTTTGTGAGGGCACATAAGAAGACTATTTCCATACCTTTCCCATGTTTGATTACTGCATTATGAAAAAAAGATGGTGTGCTGCTGATTCGAGGTGTTGATAATAAAGTTTCATCCACTCATAAATAGGACATTGAGAAGTCCAGAGATGAGTCAAAGTTTGACATTCGGATGAACAAGCCTCCAGCACAACAGTCTCAGTCTGCACCAGTTCCCGATGCCCCAGAAATGCCGGAAGGTATGCCTTTACCCATTACCACATATGTTCCTCCTGATTATGTGCCCAAGGGTACGTCTGCAGGATCAGATTCTACGCAGTTTTCTAGTGGAGAAAATTTTACGGAATACAGATTCAACTCGGTGAATTTTGTCAAAGTTGTGAAGAATCAAAAGAGGTTCCAGAAGCAGTTAGAAAAATGGGCTGGAGATTTCAAACCTTTTATGGATGAAATCGTGGCCGAAGCAGTCAGGCCATTTCAAACTATTCAAGTGAGGATGGATAACATGGAAGCTCGCATCAACAAAAGGCTAGATTCACTATCTTTTCCTGATCTTACCAAGCTCATGGCTGAATTTGAGAAGGCAAAGACTGACATAGCTGAATTAAAGAAGAAACAATCACAACCGCCTACATTTGATCTGACTATGGTGGTAAGTGATGATGATGAGGGTATTTTGGTTCTGATGGGTAGACCAGTGAAGGATAAAGACAAGCAGCAAATGGATGAACAAGCAGCAAAGAAAGAAGAAAAAAGGAGAAAGAGAGAAGCAATGTCACCTGAGGAGTTAGACCAGCACAATCTGAGGAGAGCTGTAAAAAAGTCAAAGAAGGAAGCTGAAAGGAAGCAAAGAGAACAAGAAAATGAAGCGGCAGGAGTTTCTACTAGTGCTGCCCCAGAAAGGGGGCGAAGTGCAGGTTCAATTCGGGAAACCATCCCTCAAAATGTAAAGGGTGAAGTTGTGAGTGCTCCTACCACCATAGGGGCCAACATTTTGCAGGGTAAGGATGATAGAGACTCACCGCATTTGACAGATGCCTCAGAGGAGTGAGAGGCCACGTAAATATCCCATTTCTCATGTACGGTAATTTATTGCTTTGAGGATAATGCATAGTTTTCTGTATGGGGGTGGAGGTATTTATACCATGGTTGGATGTTGTTGCCAATATTCTGAATCCAATCATGTGTTATCTAGTAAAAGTGGCATGTCTAGGTTGTTTTTATTGTTACATTTAAATTCTGCAAAGCGTAATGTAAATTCAAGTGTTTAATCTATGAAATGGTTCTGTTTCAGCACTTAGTTATAAATATGGAGAATAAATGATGTTGGCATAAGACGTTGAACATGTGTCTTTAATTATTTACTTTTTCAGTTAAGCATGTGTAAATAACCATCAGTAATTCTGTATTCAGCATTGGTCTGTAAAAAAGTGCATGAATTATGTAATGAACATTCAGAGAATTGTAAAGGATATTTAACTTCGATGCCTGTGGGTGTGAGGATTTACTTGCAGTTCTTTCATAGGATAAGACCTAGAACTTGCTCGAGCCATCGATACACTCTTCTAGTGAAGTCATTAGGATAGGATAATAGGCCTCCTTGAAGTTCTAAACCTTCTAACCTTAAGAAGCAACCCGACCTGAAAGATTGTTCCTGTTTGAACCCATATTGTACCTCTAAGAATTGGTTTAACCTCCTACCCCTGTCAGTAACTCTACATAGGACTTTAACATCCAGCTCTGAACTTATCCAACTGCTAACATTATATATTTTAACTTAGATGAAGCATCTAAGTTTAGGGTGGCTAATGTCAACAAAAATCTTCAAAAAAAATAAAAAAAAATAAAAGACCTTAATGGAGTGTGAGCTAGAATCCAATTAGAAACAATTGGTCACTGCCTGCATCAACATAAGTTGAGGGTGACTGGTTTTTCTATTAAAAAAAATAGACATAAGTGGAAGATTGAGGGTGAAAATATGCTAAGGCAAGGAGAGTTAAGTTTCAATGAGTCACTTCACTCGGAAACATACCCCCTAATCCTAAACCGTGTTGTAATCCTTGAAAAGACCTGTTTGATCCTAGCGAGTCAACCGTGAGGATGTTTTGTATGGACAGGGCAAGCCTATGGGTACTTAGGCTATGTTTAAATTTTTTATGTGAGTGTGAGAGTTGGACAGTGTCCACATCATATAATGAGTGGTGGACTTCTTTGTTGTGAGGGCAATTGAAGTTTTACTGAATTTGGTTTTATCCATGGGATATAACATTCATGCTTGTGTGCTGAATTATAAGAAAATGCTGGGTGTGGATTCTGTTGTGTTAAATGCATGAGATTAAGCTGTTGAGTGAATGTTTGCATAAGAGAATGTTTCAATGGTTAGTTGCCTGACATTTTATTGTTCATGTGCGCAAGTTGGTGTTGGGTTACTTGAGGACAAACAATGATCTTAAGTTGAGGGTGTTGATGTTTTGGTGTTTTACGGAACATTTAGCATCATTTTCTTAGGAAAATTGTATGTTTTCAAGCAACCAAAGTGATATTTAATGAAGGTTTTTAGTTTTTCAGTGAAAGGAGATAACCACAAAAGAAAACTAGAAAAAGTAGCAGAAAAAAAGGAATTGATGATCAAAATGACGGACCGTCAGGTTTACAACGGACCGCCATACATACCATCAAGTTGAACCAGAACAAGGCCTCCAGAGGAGTCGAGTGATGGAAAATATGGAGGATCGTCAAAAATAGGATGGACCATCATATTGACCGTCAGCTCTTATCAAGAAGCTGCCTTCCAAAAGGACTCCGCGATGGTAAAGATGGCGGACCGTTAGTTCATCAACGAACCGCCAGGTGACCATCAGTTCTTATCCAGAAGTTGCCTTCCAAAAGGACTCCGCGATGGTAAAGATGGTGGACCGTCAGTCCACCGATGAACCTCCAGGTGTACCATCAGATGTTATCCAGAAACTGCCATTCGGATGAGTCGAGTGAAGGAAAAGATGGTGGACCATCAGATCTTGGATGATCCGTCATATGGACCGTCAAATGGGACGCAGTTTTTCTATTTTTAAATTTTAAATTCTTTTTTAGCTGGGACATATAAATACCAACTTTTAGGGTTAAAAATGCATCTTGGACCTTTTAAAAGTTTTCTTCTCATCTATTGAACTTCTTGGTATCCAAGTACTTTGGGGAATTTTTGTATCAAATAACTGATCATTGAAGATTCAAGAACTGATTCTTGGGATTCTTTGTAAGTAGACATTCCATTTATTTATGAATAATACAAGAATGAATTCTTTATCTTCTATGGAGTGTTGTGGTTAAATCTCATAACTAGGGTTATGGGATCCTTAATGTGAAATGCACCTATGAGTTGGGAATCAATTTGAGTTCCATAATTGAATAACATTGCATAAACCTTTCTTCAATTTCATGAATTTTCTTGGTTGCAAACTTGAAGAGTAAGCCCTAGAACACCACTTGTCTGAGAGGAAAGTGTTTGTGGGGAAAAGAAGGTGTTTATATGAATTCTAAGGGCCTTAACCTTTAGAGTAATAGCTAATTCCCTAATAGGATTAGCTTACATGAGAACTAGGTTGAAATAATAAGGCATCCTATGAGTTTGAGAGAATTATAGGATAATCTATCCATTTAGGTTGAGAAACTAATGGATATAGAATAGGATTTAACCTTTCTTGCAATTGAATTTGTTAAGTGGAACTCATAAATAATTCACAACCCAAATAATGCTGGCATTTTGGTGATCATAACCCTGGTTTGATTAATCTCATAAAGTTACAAAATACGGAGAAAATCATTAGTTGAACGAATCTTGTTACAATTTATCATTTTATAAATTAAAGAGAAACCAAACCCCCATTTTGGTTAAGAAACTCTGATCAATAGTCTAATAACTATTATGACACTTAGTGAGCACAGTATTCCCTATGGGATTCGACACCCAACCGAGTTGGGTTCTATATTTGACAGCGACCGCTTATATTCTCATAAGAGAGCTGTAATTTGGGTGTATCACTCAGGAGGCAAAGCTGGTGAGATAGAAACTAAGAGTTGATCGTCGAGCAAAACTCGACAGAAATCGAGATAGATATAGAAGGAGTTGATCTTAAATGATCGTAGCCTATAAGTACTTACCACCTTATGATGATCCAGAGGAAGACTTGGGATATGTTGAGCCTATAAAGACAGGAGCTATCATTCATCCTATTTTTCCACCAAGTGTGAAGTTCAACATTACTCGTATTATAATACATCTCTTGAATTTGAAAGGTGTGTTTGCAGGCTTTTCTACAGATGATGCAAACATGTACCTTACTAATTTTATTTGGGATTTTCACTTTATACATTATACCTAGGGTAAATCAGGAAGCATAGATACTCAGGTTGTTCCCATTTTCTTTGACTGGTGAAGATACATTATGCTTAGGGGAACTTCCTTAAGAATTAATAACTACATGGAATGAGTTGCGGAGGAAACTTTTAGATTATTTCTTTCCACCATCCAGAATTGAGTTGAATGATGAAATAGATAAATTTAGGTAGTTACTGTAACACCCCGAAAATCCAAGCCATTATTAGAACCATACTTCAATTTCATGAAAAATAAAAAATTATGTTTTGATAGTTTAATAAGTTATTTGGACATATATTAAGTCCTCACATAGCTCCTAGCTCATGAACAAGTCAAAACATTACTTAGAAATTAAATTCTTGAGATGTATATAAATATATTCATCTTCAAACGAGCATAACTTTGATATACTAAGTATTTATGATCTAAAATCCCACCAACAGATAAATAATTCAATTATCTTTCCAATGATACAATTTTTTTATAATTACGATATCAGGGGTGAAAAGTTATGGCCAAATTACTGAAGCACTGTCGAAGCTGCCAGTAGGGTACGACTCTTTATGATGACTCGTATCCAAACCATTGAGTCAGGAGGAGTCGTACGCATAATAGTAGGGGTCAAAATTTGGGCTCCTGATGATGAATCAAGGTACAACCCATACCCAGAAGATACGAGTCATACCCAATCATGCCGAGACAACTTCTAGGTAAATTCTAGAAAGTTTCTAAGGCGTATTTCATATTTTCCCCTTATAACTCCCAACCCACAACATTTAACCCCAAGGGGCATTACTTTTCCCCTCTTTTCCAGCAATTAATGTAATACCCCGAGAATCCCAATCGATAGTAGAACAATGCTTCAATCTTATGAGAAATAAATTTTAGTGGTTTGGTAGTTTTATGATCAAGTTTGATGTATATTAAGTCTTCAAATACATCCTAGCTATTAGAAGAATCAAAATATCCCTTACCGATTTAATTCTCAAGGAGGATATTATCATAGTCAACTTCAAACGAACATATCTTTTATTATAATATGAATTTTTGATCTCATCACCCACCAAAATATAGATAACTAAATTATATTTCCAAAGATATCAATTTCGCAAAAATCTGGTATTGGTGTAAAAAGTTATGGCCATTTTACTGAGAGTTGTCCGAGCTGCCTAGGGCAGACGAACAAGCTGATGGACCATCAAGTCAGTGATGTACCATCGCTATGGCCATTGAAAGTGAGGCAGTAAGGAAGTTTTCTACCCCAAAAATAATGGTTGGAGTGATGGTCAGTCACCAGAGTGATGGTCCATCACCCAGACCGTCAACTTTGTCTGAAACTGCGCTGAAACGATGTTTTAAAGGGCTTTTTGGGTCATTTTCCACCTTATTTAACACCTAATCATGTCAAATCAAAGCACACAACTTCTCATTCATCCATAACATCAAAATTAGGATTCTTTCTAAGATCAAAACCTAAGAACAAGATTCAAATCCTTCTTCAAGAAACTAAGAAATTCAAGTTCTTCAAGTTCAAGAACCGCAAAGAAGACATCAAGATCTGTTTTTCCCAATCCAAGAACGTTCAAGAAACATTAGTTATCTTTTAAGATTCAAGCTTTTGAGGTATGTTAGATATTGATTCTTGGGTTCCTTCTACCCAAGAAGTTTAGAATCCTTTTCAAAATTTTAAAGTTTATGTTTTTATGAGTTTTTCATGATTCATGTGAATTGAAGTTCATATTCATGTTATTGTTGAGTTATAATTCATGTGTTAGAATACAAGTTTCAAGAAGTGATGTTACTATGATTTGAATTGCATTATGTCCATGTTAAATCCCTAAATTTGTAATTTGGTTGATGAAATCATGATACTTAGGTGTAGTATTTGTTATATAACCAAAGCATGCTCCCCATATGTTTGATAAAATGTTTGTGTGAAGGAATTAGAGTCATTATACCATGTTGACAAGAAATCCCCAATCATGTATAAGTTAATGCATGCCATGTGGTTGTTGAAAAGCCTTAGTGAATGAATTGTGACATGATAGCATGAAATCCCCAATTATGTACTCTTTAATGCATGTTAAGATTTTAATACAAGACCTTGTTGGATGAGTTATAAGATATTTGTACGCATTCCCTATGTAATCACATGTTAATATTTCCAAGTGCTTGAAGAGATGCTTTATTGAGTGTATGGCGAATGATAGTCTATTGTTATGATGTTCAAGAGTGGTCATGTCTTGTATTATTTATGTTATTGAGTCCTGGGGGTATTTATACCCGACAAATTAGCTGCTTGTCTAGAGACAGTGTCAATTTCATGATAATCTTAGTCAAGCCACAAATCCTTAGAGCTCAGTCAGTTGTAGAACTCAGTAGTCTTAGATAGTTACAGAACTTAGGAAATCTTAGTATCATTAGAATTCTAGCTTTAGTTCAGTACTCAACTCAGATCTTAGTAGCATTCAAGTATTCAGTTTAAACCTCTGTAAACTCAGTCAACTTGTAGAATGCATTAGGATCCCGTCAGTCATCGAAACTAAGTGAACTCAGCTAGATCAGTCAAGTAACATGATCAGTAATAAATTCAACTCAGACTAGTACGGTTTAATAAAAAGAATTAGTTTAGTTTCTTTAAGTTGGGAGTAAGTTTCAGCACCGAGAAAACCTAGGGATGGGGTCTTACCCTCTATGTAGGACTGAGATCCCTAAAAGCAATATCTAAGTTATAGAACTACGTAGCCAGTGTAGGTACGACATGTCACCCGTTAGATAAGACTGGCATACTCAGGGATCACCCGTTAGTTAGGACTGATCTCAGGGGTCACCCATTAGATAGGACAGACTCCACAAAAGTTGTCTTTACCCGTAGCATGGTACTGACACCCTTCCAACTGGGGTTACAGGTTGGACCCCAACTTAGCTAGAAGGGGCATGTCAGTTTGATGAATACTTCCCAAAGTCTCAGTTTTAGAATCAGTCTCAGTAAAAGAACTCAGCTCAATAGTATAGATTCAAAACTATCAGATACAATTAAACATTAGCATATTCAATAGATCTAGAGATCATCCGCTATATAGGACTGGTCTCAAACTAAATTAATTATCTTTATTATTAGTAGATTCAGATATTACCTGCTAGATAGGACTGATATAATATTCAGTTAATCATTCTCATTATCATTAGATTCAGAGATCATCTGCTAGATATGACTGATCTCAGATTCAGTTAATCATTTCCATTATCATTAGATTCAGAGATCACTCGCTAGATAGGACTGATCTCAACCTCAGTACTCAGTTATCTACATCAGTAGATTTAGTTATTCAGTATCCCAGCATTAGTAATCTCATATATCAGTAAAGCAACACTTGAAACTCAGTATTCAGTGCCACTATGATTTCAGTTATGGTTTAAGCATTCATGCATGTATCCTTATTTAGTATACTCAAATTATTTAGTCAGTATTGTTCATGCATATGATCCCTTGCATTTAGCCTTACCTCATCTAGTATACCAGTACATTCCCATGTACTGATGTATACTTTTCTCTTACGCTATGGTGTTTTATACCATAGGTTCAAAAGTATGAGATCTAGAGCACTCTTAGCAGTTTACATTCAGCTAGAAGCAGTAGACCTAGTAATGAGTCCTCATCATTTGAGGATGTTCTATTATTTCATTATATTTCTAGATTCAGTATTTTAGTAGACAAAGTTAGTTGGGGGATTGTCCCATTAACTCCTTATTCAGATAGTTTAAAGGCTTTCAGACTAGATATTCAGACAGTTGCTTTAGTATTTTTGATACATTATTCAGTTGTATTTTAGTTTTGAACCTTATTGTAAGTTTTTTCTAGTTGTTTTCCATATTTTTACAGTATATTATGCAGTGCTCAGTTACAGGTACCAAAAAAGGGTTAGCTTGTGGTCCTTCAAGATCATAAGAACCGTGTAGCATCGGGGGTTCAAAATCTGGGGTTTTAAAAACTTGGTATCAGAGCCTAAGGTTCAACATTATCATAGGAAGTCTGAAAGCCACATCTAGTTGAGTCTTGTGCATGGGTGTGTTGCACAACACATTTAGATACAGGAGGATATAAGATGTTTTAGAAACAGTTTCCCTTCTTTTAATATTTATGTCGTGCGAGTGAGCGTAAGCTTAAGTTAAACCCTCAGTATAATTAGCTTCTCCCTTTTATTTATAGAATATGTCTTCTGGAGAAGCTAATGAAAGAAGTAATGAAAACCAGCCATCTCTTTTTCCCGTTCAGGCAGATCACCTGGAAGAACATATTTCCCATGTAGAATTTAGATCTGCTTTCACTACCTTATCTTATGCGGTAGTTGCTTAGAACAATTTGCAGAATATTGTCCTATCTAGGATTTTGACTTATACTCAATAGAATGAGGGAGGGGAGCATAGGGTGAATAAGAGGGATAGAGAAAATAATTCTATGCCAAGATCAAGGGTTAGTAACTGCTCTTAGTTCCATCAGAGATTTACAGCACCAGTTTAGCTTTTAGTTCAGGCACTAGTTTCTAAGTTTAAAAATATCAATCGAGTGAGAGAACCAGGCTCTAAGTCATGAGGTCATGGTAAGGGTGTCAGTACTAATCTGCCTTGTGAAGAATGTGGTAGGAACCATAAGGGAGTTTGTAGAGCAGGTAGAGATGTATATTTTAGGTGCGGTAAGCCAGGCCACAAATAACGAGAGTATAGGGTTATGTCTCAGAGTGGTAGAGATTCACGTTAGCAGGATGCCACCTCCAGCACCACTAGTGGGAAACACCCATATAGGATTAATGCACTTCAGTCTAGATAAGATTAGGAAAGTTTTCCTGATGTAGTTATGGGTACGTATGAGTCTTTCATCTTTATGTTTATGCTTAGTTAGATCTCGAGGATTCAGTTATATGCCAAGTTTAGTATAGTGTCCATTCATACTTTAGGTTCCCATGTTCTTAACCTTTCAGTGAACCCTCCATAGTGTTGGGCAGTTGTTTAAATAGGAGAGAGTAAGTGTTTCGTGTTAAGGGAAGATTGTTGCATGCTTTATTTACATGAGGCTTTAGACATGAAGATAGGCTTGAATGTCATGTTGGTGAGTAAGTAGCTATATATATATATATTAGAGATTTTAGTAGGCCTGAACAGTGCATGCAAAAATTTAAGTTTGTTGATTTAAAACTAAGTGTGAAGGTATGAATATTAGTTAGGAGATGTGATCTTAGTAGTTTAGCAAGAAACATAAGAAGATAATGTGTATAGTAGGGCAAGCGTGTGTTGAAAAGAGTGAAAGTATGTGATAATGATTGCAGGAAATAAAGGAAGTTAAGAGTAGTAGCCCAAGGGATAGTATTAGCAGTGAGTTTTATACTTTCAGGTGCAGCCTTTCGAGATGAGTTTATCATTTATGTGCATTATTGTACCCCAGACTCTAGAGTAGATTGATTGTGGTCCAGTTCAGAGTGTAGAAAAGTGTTTGTAAACTTATGATGGTGGATTAAAGATAAGGTGGAGAGTGTAGTTGAGAAAGTGTAGAAGAAGTACTCCAATTAAGCATAAGTTTTCAGTATGAGTTAGTTTGAAAAGTCAGTAAGTCAGTTTAGCAGTCAAACAATCAGATTCATATGGTTTATTTTCCCATATTTCCATCTAACCATACAATCTGAAAACTGAGGAGTGTAACTATTCCAAGATAGAAATGTCCTAGTAGTTGCAAGATCAGTTTAGTTCATGTATCATGCGTTAGTTTCAGACTCCCGAGGTTTAGTTATGATCCAGTTCATAGGTGGCTCATGCATCGCCTCAGTTTTCCCAGTGTTTCAGTAAAGTAAGCATTCTTAGAGGGACATAGAGACCTAAGGGGGAGATACCCCATAATCCCTCGATGCTTTCATGTCTTTAAACCCATTCAGTTGTATGTTCATATTTTTCTGACAAAGTTAGTATTAGTTATCATTGCATATTCAGTCAAACATTCAAGAGTCAGTTCAGTCAAGTATTCATGTATTAGACATGCATGTTCAGTAGAAGAAGCTTAGCTTATAAATAATTTCACTCATGATTTAATGAGAATCAACTCAGTCACATATCCATGTATTAGATATGCATGTTCGCAATGAGAATTCAGCCTATCAGTAGCTTCAGTCGGGTATTCCATACATTGAATATGCATATCCAGTATGAGATCTTAGAATATCAGTAATTCCAATCATATATTCATGTTTCAAATGTTCATGTCCCTTATGTAAGTTCAGTCTATCAGTATTCCCAGCATAGTCAGTCCCATTTAAGGACGAATGTTCTCAAGGGGGAGATATTGTAATACCCCCGAGAATCCCAACCGATAGAAGAACCATGCTTCAAGATCCTAAGAAATAAATTTTAATGGTTTGGTAGTTTTATGATAAAGTTTGATGTATATTAAGGCCTCAAATACATCCTAGTTATTAGACGAATCAAAAAATCCCTTACCGATTTAAACCTTAAGAAGGATATTGTCATAGTTGACTTCAAATGAGCATATATTTTGTTATTCTATGAACTTTGATCTCATGACTGAAAAAAATATAGATAATTGAATTATCTTTCAAACGATATCAATTTTTCCAAAATCCGGTATCGAAGTAAAAAGTTATGGCCGTTTTACTGAGAGCTGTCCGAGCTGCCAAGAGCGGCGGGCAAGATGACGGACCGTCGCTTTGGCCATCGAAACTGAGGAAGTAAGGCTGTTTTATGGCACAAAAATGACGGTTGGATTGACGGTCCATCACCTAGACCATCAACTTTGTCCGAAACAGCGCTGAAATGATGTTTTAAAATGCTTTTTGGGTCTTTTTCCACCTTATTTAACACCCAATCACGTCAAATCAAAGCACATATGTAACGCCCTAATTTTTTTGAACCAGAATGCTACACGGTGCTTATGACCCTGAAGGATCACAAGATAACCCATGACTGATATCTGAACCTATACACTGCAATATATAACGTAATAATGCGGAAAACATGAACATGTAGGCCATAAGGTTCAACTGAATAAAGAATCTGTCAAAACATAACATCCATATGGGTGAAAGATACCCAAACAACTGAAAACTAAATCAAATCTGAACGTAAGTCTGAATACTGAATCTAAAAGCCTCTAAGTACTGTCTGAATAAGGAGTTGAATGAACATGTCTCCAACTAACTCCGTAAACTGATAACTGACTAAAATAATAATGAATAACTCAAATCATATTATCCTCGAATGAAGAGGACTCACTGAATCTCTGCGACCGGAAATGCTACTGCTACTGCTGATCTGGAGCTCGTGTCTCTGAACCTATGATGTAAAATGAAAAGAAAGCACCATAGCGCAAATGCGTTAGTACGAGGGAATGTACTGAGTATACGAGTGAGGTAGGCTAAATATAAATAGGGTTTACATGTATGAACAATGCTAACTGTCTGACTGATATGAACATAAGAGTACAAATATGCATACATAGTAACTAAAATCGTGGGTGCATGATAGCTAGTCCTGTATGCTAATATAGGGTTTACTGAT
Source organism: Capsicum pubescens (assembly GCA_030864215.1). NCBI lineage: Eukaryota > Viridiplantae > Streptophyta > Magnoliopsida > Solanales > Solanaceae > Capsicum > Capsicum pubescens. Next base: position 229,846,147 of record CM061541.1, on the reverse strand, counting down.
GGCTAACATGACTGATACTAAAATTCTGATAACATGGCGACTGTATCTGACAATCCTGAATCTGATGGAACTATCTGAGTTTCATACTGTAACTGAGTCTGACTGTATCTGACAGTCCTGATATACTAAAATCTGAAGACAAATCTGAGTTCTTTTACTGAGATTGATTCTAAAACTGTGGGAGGTAGTTGTTTAACTGACATGCCTCAATAATGTATATAGCTAAGTTGGGGTCCAATCTCTACCCCGACTGGAGGGGTGTCAATACCACACCACTGGTAAGAACAGTTGTGGGTGACCCTTAGCTGGTAGGTATTCGAAAAGAGAATGGTGGGAACCCTAAACTGACAGGTTAATCCACCTCATCAACCCTAATCTAACAGGCTAAGATGTCTTAACCTACGCTGGCTACGTATTTCTGGAACACAAGGATGACTGCTAAGAATCACACCCTAAACTGGTAGGTGAGTACCCATCCTTGGGTTCACTCGGTGCTAACTTCTAATCCCATCTGAAGAGACTAAACATGATTCAACTGACTGTACATGGACAAATTAACTGACTTTCGTTAACTTACGGAGTAGTACTATTATCTGAGAGTTAACTGAGATCATGAGATTTCTGAGGTTTTCCTGAGTCACATGACTGACTGAGTTCTATAGATTATAACTTGACTGAGATTATCGTGAAAACATGACATGGCTCTAGGCACACTACTATTTTTTTTGGGTACGAATACCCCCAAGACTCGATAGAAGGTAACTGACACACATGACATGACTTGATCACAAGATTTGAGTCCACAATTCATAATATCATAAGTAGGGGATATCATATTTCATATAGTTATTCAACATCTTAAACATTGTAGGGAATGCATGGATATATTTCGTGTACATATTGTATATCTCCATTATCTTACATACTTCATACCACCACAATAGCAACACATGAAAAGCATGGGATTCATATTGAAGTATATAGCTAACATTGACTTGTCATTTAGACATCATAGAACCATCAAAAAATGAATTTCTAGAATCCTAAGCATTTTATCAAACAACTTGCATGCATTCTTTAACGCATAGGTGAGTTTCATACTTGCACTATATTAAACCACCTAAAGTTCATGGTTTTCAATTAACAAACATATATATTCCATGAAAACACCTTTAGACATAACATTGAAACTTAAACAACAATCGTCAACATGTACATACTCATATCAGCACAAAAGTTTACAAAATAATATTTAAAACATGGTTCTTGAGCTCTATGAAAGGATTGGATCCATAGATGAACACTACGCATACCTTAGAAAGGAAACCTTAATGATTTGTAGGAGATTTCTTGAATTGGAAAACTTTAACTCTTGATTCTCTTGGAAAAAGGCTTGAATCTTGCTCTTTGAGAGATGAGTTTGATGGAAAATCTTAATTTTGTGGTTGAGAGTGTAAGAGAGGGTTTTTAGGATGCTTAACTAAAGAAAAATGGGAAAAATTATGCCTCTTTAGGGTTATAAGTCATGGAAGGTGAATTAAAAGGTCAAAATACCCTTATGAAATAAATTTCCAGTTGCTAAAAATCATAGCTGACGACATTTGTGACAAGGCGTCAAAAAATGTGACAAGACGTAAAAAATGTCGTCACACAGGAGCTGGAATTGATGGTTTCTGCATAATCCTGACGATATTTATGACAAGGCATCAAAAATGTGACAGGCCTTCAAAAATGTCATCACACAGAAGCTGGATTCTTCCTAAGGCTGACGACCTTCGTGATAGGGCATCACAAATGTGGTAAGCTATCACAAATGTCATCACTTAGGAGCTAGTTTCTGCCTAAGGCTGACGACCTTCGTGATAGGTCATCACAAATGTGGTAAGCTATCATGAATGTCGTCACTTAGGATCTGGGTTATGCCTAAGTCTGACGACCTTCGTGATAGGGCATCACAAATGTGGTAAGCTATCACAAATGTCGTCACACTGTTTCCAGTCTGACATGCTGGAGTAAAATAGGAATAACTCTTTGCTCCGATATTGAATTTAGGAGAAATTGGTATTGTTGGAAATATAATTCAATTATCTATCTGTTGATAGGTCATGACCTCAAAAATTTCATGTATAATGAGAGATATTCTCGTTTGAAGTTGACTATACCAATATCCTACTCAAGAATTCAATCGGTAAGGAATTTTTTGATTCGTCTGATAGCTGGGAGTTATTTGAAGACTTAATATACATCTAACCTACTCATAAAACTATAAAAGAACCATCATGTACTATGTATGAACTTGGTACATGGCTCTAATATTTTTTTGGATTTTTAGGGGTATTACAATATCTCCCCCTTGGAAACATTCATCCTCGAATGATGACTGCTTGAGAGGGGAGAAATAATAAAATGATGCATACACTGATCATGCTCAACTGGCACATGATTTTAGGACTGAATGGAATTCTAAACTGAATATAGCCCAACTAAACATGCATATCTAATGCATGACTGATAAGCTGAACTCATGAATACATGATAAGCTATGCACTGATACTTGATACTAATTTTATACTGCAATTTTGAACATGTAAATAAATAAGATTAAGGAAAATGGTTTCCTCGAGCTAAGTCTAAATTAGTGGAGAAATGATGAGGGTACTTGGTTCGCATGTATGCTTCTGCTTCCCAAGTAGCTCTCTCCATGGACTGATTCCGCCAAAGAACCTTGACTAGAGGGATTCTTTGTTCCTCAGCCTACGAGTCTGATAGTCAAGGATTTCGACTGGAATCTCTCCATAAGAGAGTCTATTCTGAATGTCAATGCTCTAAATAGGGACTACAACTGCTGGGTCACCTATGCACTTCTTAAGCAAAGAGACATGGAAGACTGGATGAACTGAGGCTAGATCTGAAGGCAATTCGAGCTCATAGGCTACCTTGCCGAAGCAACTGAGAATCCTGAAGGAACCGACATATCGAGGACTGAGCTTTCCCTTCTTGCCGAATCTTTTCACTCCCTTCAAGGGAGAGATCTTGAGATAGACATAGTCATCGACCTCGAATTTGAGATCCTTTCTACGAACATCCGTATAAGACTTTTGTCGGCTCTGAGCAGCCCAGAGTCTTTCTCTGATCAATTGAACTTTCTCTAAGGCATCGAATACTAAGTTAGTCCCTATGGCTGTGGTCTTACTAACTTCGAACCAACCGATCAGAGACCAACATCTCTTACCATAGAGAGCTTCGAATAGAGCCATTTGAATACTGGAGTGATAGTTGTTGTATGCGAACTCAATTAAAGGCAAGTGGTTATCCCAGCTTTCTTTGAAATCAATTGCACATGCCCTTAGCATATCTTCTAGAGTCTGAATGGTCCTTTCTATTTGACCATCTATCTGAGGATGAAACGCTGTACTGAGATGAACTTGAGTAACAAGACCCTTTTAGAACGCTTTCCAGAAATGAGAGATGAACTGGGTACCTCTGTCTGAGAGGATAGATAGTGGAACACTGTGTAATCTGACCAACTCCCTGATATAGAGTTTGGCATAATCCTCGGCTGAGTAAACGGTACGAACTGGAAAAAAATGAGCTGACTTGGTTATTCTGTCTACAATGACCCAAACTGAATCATGCTGATGACGTGTTCTAGGCAAACCCATCACGAAGTCCATGTTCACTTCTTCCCACTTCCAAGTAGGAATAGTAAACTCCTGCATGGAACCACTAGGTTTCTGATGCTCTATCTTAACCTGTTGATATGTAGAGCACTTAGCCACAAACTCTGTAACATTCCTCTTCATCCCACTCCACCAATAGATCTGCCGCAAGTCGCGGTACATATTAGTGGCCCCTATATGAATAGAGTATCGCACACCATGCGCTTCTGCAAGAATTCACTACCTCAAGTCATCTATACCGAGAACACACAGATGACCCTGACAATGAAGAACACCATCTCCTCCTTGGAAGAAAACCTCTACTTCCTGACTCTGAACTGACTCTTTTAGCTTGACAAAGCTAGGATCCCTGCCTTGCTTCTCTTTCACCTCAGAAACTAGAGATGACTCTGAACTACTCTGAATAAATACACCACCCTCTGAAGAGTCGACTAAGAGAATGCCTAGTCTGGAAAGCTGATGAATCTCCTGATCTAATTTCTTCTTACTATCCTCAACATGGGAAACACTACACATGGACAGTATACTGAGTGCATCGGCCACTACATTGGCCTTGCCAGGATAATAAAGGACACTCATGTCATAATCCTTCAAGATCTCTAACCACCTTCTCTGACGAAGATTGAGATCTTTCTGGGAAAAAACATACTGAAGGCTCTTATGATCTGTGAAGACATCTACAAGAACACCATATAGATAATACCTCCTAATCTTTAAGGCAAAGACAATTGTTGCTAACTCAAGTTCATGAGTAGGATAATTCTTCTCATGGGGCTTTAACTGTATGGAGGCGTAGTCTATGACTCTACCATGCTGCATGAGGACACAACCTAAACCTACTCTGGATGCATCAAAATATACTACAAATCCATCGGAACCGTCGAGAAGTGCTAAAACTGGAGCTAAGGTGAGTCGAGTCTTCAACTCCAGAAAACTCTTCTCGCAAGATTCTGAACACTGAAACTTGACCTTCTTTTGAGTCAATCTGGACATAGGAGATGCAATAGAAGAAAATCCCTCAACAAACCGTCAGTAATATCTAGCCAAACCCAAGAAACTCCTGATATCTGATGGAGAGACAGGGCGAGGCCAGTTTCTTACCGCTTCAGTTTTCTGAGGATCTACTCTAATTCCATACCGAAAATAATGTGGCCAAGGAATGATACTAATCTTAGACAAAATTTGCACTTACTAAACTTGGCGAAGAACTGGTGATCCCTAAGAGTCTGAAGAACAATTATGAAATGGTCTGAATAATCACGCTCTGTGCGAGAATAGACCAGAATATCATCTATGAAGAATATGACTAATGTGTCCAAGTACTGCTTGAACACCCGGTTCATCAAGTCCATGAAATCTGCAGGGGCATTGGTAAGACCAAAGGACATGACTAGAAATTCAAAGTGATCATACCGAGTACGCAAAGCTATCTTCGGAATGTCACATTCTCTAACTCTGAGCTGATGATAGCCTGATCTGAGGTCTGTCTTGGATAAATAACTGGCACCCTAAAGTTGGTCAAACAAGTCGTCTATCCTAGGCAGCGGATACCCATTCTTGACCGTGACTTTATTGAGCTGACGATAATCAATACACATTCTGAGACAACCATCTTTCTTGCGCATGAATAAGACTGGCGCACCCCATGGGGATACACTGGGCCTAATGAATCCCTTATCTAAGAGATCCTTCAACTGATCTTTTAGTTCCTTGAGTTCTGCTGGTGCCATTCTGTATGGCAGAATAAAAATAGGTTGAGTATCTGGGAGAAGGTATATGCCGAAGTCTATTTCCCTTTCGGGAGAAATGCCTGGAAGGTCTTCGGGAAAGACATCTGAATATTCATTAACCACTGGGACTGATTTGAGACTGGGAGATTCGGAACTGGAATCCTTAACATGCACGAGATAATACACACACACCTTAGAAATTATTTTCCTTGCCTGAAGGTAGGAAACAAGCTGACCCCTGAAAGACGAAGTGCTACCCTTCCACTCTAGGACAGGCTCATTTGGGAACTAAAAATGAACTATCCTATTTCTGCAGTCGATTTTTGCATAGAAGGAATGAAGCCAATCCATGCCAAGAATGACATAAAAATCCGTCATCTCTAACTCAACTAAATCTGCTGACGTGGATTAGACTGAGAGACTGACTTGAAATTATGCTTACTAGCACGACATAAATACTGAAGAAAGGGAACTATTCCTAAATCATCTCATAGCCTCCTGTACATAAATGTGGTGCGCAACACACCTATGTACAAGACTCTACTAGATGTAAATTTCAGACTTCCTAGGACTCTATTGAACCTTAGACTCTGATACCAAGTTTATAACGCCCTAATTTTTCTAAATCAGAATACTACACGGTGATTATGACCCTGAAGGATCACAAGCTAACCCATGACTGATATCTGTACCTGTACACTGAAATATATAATGTAATAATACTAAAAACATGAACATGTAGGCCATAAGGTTCAACTGAATAAAGAATCTATCAAAACATAACATCCATATGGGTGAAAGATACCCAAAACAACTTTAAACTAAATCAAATCTGAACATAAGTCTGAATACTGAATCTAAAAGCCTCTAAGTATTGTCTGAATCAGTAGTTGAAGGACCATGTATCCAACTAAATCCGTAAACTGATAACTTGCTATAATAATAATGAATAAATCAAATCATATTGTCCTTGAATGAAAAGAACTCACTGAATCTCTGCGACTAGAAATGTTACTGCTACTGATGATCTGGAGATCGTGTCTCTGAACCTATGGTGTAACATGAAAAGAAAGCACCATAGCGCAAATGCGTCAGTACGAGGGAATAAACTGAGTATACGAGTGAGGTAGGATAAATATAAATAGGGTTTACATGCATGAACAATGCTAACTGTCTAACTAATATGAACGTAAGAGTACAAACATGCATACATAGTAACTAAAATCGTGGGTGCATGATATCTAGTCCTATATGCTAATATAGGGTTTACTGAGGGCTAACAAGACTGATACTAAAATTCTGATAACATGGGCAACTGTATTTGACAATCTTAAATCTGATGAAACTATCTGAGTTTTGTACTGTAACTGAGTCTGACTGTATCTGACAGCCCTGATATACTGAAATCTGAAGACCTATCTTAGTTTTTTTTCTGAGATTGATTCTAAAACTGTGGGAGGTAGTTGTTTAACTGACATGCCCCAATAACGCATATAGCTAAGTTGGGGTCCAATCTCTACCCCGATTGGAGGGGTGTCAATACTGCATCACTGGTAAGGACAGTTATGAGTGACCCTTAGCTGGCAGGTATTCAAAAGGAGAATGGTGGGAACCCTAAACTGACAGGTTAAGCCACCTCATCAACCCTAATATAACAAGCTAAGATGTCTCAACCTACGCTGGCTACGTAGTTCTGGAACACAAGGATGACTGCTAAGAATCACACCCTAAACTGGTAGGTGAGTCCCCATCCTTGGATTCACTCGGTGCTAACTTCTAATCCCATCTGAAGAGACTAAACATGATTCAACTGACTGTACATGGACAGATTAACCAACTTTTGTTGACTGACGGAGTGGTACTATTATTTGAGAGTTAACTGAGATCATAAGATTCTGAGGTTTTCCTGAGTCACATGACTGACTTAGTTCTATAGATTATAGCTTGACTGAGATTATCATGACAACATGACATGGCTCTAGGCACACAACTATTTTTTTTGGGTACGAATACCCCCAGGACTCGATAGAAGGAAACTAACACACATGACATGACTTGATCACAAGATTTGAGTCCACAATTCATAATATCATAAGTAGGGGATATCATATTTCATATAGTTATTCAACATCTTAAATGTTGTAGGGAATGCATGGATATATTTTGTGTACATATTGTCTATCTCCATTATCTTACATATTTCATACCACCACAATAGCAACACATGAAAAACATGGGATTCATATTGAAATATATAGCTAACATGGACTTGTCATTTAGACATCATAGAACCATAAAAACATGAATTTCTAGTATCCTAAGTATTTTATCAAACACCTTGCATGCATTCTTTAAGGCATAGGTGAGTTTCATACTTGCACCATATTAAACCATCTAAAGTTCATGGTTTTCAATTAACAAACATATATATTCCATGAAAACACTTGTAGACATCACATTGAAACTTAAAAAACAATCGTCAACATGTACATACTCATATCACCACAAAAAGTTTACAAAATAATATTTAAAACATGGTTCTTTAGCTCTATGAATGGATTGGATCCATAGATGAACACTACGCATACCTTAGAAAGGGAACCTTGATGATTTGTTGGAGAGTTCTTGAATTGGAAAACTTTAACTCTTGATTCTCTTGGAAAAAGGCTTGAATCTTGTTCTTTGAGAGATGAGTTTTATGGAAAACCCTAATCATTTGGTTGAGAGTGTAAGAGAGGGTTTTTAGGATGCTTAACTGAAGAAAAATGGGAAAAATTATGCCTCTTTAGGGTTATAAGTCGTGGAAGGTGAAGGAAAAGACCAAAATACCCTTATGAAATAAATTCCCAGTTACTGAAAATCACAGCTGACGATTTTTGTGATAAGGCGTCAAAAAATGTGACAAGCCATTAAAAATGTTGTCACACAGGAGCTGGAAGTGATGGTTTCTGCCTAAGCTTGACGACATTTATGACAAAGCGTCAAAAATGTGACAGGCCATCAAAAATTTCGTCACATAGAAGCTGGATTCTACCTAAGGCTGACGACCTTCATGATAGGGCATCACAAATATGGTAAGCTATCACGAATGTCGTCACTTAGGAGATGGTTTCTGCCGAAGGATGATGACCTTCGTGATAGGGCATCACAAATGTGGTAAGCTGTCAAAAATTTCCTCACTTAGGAGCTGGTTTCTGCCTAAGGCTGACTACCTTCGTGATAGGGCGGCACAAATGTGGTAAGCTATCACGAATGTCGTCACACTATTTCCAGCCTGACATGCTGGAGTAAAATAGGAATAACTCTTTTCTCCGATATCGGATTTAGGAGAAATTGGTATCGTTGGAAAGCTAATTCAATTATCTATATTTTGATAGGTCATGACCTGAAAAATTTCATGTATAATTAGAGATATTCTCGTTTGAAGTTTACTATACCAATATCCTACTCAAGAATTCAATCGGTAAGGAATGTTTTGATTCGTCTGATAGCTGGGAGTTATTTGAAGCCTTAATATACATCTAACCTACTCATAAAACTATAAAAGAACCATGATGTAATATGCATGATCTTGGTACATGGCTCTAATATTGGTTTGGATTTTTTGGGGTATTACAACATAACTCCTCATTCATCCATAACATCAAAAATAGGGTTTCTTTCCAGGATCAAAACCCAAGTACAAGATTCAAACCCTTTTTCAAGAAACTAAGAAATTCAAGTTCTTCAAGTTTAAGAACTATAAAGAAAACATCAAGATCTGTGTTTCCCAATCCAAGAACATTCAAGAAACGTTAGTTATCTTTCAAGATTCAAGTTTTTGAGGTATGTTAGATGTTAATTCTTGGGTTCCTTCCACCCAAGAAGTTCAAGAATCTTTTTCAAAATTTTAAATTTTATATTTTTATGAGTTTTTCATGATTCATGTGAATTGAAGTTCCTATTCATGGTATTGTTGAGTTATAATTCATGCTTTAGAATACAAGTTGCAAGCTGTGATCTTGATATGAGTTGAATTGTATTATTTTAATGTTAAATCCCTAAATTTGCAAGTTGGTAGATGAAATCATGATACTTAGGTGTAGTATTTGTTGTATAACCAAATCATGCTCCCCATATGTTTGATAAAATGTTTGTGTGAAGGAATTAGAGTTATTATACCATGTTGACGAAAAATCCCCAATTATGTATTACTTAATTCATGCCAAATGGTTGTTGAAAAGTCTTAGTGAATGAATTGGGACATGTTAGCATGAAATCCCCCAATTATGTACTCTTTAATGCATGTTAAGATTTTAATGCAAGACCTTGTTGGATGAGTTATGAGATATTGGTATGTATTCCCTATGTAATCACATGTTAATGTTTCCAAGTGCTTAAAGAGATGCTTTATTGAGTGTATGGTGAATGATAGTCTATTATTATGATGTTCAAGAGTGGTCATGTGTCATATTATTTATGTTATCGAATCCTGGGTGTATTTATACCCGAAAAATTAGCTGCTTGTCTAGAGCCAGTGTTAGTTTCATGATAATCTCAGTCAAGCCACAAATCCTTAGAGCTCAGTCAGTTACAGAACTCAGTACTCTCAGACAGTTATAGAACTTAGAAAATCTCAGTATCATTACCATTCCAGCTTTAGTTCGGTACTCAACTCAGATCTTAGTAGTATTTAAGTATTCAGTTCAAACCTCAGTAAACTCAGACAACTAGTAGAATGCATTAAGATCCCGTCAATCATCAAAACCAAGTGAACTCATCTAGATCTGTCAAGTAACATGATTAGTAACAGATTCATCTCAGTCTAGTATGTTTTAAGAAAAAAAAAATCAGTTCAACATCTTTTAGTTGGGAGTAAGTTTCAGCACTGAGCGAACCTAGGGATGAGGGCTCACCCGCTAGGTTGGACTGAGATCCCTAGAAGAAATCCCTAATTTCCAGAACTACATAGACTGTATAGGTATGAGATATCACACTTTAGATAGGACTGGCATACTCAGGGATCACCTATTAGTTAGGACTAATCTCAGGGGTCACCTGTTAGATAGGACTGACTCCACAGAAGTTGTCTTTACCCGTGGTACAGTACTGACACCCTTCCAACTAGGGTTAGAGATTAGACCCCAACTTATCTAGAAGGGGCATATCGGTTAGATGAATACTTCCCATAGTCTCAGTTTTAGAATCAGTCTCAGTAAAAGAACTCAGCTTAGTAGTAAAGATTTAGAACTGTCAGATACAGTCAACCATTAGCATATTCAATTGATCTAGAGATTACCCGCTAGATAGGACTGGTCTCAGACTAAATTAAACATCTTCATTATTAGTAGATTCAGAGATCAACCGCTAGATAGGACTAATCTCAGATACAATTAATCATTCTCATCATCATTAGATTCAGAGATCACCCGCTAGATAGGACTGATCTTAGATTCAGTTAATCATTCTTATTATCATTAGATTCAGAGATCACCCGCTATATAGGACTGATCTCAATCTCAGTACTCAGTTATCAACATTAGTAAATTAAGTTATTCAGTATCTCAGCATTAGTAAGCTCATATGTCAGTAAAGCAACACTTGAAACTCAGTATTCAGTGCCACTATAATTTCAGTTATGGTTTATGCATTCATGCATATATCCTTATTTAGTATACTCAGATTATTTAGTCAGTATTGTTCATGCATATGAACCCTTGCATTCAGCCTTACCTCATCTAGCATACCAGTACATTCCCTCGTACTGATGCATACTTTTCTCTTGCGCTATGGTGTTTTATACCATAGGTTCAGAAGCACGAGATCTAGAGCACCCTTAGTAGTTCAGATTCATCCAGAAGCAGTAGACTTAGCAGTGAGTCCTCATCATTCGAGGATGTTCTATTATTTCATTATATTTCTAAATTCAGTATTTTAGTAGACAGAGTTAGTTGGGGGATTATCCCATCAACTCCTTATTCAGACAGTTTAGAGGCTTTCAGACTCGATGTTAAGATAGTTGCTTTTGTATGTTTGATACTTTATTCAGTTGTATTTTAGTTTTGAACCTTATGGAGAGTTTCTGCCAGTTGTTTTCTGCATTTTTACAATATATTATGCAGTGCTCAGTTATAGGTACCAGAAAAGGGTTAGCTTATGGTCCTTCAGGATCATAAGCACTGTGTAGTGTCCGGGGTTTAAAATCTAGGGCATTATAATTAAACAACACAAAATCCCTATTTTTATTCTAAAGAACAAGATTAGGGTTTCTTCTCAAGATCATCTCCCAAGTCCCAAGATTCATATTCAAGAATATCAAGAATATGAAGATTAGGGTTCCTTACCTAAAAATTCAAGCCTCCCTTCCCAAGAACTAAAAATTCAGGCTTTCTACCTCAAGAATTCAAGGATTCAAGTTCAAATTTCAAGCTTCTTTAAGAATTCATTCAATTAAGGTATGTGGGGTATTCATAAATGGGTCATTTTAACCCATTGAGCCTAAAACCCCTATTTTAACTCAAAAGTATAAATCTTATCCTACTTCATTTAATCATTCATGAATATCATGAAAGTAATCGATGAATTTCCTACTAAATCAATTACAAGCCAAGTTTACAAGTGTTTTTAAGTAAATTAAGCTATTTTATATTTTGAATTCCAATTCCCATGTTATTTTGAATAGATTTTAAATTAAATCCATAAATTATGAATTAAACCATGTAACCATGTTGTTTTCTCATGCCTAGTCCATCCCATGTTCAAGTTCATGCTTCTCACTTATTTGATGAAATATTATGTTTTGGGTCTTTGAACCATGTTCCATACTACTTTTTTAAAGCATTGCAATCATATTTTGTCATTATTCAGTGTTGACAGGTTATGAACACTCGATACCTATGTGTTTACTCTTGTTTTAAGAGTTTCAAGTAACAAGTAAGTTAGAATTATGATTTTATCACCATATTCAGATCATCATTTCTATTATGAACTCACCAATATTATTTCATGTTAACTACATAAGTTTACATGTTCATGGTTACTTCAAATTATACATGTACTGTATTTTTTAAAATACCTTATATGAGCAAATCAATTATCAGTGCATGTATCAGTTATGTTCCGTGTCAGTTTAGTTGGGAGTAGGATTTAGTACCGAGTGAACCCAGGGATGAGGGCTCACCTGATAGTAGAGGGTGTGACCTTTAGAAGTAGTCCTTGAGTTCTAGAACCACGTAGCCAATGTAGGTTTTGAGAGGTCTTCCTGCCAGTAAAGGCTTGACGTTCTCTTAGGGGTACCTACCAGTAGAGGGTGACATCCTAGTTCTTAGGGACACTACATTAGTGGATCCACATAGCCATTTGTTAGTACCCGTGTAAGGTATTGACACCCTTCCAATTGGGGTTACAGGTTGGACCCTGATTAGCTCAGATTGGGGAATGTCAGTTACATGATAGCCCCTATAGTTTTAGTCAATATTTAGTTTATCTCAATTCAGGTTTGCTTGACCAAGTAATCAGATTTCAGTAATTATTCAGTTAGTTTTTATAGATTATTTATGTTATTCAGATTATGTTAGTACATGCTATACTTGGTCTTGCATTCTTAGTTTTACTTGTTCATGTTTTCATGCTCAGTTCCCATATATGATCTATTATTTAGTTTTATAATATGTTCAGCTTTACATGAGATTTACATACAATATTTATGTTTTCCTGCTTCCCAGCTTTAGTTCTATTTATTCTACAAAATTAAAGATTTAAGAAAATAAGTGTAGTGACTCACCAGCTTATCAGATTATGTTTGTTACCCATGTTTTAAGATACTTTAGCTTTCAGTTGATTTCAATCTCTTGGTGATGTTACTTGCACTTAGCATGCATATTTTAAGATTCTGTATCTATTCAATTTTACTTATTGCATTCACCCCCACTTAGTATATTCTAGAAGTGCTAATCACATATACGTCTGTGTGGATACATTGTTTCATAATATAGGTACCAGAGTAGTCCACACACCAGGGTCAGAGAGTTCTCAGCTTTCAGCTAGCCGGTGATAAGTTATCCTATTTTAAGAACTTTAGTCAGTTTTAGTTAATGTACTTTATTTTGATTATTCATATGTATTGATTAGTAGTAGTTGGAGGCATGTCCCAGCTATCTATAGTCAGTATAGTAGAGGCTTCATAGATAATCAGTCAGATTTATGAAATGTAATTCACGTTTTTTCTTCAGATTTATTAGGTTGTAAACTTTATTAGTATTACATACATTCAGATTACCTCAAGAGTATGCTTTTTCTCAGCAAATTTACCTTTTATTTACATTATAAATCAGTTGCTCAAGTTCATGCCAGTACATGGGTTAGCTTGGGTCACTTGTGGTTCTCAGCATTGTGTTACGACTAAGGGGTTGTCTCAGGTCGTGACAAACTTGGTATCAAAGTATAGAGTTCAAGTTTCCTAGGGTTTCTATGAAGCCGTGTCTAGTAGGGTCTTGTGGAATAGTACAGAGACATTTGTACTTTTCTTCGAGAGGCTATAGGGCATTTAAGAAAAGTTTCCCTTATTTTATATCCTAGATCATGCTGTAGAGATGTTCTCTAAGAAACTTATGCAGATTCTTCCATTAATCCATTTATGCCAACTTTACCTTATTCTCGAGACTATAGAAATAGCCAAGCTTAAATACTTATAGATAGAGTTTTCTAAGATACTCCCTACAGACAGTTATGGGATTACATGCAGGAACAAAAGTATCCCATCAGTACTTTTAAGTTCTGAAGTTTGAAAGATTTCATTCATGTTCATGAAAATCGTGCATTGAGCTTAAGTCAGATATACTTTTAGATCCCTTCTCAGAATCCTATGACAACCTATGATCTAGAGTTAGAAGCATAAACCCAAAAGTTTTAACAGCAGTTAAATGGGGATAACGTTTACCTAGATTTAGTAGATTATATATACATGAGGCTAGTTTATGAAATGTGAACCAGTAGTCTTGAAACAATGTATGAAAGAGTTTAAGTTTATTTATTTGAAATTAAGTATGATGGTGTGGGCTTGATTTAAAAGTGTACCCAAGGTGATATTAGATGTATTAATTCTATGTTTATACAGTATGTGTTTTTGATAGTATCCTTGAGTTGCTAAGTGTGAGTGAGGCTAGTTGTGTAATATATGAAGTTCTTACCAGCTAAGTTATGGGCTATAGGTTGTTGATGTTAGGTATTTTTGTGTAATGGTAATCATCATGGTTTAGGAAAAAATATATGTTTAGAGGTGTGATATTAGTAGTCTATGAAGAAAGTTAGCTTGGTTTATTAAAGGTTTGGGGATATCCATGTTAAGTGTTAGAATCTAAGTTTGAATCTTTGATGGTTGAACTACTAGAAAGAAGAGTTGAAATTTTAGATAGTGTGACCTTATGTATGGTGATACTTTTGTAAGTTCTAAGTTAGTCAGTGTTTAAGTTATTGTATGATGACTGTTGGGGCTATAGAATGTTAAGAGTTGTATCTTTGAAGGAAGTATTAGCAATGGGTTTTACCCTTTCAGGTGTAGTTTTTAGTCAAGGTGAGCTTATTATTTATATGTATTGTTATATCCTGGACTCTAGAGTAAAGTGGTTGTAGTTCAGTTTAGATTTTATTAAGGAGTCCAAAGACTTAGAATGATGGGTTAAAGCTAAGGGGGAGATGATAGAAAAAGGAACTAAGTCAGGCTTTCTGTAATACCCCGTACTTTTCCTAGCTCAGTTTAGCTCCTAGAATGTCAAGGGTTAGCTTAAAAAATAAATATATCTTGATACGTGTAGAATTTTTCAGTTATAGACCTACCAAGTTGTAGATAATTGAACCAACTTTCCAACGATACCAATTTCACCTCAATATGATACTCGGTTAGGAAGTTATGAGGATTTTAGTGAAAACGGTACCACATTTTGACAGGCACCGCATCACGGTGATGAACAGAATCACAATTGTCTGATTCCAGTGAAGCACTGCAATTGGCCCACATCATAGTGAAGTCCTAGTTCCTATTTGTCAATTTCCAGCAGCTCATCGCGATGGTACCGCATCGCGGTGATGGCCTAAATAGAATTTGTCAATTTCTAGTGGCTTACCGTGATAGCCCCGCATCGTGGTGAAGTTTCATTTTGCAATAGTCCCTTTTTCCAGTAAGCCACCGCGATAGTGGCGCGTCACGGTGAGGCCCCAAATTGGGATTTTTAGCTATCGAAGTTGATTTTAAAGGGTAGTTTAAACTTTTCCCAAGCCCTCAATTTGTGAATAACACTAAATTAATCCTATTCCAACCATTATATGCTTACTTTTCATCAAATTACTCTCCAAGAAAACCCTAGAACTCAAAACTTAATCCCCAAGGAATCCAAATTCCATCATTCTTTCTCCAAGGAAACTCAGAATTCAAGGTTTATAATTCAAGATAATCAAGAATCTATCTTCAAGAGCACAAATAGGAATCCAAAAAGTCAAGTGATCTCATCAATTGCATCAATTAAGGTATGTGGGGTTATGAACAAGGATAATCCTTTCATCCATGTGCCCAAAATGAGTTTTAAAGCTGATTTTTATTTGAAATCACATGAGTTTCAAATTAGGGTTCATACCAAAATTTGATATTTGCAAGATTATGAGAATTCAAGTGATTTAGATGTTGAATTGCATATCTACTTTCGTATTTTCATGTGTATTACAATAAATTCTAGATTTTAAATTGAATTATCAATATTTACATTATCAAGCGTGACCATTATGATGTTTTGACATGAATTTGATGCATAGGTTATTAATCCCTAGTTTGTATGTTGATATTTCAAGAATGACTATGCTTTAAGCATTCATGATTAGTTATTTTCAGATTTTAATAAAGATTTAATCTTTTGATCTCAACTTTGACATGGAATCCACTTTACAGTTTTAGTTACAGAATAGATTAATAGATTCACAATTGGTTTTCATTATAAACCTTTATACTAGTTTTAAAGTGAATTTCAACAGAATGAGAATATAGATTAAAGGGAGTAGTATTTAGCACCGAATTGGGTATGTTCACATGCCCCAGAACTACGAGCCAACATAGGTTCAGATTATCAGATTATTTCCATTTCTATATGGATGAAAAATATAGATGTGATCACTTAGATTAGGTTATACTCCTTGGCAAGAGTATGACACCTATCCCCAACGTGAGGTTTTCCCATAAGGGAACTAGACGTTGGATACTATGATAGCTTACATAGTGTATGTCGGTTAGAAAAACCTCCCTATACAAAAGAGTAGTCCTAATAGCAAAGACTTACAAAAAAGCTTTTAGAAACTAAGTGTAAAGGCTCACAGTTTTATTCAGATATTGCTTTCATATGACATTAGTTATGAGATTTTAGATTTTAGTTTATAGATACAGAGGTGAGTTCTTTTTACACTTAGACAACATGATTTAAAGACAAAATACCAGTACAATTTTTAGAAACTAAATGTTCTGACTCACTAGATCTATGCAACATGCTTTGCTATTTATGATTATGATTTTCTGTTTTCAGATATTTCATCTTATGTGAGTCATTTACATTTAGCAGGCATTCATTTGCAAATTTATAATAATATTGACATATTGATTTACTTGTGCATTCACCCCCATATACTCAGTACAATCCAAAAGTACTAATCCACATATACGTCTATGTGATACATTGTCTCATAATGTAGGTTCAGTGCTCAATTTCAGCAACGTGAGTAATTTCGAGCATCTCCATCTACATCCCAATAGTTGGTGAGTCCTCATAGTTCGGGGACTTATTCTTTTAGTTTTTCAGTTTATTAGTATAGATGATTCAGTATTTTTAGACAGTTCGAGTCAGCTAGGGGTTTGTCCAGTGGCTCTCTAGTTATTAGTAGTAAAGGCTTGTCAGACTGCTAGATATGATTCAGATTTTTAGTATTGATTGATTAGACTCTTGAGTTTAGTATTTTCAGATATTATATTCAGATAATTTTAGTTAGATCAGAAAGAATTCCGCATCTTAGCTTTGATCATATATCTTTACTTTCTCTATTTTGAGCTACAAATTTAGTAGAAGGCAGACAGGGTTAGCTTAAGGATACTCATAGTTTTGAGCACCGTGTGACATCCCGGGACCTATTTTCGGGGCGTTACACTCTCACATTCTAGTAGTGATGCTAGTGTATTGTAGAAAAGTAGTAAGGGAGGAAGATGCCCGACCTATTCTTATCTCAGTGCAACTTTTTGTACTTTAGTCATCACGATATCTACTCATGCCTTACAAGTCAATGTTATGATCATAGCTCATATTCATGCACTTTCTATAGAATCATGTACGCTTCTAGTTCCTTATATGAAGAGTTCTAGTTCACTCAATAGTACAAATCATATTCCATGAAATTATGAACTCCAAACTCAGGTCATGCAACTCATGACTCATGTACTCATGCTTTACATAATGGTCAGTTCCAGGTATTCATGCTAATGACTAGTGAAATTTAGATTATGTCATATAGGTCCTCAGTTTAGATCTCTTTGATGAAATCATATTGTTGAAACACTATTCCATAGGCCTCAGTTAAGTGTAAAAGTTACACATAGTATCCTTTCATGCTTTAGGTCCTCATGTTTTAACCTTTCAATAAGCTCTCCTTATGTAAAGATAGTGGTGATGAAAATTTATGAACAATTGTTTAGATGGGAAAGAGTAAATGTTTCTTGCTTGGGAAAGATTATTGCATTCTTGTTTTCTATAAGACTATAAAGCTGAAGGAAGATTGAGGTTAATATTTTTGTATATGTCATGGTTAGTTGAGAATTCTATGTGTGTCTTCTGGGGGATAGTAAATGGAAGTTATTATTGATAGACGTATTAGAGAATATAGGAAAGATGCTTTGGTGGGTTGTTTGCCTAAAAGTTCATATCTGGTTATAATCATAGGCTTAAATGTCATGTTGGTATATAAGTGGATGGGTGAATTATGCCTTAGTGAATTCCTAGTAAGAGGTTGAAATTAGTTGATGAATTGGTAATGAGTACTAATCTTAAGATGAGAGCTTTAAAAATACATAG
The DNA here is from genome assembly GCA_030864215.1 of Capsicum pubescens. Taxonomy (NCBI): domain Eukaryota; kingdom Viridiplantae; phylum Streptophyta; class Magnoliopsida; order Solanales; family Solanaceae; genus Capsicum; species Capsicum pubescens. Next base: position 229,827,664 of record CM061541.1, on the reverse strand, counting down.
GATATGGAATTCATGGTTCATACTAGTGTTATGGTGTTATGTGTAGTACCTTGTGACTTCGAGTAGGTTTGAACATGGTGAGGGTATGTAGTTCAACTCAAACTTGGGATAAAGTAGTTATATGTAACCATGTGAGAATTATAAGTTAAATCAAATGAGCATAATATTCAAGAGGGAAAGTATAGTTGAGAGAGTATTTGAGAAGTGTGGCTAAGCTTAAAAGTTAGCAGTTGCATTGCCTAGGTCTAGTGATTCTATCCCAGCTTATGTTTCATAGGCCTATGTTTAATATTACAGATATATAGCCATATTAAGATTCCTCACTCAGATATATTATTCATATCATGCCTAAAATTCTTTGCTCCTTAAAGTTATTAGAGATTCTTACAAAGAGTGTTGAATAAATACTCCAGTTGAGTATAAGCTTTAGTATAATTCAGGCCATATAGTTAACAATTCCGTTTAGCAATCAAATAGATAAGCTCCTATGTTTTTCCATATTTTCATCTAGTCTTACTATCTGAAGTTTCATGAGTATGGATATTCCATGAGGTAATTAATTCACGTCGATGCAAATTATGAATTCAGTTCAGTCCAAGCATCATGCCTACGATTCAGATATATAGTCATGATTCAGTTCATAAGTTTTCAGTGAATGATCTTAATTTTCCAAGTATTCTAGCTCATAAAGTGTAATACCCTTTATACTATCTTAGTTTTGTTATCTCAGGATTCATGTAACATAAGGTACATGGTGATACCTTGAAGCCCTTCTCCCTTGATTCTTAACATGTTTTGTTGAGGGATAATCCCTAATGAGAAGTTATATAGTTTATTCCATCCTTAGTAACTCTTGAAATTTTTATTGCATCAGTTATCACTTTGCAGTTATATATGCATGATTGTATCATGAATATTTCAAGTGAGTTCTAGACTCTCAGCATGAATCAGTTCCTTACAGTCAATAAAGTATAGTCAGCTTAGAAATCAATTTCATGATAAAAGTTTTAATGTTTCAGATCAGCTATATCCTTCATTGCAGACATGTCATGTCTACATCATTCCATAATTCTAAAGTTTCAATAAGTTCCTACCCACCATTCAAGGATGAATGATTCCAAGGGAGAGATAATGTAACATCCCAAAAATCCAAGCCATTATTAGAACCATGCTTCAAGTTCATGAAAACTAAAAAATAATGTTTTGATATTTTTATAAGTGATTTGGACATATATTAAGTCCTCAAATAGCTCCTAGTTGATGAACAAGTCAAAAAATTCCTTAGCGATTAAATTCTTTGGATATATATAACTATAGTCATCTTAAAATGAGCATAACTTTTGATATTCTATGTATTTCTGATCTCAAGACCACCAACAGATAGATAATTGGATTATCTTTCCAACTATACCATTTTTTCCTAAATCCAATATTGGGGTGAAAAGGTATGGCCAAATTACTAAAGCACTATCATAGCTGCCAGTAGGGGACAACTTCTGATGACGACCCGTATCCAGACCATACGAGTCGTCAGGAGAAGTCTTAACCACAACAGTAGGGGTCAAAATTTGGGCTCCTGGTGATGACTCAAGGTACGACCCGTACCCAAAATATATGAGTCGTACCCAAACACGTCAGGATGGCTTCCAGGCAGATTTTAGAAGGTTTCTAAGAGGTTTTTGGTCCTTTTTCCCCTTATAACTCCCAACCCATGCCATTTAACCCCAAGGGGCATTACTTTTCCTCTCTTTTCCATAAATTAAACAACACAAAATCCCTATTTCCATTCTCAAGAACAAGAATAGGGTTTCTTCACAAGATTATCTCCCAGGTATCAAGATTCAAATTCAAGAATATCAAGAACATCAAGATTACGGTTCCTCACCCTAAAATTAAAGCCTCCCTTCCCAAGAACAAGAAATTCAATCTTTCTAACTCAAGAATTCAAGGATTCAAGTTCCAATTTCAAGTTTCTTCAAGAATTCGTTCAATTAAGGTATGTGGGGTATTCATTAATGGGTCCTTTTAACCCATTGAACCTAAAAACCCTATTTTAACTTAAAGTAATCCTCTTATCCTATTTCATTTAATCATTCATGAATATCATGAAAGTAATCCATGAATTTCCTACTAAATCAATTACAAACCATGTTTACAAGTATTTCTAAGTAAATTAAGCTATTTCATATTTTGAATTTCAATTCCCATATCATTTTCAATTGATTTTATGTTAAATCCATAAATTATGAATTAAACCATGTAACCATGTGGTTTTCTCATGCTTAGCACATCCCATGTTCAAGTTTGTGATTCTCACTTATTTGGTGAAATATTATGTTTTGGGTCTTTGAACCATGTTTCATACTACTCTTTTAAAGAATTGCAATCATAGTTTGTCATCATTCAGTGCTGACAGGTTATGAACACCCAATCCCTATGTGTTTACTCTTCTTTTAAGAGTTTCAAGTAACAAGTTAGTCAGAATCATGATTTTATCACCATATTCAAATCATCATTTTTATAATGAACTCACCAATATTATTTCATGTTAACTACATAAGTTTACATGTTCATGGTTGCTTCAAATTATACATGCACTGCATTTTTTAGAATACCTTATATCAGCAAATCAGTTTTCTGTGCATATATTAGTTATGTTCCATGTCAGTTCAGTTAGGAGTAGGATTTAGCATCTAGTGAACCCAGGGATGGGGGCTCACCTGCTAGTAGAGTGTGTGACCTTTAGTAGCAGTCCCTGAGTTCCAGAACTATGTAGCCAGTATATGTTTTGAGAGGTCTTCCTGCCAGTAGAGGGTTGACATTCTCTTATGGGTACCTGCCAGTAAAGGGTGACACCCTAGTCCTTCGGGACACCAAATTAGTGGATCCATATAGTCATGTGTTAGTACCCATGGCAAAGTACTGACACCCTTCCAATTGGGGTTACAAGTTAGACCCTAATTAGCTCAAATTGGGGCTTGTCGGCTACATGATAGCTCCCATAGTTTCAGTCAATATTTAGTTTATCTCAATTCAGGTTTTCTTGACCAAGTAATTAGATTTCAATAATTATTCAGTTAGTTTTACATATTGTTCATGTTATTTAGATCATGTTTGTACATGCTATACTTAGTCTTGCATTCTCAATTTTACATGTTCATGTTTTCATGCTCACTGCCCATACATGATCCTAAATTCAGTTTTACAGCATATTCAACTTTACATGAGATTTACATACAATATTCATGTTTTACCAATTCCCAGCTTCAGTTTTACTTATTCTACAAAAGGAAAGATTTAAGAAACTAAGTGTAGTGACTCACTAGCTTATAAGACTATGTTTCTTACCCATGTTTTAAGATTCTTCAACTTTTAGTTAATTTTGATCTCTTGGTGAGTCTGCTTACACTTGGCATGCATGTTTTAAGATTATGTATCTATTTGGTTTTACTTAATGCATTCACCCCCACTTGCTTAGTACATTCAAGAATTACTGACCATATATACGTATGTGTGGCAATATTGTTTCATAATGTAGGTACCAGGAGTTTTCCACACACTAGGGTTAGACAATTTCCAGCTTTCCGTCAACAGGTGATGCATTCTTTTATTTCAAAAACTTTAGTCAGTTGTAGTTTATGTACTTCCTTTTGATTATTCATATGTATTGATTAGTGGTAGTTGGAGGCATGTATCAGCTATTTATAGTCAATATAGTAGAGGTTTCATAGATAGTCAGTCAGAGTTATGAAATGTAATTCACGTTCTTTCTTCAGTTTTATCAGGTTGTAAACTTTATTACTATTATATTCATTCAGATTACCTCATGAGTATGCTTCGGCTCAGCAAATTTAGCTTTTATTTACATTATAAATCAGTTGATCAAGTATCATGACAGTACATGGGTTATCTTGGGATCACTTGTGGTTCTAAGTACCATGTAATGACTAAGTGGTAGTCTCGAGTCGTGACAGTTACACTCTGATTTAGTGTATGAGGCATGATTTTGATTCAAAAAGAAGTTGATGATGGTGTCTAACCATAGGATTTTAAGGCAAGCTTGCTTGAAATTTTCTATCAAGCCCTTAACACCAATTCGATAGCTATTGCAGATATTATTACTGGTGGAGTATTCATGCTTCTGCATTGAGAGACAACATCAGATATATTAGATCAAATATATCTCACCAACTGAGGATGGTAAAATTGAAAGGCAGAGACAGGCATTACCACTCGTGCCATTAGTAGTTCTAGCAAGCACAGAGTTATTAATGATATAGTGATGCAAGAATTAACTTAGCTAAGGATGGAGGTTGGGTTATTGAAAAAGCAATTCACGATGATGAATTCTGAGGAGGTGGAAGCATTAGGATCACATGGTAAGGCCTCTTAATCATATGATTTTGATTTAGAAGAAGAGGCAAAATACCTAGATAGAGAGTTGGCGGATTTTCATGCTAAGGGGAAAGGAAACCAAGGTTGAAACTATTATGTGGATAGATACAGATATAAGAGCATAGAGTGGGATAGTAACTGGAGATACAGGGATAATTACAAGGAGAAAGGTGGTGTGTATGTTTCACCAGGTAGCCGTGAAAATAAGTCAAGAATAGAGGATATGTTGTCTAAGATAGTTAAGGGTTAGGAAAGTCAAGAAAATTTCCTTAAGGAGATTAAGGCAGACATCTCATGATTTACCCAGAAGGTAGAGACACATGATACTATGATAAAGCAATTGGAGAATTAGTTTGGACAAATGTCTGCAACTTGGAATCAGAGGCAACCGAGCACCCTTCCAAGCAATACGGTTTAGAATTCTTGAAATGACGGGTGTTGTCTAACCATCACTTCTAGAAGTGGTAAGACAACTATTGATCCCCTATTCCTACTATTGATGAGCTGAAGAATGATAGTATTGTGGTTGATGAACAACCTGAAGAGAAGTCGAAAAAGGCTACATGTGTTGATTATGAGACACCTGTAGTGAAGCAAATTCCATGACCTCCCCCACCTTTTCCTCAAAGGTTAAAATAGAAGAAGGAAGAAGAGATGTTCAAAAAGTTTATTTCCATGTATAAAGAGTTAAGCTTGAACATCCCTTTTTTTAGGCTCTTAAGCATATGTGTGGGTATACTAAGTTTATGAAGAAGTTGGTGATAAAGAAGAGAGCTATGAGTTTTGAGGATGTTGGTGGGTTGCACTACTATAGTGCGATTAATTTTAGGTATCTAGCTCAAAAGAAGGGTGATCCTTGAGCATTCACGATTTAATGTACCATTGGGACATCCATGTTCGCTAGAGGATTGAGTGACTTTGGACCTAACATTAATTTGATACCACTGTCAATATTCAAACAGTTGGAGTTGAGCCCTCCGGAACCTAAGACTATTAATTTCAGACCGTACAATGAAGAAACCCATGGGCATATCATTTGATGTTTTGGTGAAAGTAGATAACTTCATTTTTCCAACTAAATTTGTTATCTTAGATTGTGAAGTTGACTTCAAGATGCCCATAATATTAGGGAGACTATTCATGGCCACGGGTAGAGCTATAGTAGATATAGAGAACGGAGAGATCAATTCCATCAATTCCAAAGTGAATGATGAGGAAGTCATATTCTACATCCGTAGGACAATAAAGTAGCCAACCAACATGAGGGTGGTGTCAGTTATACATTGTGTTGATGACCAAGGAGGCCACTCATTTGGTTACCTTGATGAATTTTGAGAAATCAAGGTACCCACATCATGCTGTGATATTTAATCGAGTGCTGTATGGGAGGCAACCCATGGGCTTATTGGTGAAGTTGGAGTAACTAACACAACCACGTTGTGACGTGAAGTTAAATCAAGCACGAGGTAAGAGGCAACCCACTATTTTAGTGTTCGCATTGTTTTTCTTTTTTATAGGTATATAACACGAGGAACAACCCAAAAAATGGTAAATCATCACTTAATTTAGAATATTCTAGGTAAGGGGACTTATTGACCCATTTATAGAGGTCATAAGTCTCAATCGGGCTACAAAAGTTGCAAATTAAAGTCGGAAGGAAATTTGGAGGATTTTTGGGAATTTCTTAACTTCTACTTATGAACCTACTTACTAGGTCATAAGTACCACATATGACCTCGTAAGTAGTGTAATATATGTCAGAACAAAAAGTTAAGAGAGCAGGGAAAGAGCACAAAAATTTAGGTCACCTACGGCAGGGTACCTACGGGTTGTAGGTGTCACCTAAGCCCCGTAGATGGTAACGTAAGTGACCTAAATATCTAGGCCCAATTTTTTAAAAAATTGGTCCTACCTATGCCTGAACCAACCCAAAATTGGCCTACCCTTCCTTTTAAAAGCTTAAAAGCCGATCATTAGACCCCATAATTCTCAAATTTCCATCTACCTCTAAAATTCAAACTTACCAACTTCCTCTCAAATTTTATATAAGGAAAGACTATACCTCAGTCCATCACTTACACACATGAAAATCTTTTAAGACTAGGGTTACACAACTTCTTCAAGCTTCTACTTTCATCTTTCAAAATAAAAAATCAAGGTAAATTTCTTAGCTCCTATGAATATTGTAATATGATATTGACATAGAATAAATGAGTTGATACTTGAATATGCTTGAAAATTATGTGAAACTCAAAAATTCTTTTTTATAGGAGCCTAGAATAATCAAGAAAAATTAAAATTAGGGCATTATTAGTAAATTAAAACCCTGTGATTATGCTCTATTTGGAAGTAAAAGTTGAAAAAGTGATGAAATCCAAAAGTTTGTGTGCCTTGCCTGTGTTAAATTAATACAAGTGATATGTTCAATATTGGACATGAATGGGATAAAGTTTACTATATAGGGATGTAAAATTTGGGAAAATTGAAAGTTTAATAATTTTGATTTTTCTTCGAATTTTGCACTACCTTATTCTCTTTCAGGAACTGACACTTGCTTTTACAAGTACCATGGAACCAAAGAATGAAGTACCATCGAGGTAACAGGATGAATCCCACAAGTGCAGAGTCTTGGTAGAGGAGTACCCAATTACCCATACAGAGAAGCTCACCCACGGATTAAGGCCCAAAGACAGGCTGCGGATGAGCATATTGTTAGATCCACTTTATGCATCCAATTCCCAGCACAAACATAGTAGGGTAGACGGCCTACTTCTACTCAGGATAGCGCCCAGAGGCTAGCCAACTAGATTCCAGTCCAAGGATGATGTCGGCTAAGTTGACACCACCACACTCTCCCCAGTCTAAGGTGAGAGAAAGAGATGATGAGGAGTAGTGTGAGTTTGATCCATTAGCAGAGGTACCCACACAAGAACCTAGTCTGATCATGGGTCACATGATTGGTCTACAACAGTAATTCCTCAGCCATCAGCTATAGTACCCCAGACTGAGGAGGGTACAACCCAGACATCCCATACAGGTGCCAATACTAGGCATAGACCCGCTAGCATAGACTGAACCAAACCTTTGACCCTACTTACATCTCGATTGAGCCTATTACTGAGGGGAACCCTAGGTGGTACGTAAAGGGGTTACAAATGATTTATGAGTGAGATAACTTTATGACTAGGGCAGTCTACCCCAAGAGGGATATTTGGGAGGAGAGATGAATTAAGTTATCTAGTTTAGCTGGAGCACCACTTTTGCAGGTTGTGTTTCATTGTTATTAGCTGGGGTGGATGACCAGACCCAAAGGTTCATATAGCCAAACATTGATGTAGGAGTTCTATGCCTCCTACGCGGATATAGTATCTTTGACCACACCTAGAGATGGTAGGCATGTAGAGCAGCCCCAGTTAGAGCAGACACTTGTGAGAGGAGTCATGGTAGATATTTTAGTGGCGACCATCTGCCGACCTCTCTTTGGCCTTGATTATACAACTCTGATATATACTACAGAGTGTAATTTTTTATTGACATTTGCATGAGAAAGATATTCTATATGGGATTCTAAGAATAGGCACAGAGGGTAGAGTTTTTGAGATGGATTCCTGATAACGCTCAACTTACACGTTAATTTAGTGCAAGGCGGTCGTCGTCACTTTGGAGTTTGATGTTGGGTGTATTTACATGCCTAAACACCATAATTTACCTATGTTATAGCTAAGTTTTGAGGACAAAATATATAATTCCTGCACTTTTAGTCCATTTTCCTGTAAATGAGCTAACCTATGTGATTAGCATATTTTCAGGTATTAATGATGAAGATTTCAGCACTTTGTGGACTTTTGGGCAGCAAAGGAAAACTTCACAGAAGAGGGAAGGCAGCTTTTGGAAGCTTATGGACTGAATGTGATGCATGGAGAAATTGTCCCGGGCAAAAGCAGTATTTTTAAATACTTATGGGTGCAGCAGTAACTTAATAGGACTAGGACAAGGATGTTATAAAAACCCTATTTTGCTGAATTCTTCAGCATTCATGCATTCATTCATGAATTGATTCATTCGACACTTTGAGTAGTATTCAGTTTACAGATTCTGTAATTTTAGACAGAGAAAAAATGCTACATATTTGTGGAAGACGGCTAAGAGGAAAACGTCATCCTTCTTTGACGTTAAACGCATCTTCTCTTGAAGATTGTGCTAGTTTTGGTATGACGATGATGATGTCTTCGTTGTTTTCCTTTACAATCATGAGTAGCTAAACTTCTCTGTTAGGGTTATGGAAGCCTTTTGATATACTATCTATTACTATGAGTTTGTGAATTCTTGATGCATATGCTACTTATATCATTACTCTCTTCGTTTTAATTAAATTCTTGTGGTTGCAAACATATAGAATACGCCATTATAGCATTAACTTATTCGAGAGAAAAGTTACATGTTTGGAAAAGAGAGTGTGACAAGGAAATAGGGCTACCAACCCCTATTTACACGTTAGTGTCGTAGCTGGGTTAACTTCTTGGATAATTTGTACCGTTAGTTATACACTTTAAGCTCGAGAGAGTTAAAGTCAAATAATCCTTGATAGTTGAGAAACACTAGGATTTACCATTAGAATACGAATCTCTATAAGTGCATGCATGTCTGAATTCCGCATTACTCATAGTTAATAGATACGTAGAACTCATAAGGTGGACATAACCCTAACTTATTTTTCTCTGTGATTAAATCTTACTAAATCAAGCATTCTGTTGTTACTTCCATAGTATTAATTCACGCCAAACCCAATCCCCCCTTTTTCGTGGAATTTTCGATCAACAGTCTATTAATAATTGCAATACTTGGTGACCAAGTATTCCCTGTGGGATTCGACACCCAACCCAGTTGGGTTCTATATTTGACAGCGACCACTTACACTCTTACGAGAGCTGTAGTTTGGGCGTTATCAGAGTTGGGTTCAAATCCACAGGGAACAATGTGAGTGACGATTAAACTAGTTTGAAACTAAAGCTACAAGGAAAATTCAAACAAATGATACAAAAAGATAAAATGGGGGTTTTTTTATGATCAACAAATAATTGTTGGTCACTTTAGTTTCAGTGTTTGTAAATCAAGAGTTTATGAAATAACCAGAATTATATTCACTAGGGCTTTCGGTACATGACAGATGCTAAAAGTGGTTTAAGATTCTCACGGTGGGTAGGATAACAAGCTATCTTTATCGATGTTATGCTTAAATGTCTCTCGACCTACTTAAGCATTTAATTTTCTAATCCTCTCGCTCTTAGGGAACTTCTATTCACTGCCCATATTTTACCTTAGGTTAACCAACCTTGTTACAACGCTGATTATTAAACGAAGTATTTCTGAGTCCCTATTGATAATTTACTTCCTACTATATTTGATTTCTTTCTCAAGCAAATCAAAAAAGGTGTGTCTCCTATTTGCAAACAACAGACGTTAATTAAAGCTTTAGAATTATCAAGAAATCCTACAACCTTTTGAATTTTGAATACTTAGCACCACATCAAAACCTAACCCTAGATCCCATAACTCAGGTTAATGGAGTTTATCCACTCATGATGTAACAAATGAAAAACATAATTGAATTCATGATTTGAAAGATAGATTTATAGAGATGAATAATAACTAGTGAATCGTAGATTAGATCACAAAGGAAAATCCCAGAATAATGATAATAATCTCTTCAAAGTATTTTCTTTTTAACGCTAAGAAATTAGAGAGAAAATATCAAAAGTATTGTCAAAACTCAATTTGCAATCTCCCTAGAAAATCCTAAAATAAAGCTTTAAATAGTTCACCCTAAATAAGGAAACAAAATAAAGGTTACATCTTTTTCTCGGAATAGACGATGACTATTGGTGATGCCTTATTAGTATCCTGACGACTTATCAAGAATGTCGTCAGGTCTTCTTCAAATTTGCTCTAGTCCTGTCTTAGGTTGACGACAACTTCTGACGGCTTATCAGGACTATGAAAACTTATCAGAAATGTCGTCACACTTTTGCTCCAATTCTCATGTCCTGCCTAAGTCTGATGACATTCCTAACAAATTATCACCATTATGACGGCCTATCACAAAATGTCATCACAACTTCCACTTTAGGTCAATTCTCTGTCTACTGATGACGACCAACCTGATAGCTTATCACAGGGCTAATGACTTATCAAAAATGTCGTCAGCCACACTTGTTTTCACATTGATTCAAATTGCAACTTCTTTGCTTCATTTCATGTTGGTTCTCTATCATATCAGCTTAAACTGCAAAATCAAACATAAACTAATAAAAAATAACTAAAGTTACTCAAGACCTTGCAATTATTTAGAGTTAAAATCCTCAAATGTACTAGAATATGCTCACAAATCAATTCCCAATTATATTTTAGGATTTGGTGATGATGCCCCCTGAATCAAAGGAAAGGGGCACATTAAGAAGGCAACGCTAACTTTTGATGCAAAGTTTTAGTGGATGGTGTTTTGTTATTAATTATGTTCAACTGCTATAGAAAATTTGATGACATGGGATGGTACTGCACTAATCACGAGTCTGATGGCTAGATATGACATAGACTTTGCAGCCATTATCAGGCATGAGCAACATGAGAGAGATTTTAATGATATGACTACACTACCCTTTCATTGTCTTGTCCAGCAGTTGTGTAATAAGTCCGATGTACCTAAGGTTCCAGGTATTGACCAGAGATTTTAGGCGATAGTTGTGTCCTAGATAAGTTTGATCAAGACTCTAATAAATCTGGTCCTTGCTTAGAGGACCATAGGCCTCGAATAGTGATTCTAGCCCAGTATGAGGGCCCATCAGTTCTTGTAGAGCCTAGTGATAGACAGGTGGTGATGTTGTTACGAGTATGTATTTTGAGAAGGGTGAGCATAGAGAGGCACCTGAGATGAGCACTCAAAGAGAGGGTACCCTATCTACATCTAATTCAGCCCAGTCCTCTACTTTTTGAGCTGGTTGGGGTTTCTTCTAGGCCCCCTTACCCCACTACCACTTCTACAACTCTAGGATTTATTACGGTACCTCGAGACTTCTTACAATGCCTAGTAGAGAGGAAGGATGAGACCACAACCCAATTGACTGAGGTAGAGTCCGAGATTGCCATATTATATGACCAGATACGACCTTGGGTACGAATGACTATGAAGAGTTTAGAGACTCAGATTTGGGATTCTATGAGGGCTGATATGTTAGAGTTGAACTAAGAATCACATGACTATATTAATACTTTTGAGAGTAGAGTGCATACACAATTTAGTGATATTAAGGCACCTGATCTATCTAGGAATAGGGAGGTGGTGACTACATTGGGCACCGAGGTAGGCTCTCTTATCGAGAGTCATACTCCAGCCATTCCTCTTGAGATCCCTATATTTTCTCAGCCGATGCCACCACGCCGACCTACGCATTTAGATTTGTTTGCTGATAATGGGTTGGTCCCTGGAGTTGGGACCAAGAGAGTTAGAGAGTCGATTTTGTAGGATCCCAGCCTGCCATATGATCAGGCCCTGAAAAAGGCCACCCACGATTTAAAAGAGTCTTTAGTTGTTGATAGAAAGAGGCATGCTAAGATAGCTGCAGGTGCATCCTTTATTAGTGCACCCCCATCACCACCACCACCACCACTGCCTCCATAGCTGAACCCTATGAGGGGGACGAGCATGAATCGAGTGCCTAATGCGTCCCAGATATGTCCTCATTCCCTTACTTTATATTATATTCACTCATTGGGGATAGTGCATAGTCTTTGAGTTGGGGTGGGGTATATCGTAGCTACTGTGGGTTTTTGTTATCGTGCTTTTTCCTATTGCCACAGTATGGTTGTAGAACCAGCATTTCTAGGGTAATATTGTACCGTATTGTGTTTTGTTTAGTATTATATTATGTTTTGTTTAATTAGGAGATTTTTAAGTGTCTAGGGAAATTGATGTACTTTGTTTTTATTTTAGAGAAAAATGATACCCCTCCAAAATAATTTTTGTTTTGAACTATTTGATGTGTATATATGTGTGACCATTGTGAATCTCGTTAAGGCATTAGAACTAGAGACATAATAATCATAGCTAACAATTGCATGAATGGGATAGGTAATAGTTTGTGATGCAATCCTGTGCTATATGTGTGTGATATACTACTTTGTTCCCTTTGTGTGTTGAATCCTAATTTTGCCTGGTTAGTCTTTCCTAGGTTGTAGGATAGTCGATTAGGAAAGGATCATAGGCCATTCTTGAAATAAGTCCACTTTAGACTAAATGACCTTCTAAATGTTAATAAGTCTATCTTGATCCCTATTTTGATCCTATATAGACTATTGTTCTTGATTCACCTTTTACCTTCCCATGTGTGTTATACTGAACTTATTTTGGTGTGCTCCTCCTTGAACATTGTGCACCTCAACTCAGGCAAATTGCCTAAGCTGAGGGTGTCTCTCATAGTGGTATGTAATGTGAAGTGGGTATGGAGAACATTAAATATAGAGAAAAGAGAGTAGGGTTAGGTGTGGTAGAAAAAAGGCAAAAAAAGAAAGGAAAAATTGAAAAGAAGAAAGAAAAGGGAAGAATAAAAGAAACCACACCCAACATGAATATACAATAAAAGAATAAAAAGGGAGAAATAAATGAAAGTGGTTGAAAAGTGGTCCCCAAAGTAAGTGTAGTGCCAAGTATCATGCCCTTTTTTTTTCAAGGTTAAGAAAAACATGACTTATGGACTCTAAAAGAGTTGAAATTTTGTACAGAGTCGCCATTTAATTTTTTAAAGAAAATAAGGAAACTTATTTATTTATTAACACATATGACTAATGTTTCAGTCTGCAAAAAGTCAATTGAGACTCTAGGTAAGGGTTTAAATTATTTCGAAGGGAAGAGGTTAGGCACCCTTAAGAATACACAAATATGGTACCCGATTAGACTAAATTTAACAAAGAGGGAGGAGGTAAAAAATTATTCTTTGTAAAATATAAGTAAAATTAATGTTAGAGATGTATGTATATCAAAAAAATATAGATCTAATGTTATAAAAAAAAATATATAAAAAATGTATAAGATACATGTGGAAAAAAAAATATTTTGTAAAGTATGAAAAGAAAAGTATCCTTGAAGTGTTATGAAAAGGAAAAGTATTTACAAATAATATTTTTACTTGATTAAAATTACGGAGAAAAGTAATGATTCACTTGAGATGAAAAGACTACATAATATTTATAACGTAAATGTGTGAATTATTTGATTAACTCAATTCTTTTATGTAATTACTAATGGCCTAAATTTTAACTAAACATGTGTTATGTAAGTAAAGAATATTCCTGTCCGACACCCAAAAAGCAAAGTTTTCACTATGTTTAATGTATACAATTATAAGAAAAAATACAAATATAAAACTCTCCTTTTGAATGCCATTTTTCAGAAAGTATTTTCAAGAATCTGTACAAACACGCTAGTAACAAAACGAAATAATCTAGGAACTTTGTGTGAATATATGTATACAAATATACATAAAAAATAGAATTTTTTGCTAAAACGTGAGCTCAGATTTAGTTTTAGATATGCCATGGCTAGAAAATGGTTGCTCAATTTACCGGCCATCCTAAATTTCCTTGCCAAGATACGAATCATAAAACTCTTAGTGTTGTTGTGATATGGTAAAAATTTCATCATCGCCCAAATTTATTTAATTTGTTATGTATTTGTATATATAATGTCCATTTTTTAATTTGGGAAAGCCTCGAAAACCGCCGAGAGTTTCTTTAATGTTCATGTATTTATTTTGATATGAGTAAGTAGACTTGAGAAATAAAAATTCTTCTTTTGTTATGGGGTGACCTCGAAAATCCGACAGAGAGATATTGTCATTGGCCAATACAAAGTAGTATATGTCCGTTATCAGTATAATAAATGAATGTTATGGAAAAAATTGTACAAGATAATTGTGAAGGAATAGCGAACGACCAAGAGCAGTAAATAAGCAATTGAAATTTTTACAGTAGAAACAAAGCAGCAAAGAGACAAACTTTAGAGAATATTTTTCTAGCGAAATCTCATCTAGGCTCCGACAAAGTAACATCAACCCGAAGATACCAACTCTGTACAAAATATAAATCAAGAAATAACTTCGTCGGCGAACATAATTCTGAATAAATTAGCAAATGAAAATAAATAAATCAAATTTGTGGTATAAGCAGAAAATCAAAGCAAACAGTGGCATCACTTTGACAACGAACACCAAAGCAACGCCGGTAATGCGCCAACCGGTCATATCCATAAAAATGGAAAAGATAGAGAGAGAAAATGGGGTAAAGGGTTAAAATATAGTTGAAGAAGCTGAAAGCCTTACCAGTCATCACCTATGGAGAGGCAGTGAGAAGAGGGGAAAAGAGGAGACACCGAAGTTGTTATTGGTGGCTGCCGTGGGATTTTGTCGATGGGGTTTGAGAGTGATTGATGGAGACAGAGGGAGATAGGTGGTAAATGGTGTCTTTGGGTGCTGAAAATGGTGCGGTTAGTTGTGTTGATGTCTCTGGAAAAGCTTCATCGGAGAAGGACCAACACAATGATGGTAGCATTGGTGGTATTTTCCTGTGTCAACTTGCCAAAGAAGAAGATAGAGGGAAAGGGTCTGTGAGAATGAGGCATTTTAGAGAGAATTAAAATCTAAAAAAAATTTACTTATGCAGAAGTATGCGTATGAGGTGTGTGAGAGAGAGGAGAAAGAGGAATAAAAATATATGCATTCTCATAAAAATTGACTCCCTTCATTAATTTATAAAGAGAATGGGACTCCTCTATTACTCAAAAGATAAAAAGATGACCCCTCTTGTTATTATAGAACACACTTTGGTCCTTAAGTTATTGGCCAAAAGATTTTTCATCCTTTTGACCGACAAACAAAGTTATTACCAAAGGTTAGAGTCATTGTGTGGTCATTGTCAGATAACAAGACATTATTGTGTGGTTATTATCGAATGTGACAAGACATTATTATGTGGTCATTATTAGATGTGACAAGACACCGAACTATTATGCCGTATAAAAATAATTGATTCGACATAACATTTGTGACTATAAATAATGTGCAAAGTGTAGCTATCGATGTGTAATTACAAAAAATATAAAGAAAATTGAAAATGTCATTAACTTAAAAATATGTGATGTCATGTCGAGTATATGTGCAGATTTAATTAGCCTGCACTTATTTTTACTTATGGTTTACTATCACTCCTTTTCAATAATGCCAAAAGGGGGGATATTGACTTAGTGTGTAAGGACCAAGTGTAATACCCCGTATTTTGCTAGCTCAATTTAACTCTCAGTGTATGAGTATCTCTATATAAAAAAATTTCAAATTACTAAGAATTTTCTAGTTAGACCTGCCATTGCATAGGAAATTTAGTCAGCTTTCCAATGTTATAAAATTCGCAAAAATCCGATACCCGGAAAAAGAGTTAGATCAATTTTTGTAAAACAGTGTGCCACCTGGTGTAGCACCGCATCGCAGAGGCAGTTTAAATGGCATGTAATTTCAGTGCATTGCACCAATGTTTCAGTTCCTGTTTTTCAATTTTCAGTGAGGCAACACAATCCCACCGCGTCGCGCCAAGGGCCTTTTCCCAATTGTCATTTTCCAGTGTGACTCTGCGATACCATCGCGTCGCGCCACAAGTCCATTTCACAATTTTCCATTTTTTAAATAGTTTCCAACCAAGATCCAGTGGCTCACCGCAATGCCACTGCATCACGGTGGTGGCCAAGTTTGGGATATTTCAGTGAAAATTTTTAATAACTTTCCAGGGGTAAATTGGTATTTTTTCCACGGCCCTAATCAGTCCTAAACATGAAATTAAGCCCTAAAAGAGCTGTAAAGCCCCAAGTCTGGTACCCCAGATGATATAAGATGCTTATGATCCCGAAGGACCACAAGCTAACCCTGAACTGATATCTATAACTGAGCACTGCAAAATATACTATAAAAATATAGAAAACTTTCCATAAGGTTCAAATATCTGAAACACAACTAAAAACTGAATACTAACACAACTATCTGAACATCTAGTCTGAAAAATCTCTAAACTGTCTGAACTTTGGAGTTGATGGGACAATCCCCTAATTAATTCCATCTACTGAAATACTAAATCTAATGCAATACTGAAATAAGAGAATATCCTCGGATGATAAGGACTCACTGCTAAGTCTACTGCTGCTAACTAAATCTAAACTGCTAAGGATGCTCGAGAGCTCGTGCTTCTTAACTTATGGTATAAAACACCATAGCACAAGAGAAAAGTATGTGTCAGTACGTGAGAATGTACTGGTATGCTAGATGAGGTAAGGCTAAATGCATAGGCTCATATTTATGAACTAAAGCTGACTGAAAAACATGAGTATACTAAATGATGAAGACATGCATGAACGCATAAACTATAACTAAAATCGTAGTAACACTGAATACTGAGTTCAAACAACTGGATTACTGATAATTGGGTTAATTGATGACTACTATCTGAATTTACTGATACTGAATTTTGAATACTGATTTACTGACATCTGATTTTACTAACACTGGGATACTGAATAACTAAATCCATTGATATTGATATCTGAGTTTTTGATACTGAATGACTAAATCTAAGATCAGTCTTATCTAGAGGTGATCTCTGAATCTATTAGTACTGAATTTGATTATTGTATCTGAGATCAGTCCTATCTCACAGGTGATCTCTAAATCTACTGATATTGATAATGATTTACTGTGTTGGAGATTAGTCCTATCTAGCGGGTGATCTCTAAATTCTACAGAACTATCTAAGTTCCTTACTCTACTGAGTGACTGTATTTGACAGTCCTGAATCTGTATAACTGAATTGAGTTCTATCACTGAGATTGAATCTGAAACTGAGACTGTGGGAAGTAGTTATCGAACCGACATTCCCCAAATCTAAACTAGTGGGGTACAACCTGGAACCCCAGCTGGAAGGGTGTCAGTACCGTGCCACGTGTAAAGAAAACTGCTATGGAGTCATCCCTAATCTAGCGGGTGCCTCCTAAGATTAGTCCTGCACTAACAGGTGATTCCTAAGTATATTAGTCCTATCTAACGGGTGACATCTCATACCTATGCTGTCTACGTAGTTATGGAACTTAGGAATTGCTCCTAGGGATCTCAGTCCTATCTAGCGGGTGAGCCCCCATCCCTAGGCTCGCTCAGTGCTGAATTCTACTCCCAATTGAAAGACACTGAACTGATTCTTAGACTGAAATATTATTGATCGTACTAGTTAACTAAACTAGACTAAGGTTACTGAGTTTTGTTGACTGACGGAATACTACGGAATTCTATTATCTGACTGAATACTACTGAGTTCTAAACTGAATACTTGAATACTATTGAGGTCTAAACTGCATACTAAACTGGAATAGACTAACACTGAGATTACTGAGTCTTTCAAAGTTTTATAACTGACTGAGTTCTACTGATCATGGCACGACTGATATTATCTTGAAAACTGACTCGGCTCTAGGCACACTGCTAAATTTTCGGGTAAAAGTACCCCCAAGACTCGATAGCATGTAAATAATAAGACATGACAATTCTTGAATAGCATAAAATAATCTATCATTCACTATACAATCAATAAGGCATCTCTTCAAGCACTTGAAAATTATAAACTTGTACATGCATAGGAATGTACACTAATACCTCATAATTCCTCCAATTAGGAATGCACCTGAATAGGAATACATGCAACATAGCATAATTTATTCACTAAGTCCTTTCAACAAACACTAGGCATGCATTAACTTATACATAATTGGGGACTTCATACTAACATGTTATAATGACTCTATTTTCTTCACCTAAGCATTTTATCGAACATATAGGGAGCATGCTTTGGTTATAAAACAAATTCTACACCTAATTATCATGGATACATCAATCAACATGCAACTTGAAGGGGTTTTATCATGAATATCACTTAAATATCACATACTAGGATCAAAGCTTGGGACTTTGTAATCACAACATGAATTAAAACTCAACAATAAGAAGAACTTTAATTTCCATTCACATGAATCATGATAAACTCAAATATATATAATCTTTGAATTTAGAAAAGGATTCTTGAACTTCTTGGGTGGAAGGGACCCAAGAATCAACACCTAACATACCTTTGTTCTTGATTTTACGAAGATTGATGGAGGAATTTTCGTGAATTTAGATCCTCAATTGAAAATCCTAGCTTGTTATTGAGGGAAATTGTGATAAACCACAATGTTTTGGGTTTAATAAGGATGAATTTAGTGTTTATGGGTTTATATAGGGGTAGGAAATTGACCGTTTTGCCCTTGAAAGCACGGAGGTGGAATGCTGAAATTTTTGGGGCAGGGGAGTACCCAGGGCGGCGCCCTGCCTAGTCCGGGGGATTATCATGGGCGGAGCCCTACCTATCCCAGGGGATTATCCAGCGCGACACGGCCTAATCGCCTCGATCTACTATTTTGGGCAACCAAACATGCCCTTCCACTATCCAAAAAATTCTGAAACTCTCCCGAGATATACTATTGACTTGCCCCATCGTGAATCAACTTAAAAATTGGCAAACAAAGGTCGGTAAGGTCATGAAATAATTCATTAAAGTTTGAAGTCTTATGAAATGAAAAAGTTTCAACACTTCGTCAAATTTTTTAAGTGTGAAGCTTCTCTTAGCATGCTTTAAAGAGCTCTAACGACTAAGAAAATTTATGAGGTATTACAATATCTCACCCTTGGGAACATTCATCCACGAATGAGTCTGATTAAGCTGAGATTACTGATAGACTAAACTTACTTAGGGGACATGAACATCTGAAACATGACTACATAATTGGAACTACTGATATACTAAAATTTCCTATTGGACATGCATATCTGATGCATGAATATTTGGAAGAATTCTTATACTGAGCATGCATATATGATGCATATAATACATGACTGAGTTGATTATCATGAGAGCATGACTAAAATATGCAATGATAACTGATACTAACTTTGTAAGGAACATCTGAACATGCAACTGAATGGGTTCAAGGACATGAAAGCATCAGGGAAGTATAAGGTATCTCCCCCTTGGGACACTATGTCCCTCTAAGAATTCTTTCTTTACTGAGATATTAGGAAAACTGAGGCGATGCAAAAGGCACCTACAAACTGGATCATAACTGAACCTCGGGATCCTAAAACTAATGCATGATTCATGAACTGAACTAGACTTGCAACTACTGGGACTTTCTATCTTGGAATAGTCATATTCCTGAGATTTCTAATAGTATGACTAGATGGAAAGATAGAAAATAAACCATACGAATCTGACTGCCTGACTGCTAAACTGACTTACTAGATTTACTAACTAACTCATGCTAAAAATTTAATCTCAAATAGGAGCAAGAGATCCAGCAGTGCATATCATGAAGATGAAGAATTTATAACGTACCCAAATGTATGTTAGGGAAACTTCGCTGATCATGACGAGTCTAGAGTACATAAAATCCGTTCTGACGATGACCACTAGTGGTACTGGAAGTGGTGCACTGTTGATGCAAATCTTTACCCCTATGAGCCATAATTCTACACTCCCGCAACCTGTGGCCTGGCTTACCATAACCAAAACATACCTCGCTGCCTTCTCTACAAATACCTAGGTGATTTTTTACCACATTCTTCACAAAGCGGATAGGTACCATCATTTCTCACACTACCCTGGGTCTTGGATCCTGGAGCCCCATCATGACTGCCATCCTTAAACTTTGGTAATGGTCACTAGCTGAGGATTAAGCTAGGACTGGAAACTTTTGACTTTTCTGAGAATAGTTACCAACCTGTGACCTTGGCTGAGAAAAACTAAAACCTACATGTTTTGGCTTTCTTACTCACTCTTTTTCTTTCCTTAGCTTTATATACCTCAATCTACTGAGTGTGCATTATCAACCTAGATAGATCCATATCTCTATTGAGCATAGCAGTCCTACCCTCTTTAACCACCAACCCAGACACATCGGTCACAAACTTACTCATGCTAGATCTAGGGTCAGCCATCATCTCAGGGACATACTTAGACAACTTGTTGAACTTGACGAAATAATCCTTCACTATCAAACATACTTACCTTAGGTTCATGAACTCTTCTACCTTATCTTCCATCATCTCAAGTGGGAAAAACTTATCTAAGAACGCATCCTAAAATATCTGCCAAGTCATGGGAGCTGCATCCTCCCCTCTACTCTTCTTCCACATCACTACCCAATCATGAGCAATATCCTTAAACCTATAGGATGCCAATTCTATACTTTATTATTCAGACACATGCATAATTTGAGTGATCTTCTTTACCTCCTCAAGATAAAGTTGTGGGTCCTCACTTGCTATTGACCCAAAAAATTCTGGCGGCTTTATTCTAAAAAAAATTCTAATCCTGGCTAGGATGAATCCCCATCTTGCTGAGGTGGGGCTGCAGCCTGATGGTTACCCTGAACATTAGTTGTCACAGCTTGGTCTAGCGCCTGAAAAGCTACCCAAAACTCTGTATGTGATACATTCTTATTTGGAGGATCTACGGGCTGAGGTAGCTGGTTATCATTTCTATGAGAATAAGCTCTGCGAGGAGGCATATTTTGTAAATGAAAAAAGGAAATGGATTAGACTGAGATTTTAACTTGAGCTCATGCTCACTCACACGACATGAATACTGAAAGAAGGGAAATTGTTCCTAAAACATCTCATAGCCTCCTGTACATAAATGTGGTGCGCAACACAGCCATGCACAAGACTCTACTAGATATGAATTTCAGACTTTCTAGGACACTATTGAACCTTAGGCTCTGATACCAAGTTTGTAATGCCCCGAGTATGGTACCTTGGATGCTACATGATTCTCATGATCCCGAAGGACCACAAGCTAACCCTGAGATGATATCTGTAACTGAGCACTACATAATATACTATAAAATATGGAAAACTTGCCATAAGGTTCAAATATATAAAATACAACTGAAAACTGAATACTAACACAATGGTCTAAACATCTAGTCTGAAAAGCCTTTAACTTTCTAAACTGTGAAGTTGATGGGACAATCCCCCAACTAACACCATCTACTGAAATACTAAATCTAATGCAATACTAAAATAAGAGAATATCCTCAGATGATGACGACTCACTGCTAAGTCTACTACTACTGACTGAATTTGAACTGCTAAGGATGCTCGGGAGCTTGTGCTTCTAAACCTATGGTATAAAACACCATAGTGCAAGAGAAAAGTATATGTTAGTATGTGAGACTGTACTGGTATACTAGATGAGGTAAGGCTAAATGTAAAGGCTCATATGCATGAACTAAAGTTAACTGAATAACAAGAGTATACTAAATGATGAAGACATGCATAAATGCATAAACTATAACTAAAATTGTAGTAACACTGAATACTGAGTTCAAATAACTGGATTACTGATAACTAGGTTTACTGATGACTGCTATCTGAATTTACTGATACTGAATTCTGAATACTGATTTACTGACATATGTTTTACTAATACTGGATACTAAATAACTGAGTCTACTAATATTGATATCTGAGTTTTCTGATTGTGATTGACTATATCTGAGATCAGTCCTATCTAGTGGGTGATATCTAAATCTGTTGGTACTAATTCTAATTGACTATATTTGATATCAGTCCTATCTAGAGAGTGATCTCTAAATCTACTGATATTGATAATGATTTACTGTGTTGGAGATCAGTCCTATCTAGTAGGTGATCTTTGAATTCTACGAAACTATCTAAGTTCCTTACTATGCTGAGTGACTATATTTGACAGCCCTGAATCTGTATAACTGAACTGAGTTCTATCACTGAGACTGAATCTTAAACTGAGACTGTAGGAAGTAGTTATCTAACCGACATGCCCCGAATTGAACTAGTGGGGTCCAACCTATAACCCCAGCTGGGAGGGTGTCAGTACCATGCCATGGGTAAAGACAATTGCTATGGAGTCATCCCTAATCTAGAGGGTGACTCTTGAGATTAGTCCTACACTAATAGGTGATCCCTATGTATGTTAGTCCTATCTAATGGGTGACATCTCATGCCTACGTTGGCTATGTAGTTCTGGAACTTAGGGATTACTCCTAGGGATCTCAGTCCTATCTAGTGGGTAAGCTCTCATCCCTAGGCTCGTTCGGTGCTGAATCCTACTTACAACTGAAAGACATTGAACCAATTCTTAGACTGAACTATTACTGATTATACTGGTTAACTGAACTGGACTGAGGTTACTGAACTGAACTGAACTTAGTCAAATTTTCTAAGTGTGAAGCTTCTCTTAGCATGCTTTAATGAGATCTAACGACTAAGAAAATTTGTGGGGTATTACAAGAGAACTAATTTCTTATTATTTTATTATTTACTCAAGGATTAAATCATTCTCTGTCAAAAGGGCAAAACCTTTTCTTCAAGAATCAAGAACAATTCTCAAGAATTCCTCCAAGAACCTTCAAGAATTAATCTTCTCAGGTATTTTAGGTGTTCATTTGTGGGTTTCTTTCACCTATAGAGTCCAAGAATCCCTTTTTAAAACTACAAGATTATTGATTCATGATTTACATGCTTAAATTGGATTGTATTCATGTTCATGATATTATTTGAGTTTCAATCCATGATTAATCATGAGTTTCATAAAAACTAAAATAGTATGTATGATGAATTATATGATTTTCATGTTAAACCCTTGAATTTACAATTGATTATTGTATCCATGATGTTCATGTATTTACTAATGTTATGTGAAATAATCATTCTCCCAAGTGTTTGATAAAATGTTCATGTGAATTGTATAGTGGGATCATGACATGTCATCATGTGTTTCCATTTATGTACAAGTTCATGTATCTCAATTATTTGACAAAATTCCTAGGTGAATGTATTGTTAACAAGTATCTATTGTTATGCTTTTCAAGATCATTCCATGCTTTAATTTCCACACTATTGAGTCTTGGGGGTATTCAATACCCAAAAATCTAGCTATTTACCTAGAGCTATAGTAGTTATAGAATAGTCTCAGTAATGTCACGATCATTAGTACACAGTCAGTTATCGAATTCAATGAAACTCAGTATTAGTCCAGTTCAACTCAGTATAATGATAAATGTCTTCAGTTGGGAGTAGGATTAAGCACCGAGTGAACCCAAGGATGGGGACTCACCTTCCAGTAGAGGGTGTGATCCTTAGAAGCAGTCCTTATATTCTAGAACTATGTATCCAGCGTAGGTTGAGATATCAACCTGCCAGTTGAGGGTTGATAAGGTGTTTTACCTACCAGTTGAGGGTACAATTGTTCTCATTTAGGGAATCTATGAGATGAGGGTAACATTTTCACTTATCTTTACCTGTGGCATGGTACTGACACCCTTCCAACTGGGGTTACAGGTTGGACCCCAGTTATCTTGTTTGGGGCATGTCGGTTAGATGATTACCTTCCATAATTTCAGTTTCTGTTTTAGTATAGAACTCAGTTCAGTTCTATAGAATCAGTACTGTTAGACACATTCACTTAGTATCAGTAATTCAGTTATCAATAATCTAAGATATTAGTTACTCAGTATCAGAAATCAGTACTCAGCTTCAGTAAAATCTTAGATATAGTATACATGTGTATGCACAGTATTGCATACTCAGTACTTTACAGTGGCTTCAGTTATCCATGTATTCTTATTCAGTTACTCTATATCATTTAGTCAGTAACTATTCATACATATACACCCTTGCATCCAGCCTTATGTTATCTAGCATACCAGTACATTCCACGTACTGACACATACTTTCTCTTTGTGCTATGATGTCTCATATCATAGGTTCAGACACTCAGGTTCCTGACCGTGCATAGACAGACTTAGATAGCAGCAGTAGATTCAGTAGTGAGTCCTCATCTATTGAGGATATGCTTTTATTTTAGTATTTTTATTAGCTTCAGTATTTCAGTAGTTGGAGTTAGTTAGGGGATTATCCTATCAATTCCACTTTCAGACAGTTCAGCTAGAGGCTTTTTTGACTAGACTAGTTCAGACAGTATTTAGTTTTGCAGGTGTTATTATTCAGTTATTATATTTATCAGTATTCAGAATAAGAACCTTATGGCATTTCAGCCTAATTTCAGCATTATTTCAGTATTATTATACAGTGCTCATAATAAGTACTAGTCATGGGTTAGCTTATGGTCCTTGGGGTCATAATCACCGTGTGGCATCCTGGGTACAGACTCTAGGCATTAAAAACATAGTATCAAAGTTTAAGGTTCAACAGATTCCTAGGAAGTCTAAAAGCCACATCAAGTAGAGTCTTGTGCATGGGTGTGTAGTGTGCCACACTTGTGGACAAGAGGCTATAAGGCATTTTACGTAAGCTTCCCTTCTTTTAGTGTTCATATCCTATGAATGAGCATTAACTCAAGTTAAAACTCTCAGTTTAATTCTTTCTTACTTCCATTTATAGAATATGCCTCTCAAAAATAACAATGGAATAAGAATAGGAAACCAGTCAGCACCTCATCCTGTTCAGGCAGATCCCCTGGACGAGCATGTCTCTTGTGCAGAATTCAAAGTTGTGTTCACCACTCTAGCCTATTTCATAGCTTCTCAGAATGAATGTCCTGATACTGTTCAGACCAAACTAGTGGCCAATACTATTGTAGCCAGGATTCGGTACTTTACTCGAATGAATCCTCCCCTATTTCAGAATATAAGTCTGAAGAGAATCCACAAGGGTTTCTAAATCAGGAGCAGAAAGTCACAAATATTAAGGGAGTGACTTCCAATGAGAGTGCTAAGTTAGCTTCCTACCAGCTACAAGATGTAGATCATACACGATTTATGCAGTGTGAGGTAGACAGGGGCATAAATGCAGAGCCCATAGAGTGGGAAGAGTTTGCTATTGATTTCCTAGATAGATTCTTTTCCTTAGAGATGAGAGAAGCTAAGGTGTTAGAGTTCATCGATCTCAGGCAATCCAACATGAGTGTGAAAGAGTATTCCCTCAAGTTTACTCAGTTATCCAGGTATGCTCCCCGTGTAGTATCAGACAATAGGTCAAGAATGAGCAAGTTTGTGTCTGGGGTGCCAGAGAGTGTAGTTAAGAAGTGTAGAACTACAATGTTGATTAGGGAGATGGAAATATCCAAGCTCATGTTCCATTCTCATTAGATAGAAGAGGCTAAGAATAAGGAGAGAGGGAGAGAGAGGGAGAGAGAAAATAAGAGGGCTAGAATAGGTAGTTTCAATTTTACTCAGCCTAAGTCAGAAGGCGATAACCATTATTAGTTTCACCAAAAATCTTCAGTTCTAGCTCAGTCCTCATCCAGTGCTCCAGTACCTAAGTTCAGAAATGGTAACAAAGATAGGGCACCAGGCTCTAAATCTTAGGGTAGTGTCAGCAGTGCTCGAACGAATCCACTTTGTCAGAAATTTGGCAGAAATCACCAGGGTGTCTGCAGGACTGGTAGTGATATTAGTTTTGAGTGTGGCAAGCCAGTCCATAGGATCAGATATAATCCCCAGTTAGGTTGTCAGGGTTAGTACTATCATCCCCCAGCTAGTTTGATCGCCTGAATCAGTAGGGTGCCACTTCCAGTGCCACTAGTGGGCAATGCTCAAATAGGCTTTATGCACTTCAGTCTCAACAAGATTAGGAAAATTCTCCTGATGTGGTCACTAGTACATTACAAATCTTCCATTTACATGTTTATCCCTTATTATATCTAAGAGTTTCTCTTTCTTTTGTAACTCCTTACATAGCAGTCGACTTTAAGGTCAAACCAGAAATCTTAATAGAACCTTTCTAAATCTCTACCCTAGTGGGTTAGTCTATTATAGCCCGTTGGGTATACAAGAACTATCCAATTATGATATCTCAAAAAGTTACTTCAGCAGATTTAGTAGAGTTAGAGATGATGGATTTTGACGTCATTATCGGCATGGATTGGCTCTATTCATGATATGCATCAGTTGACTGTAGAAGCAGAATTGTTCATTTTCAGATTCCAAATGAACCAGTCCTTGAATGGAGGGGTAGTACCACAACGCTTAAGGGTCAGTTGATTTCATACCTTAGAGCTAGAAAAATGATATCCGAGGAAAGTCTTTATCATCTTGTGCGAGGAAAAGACTTTTTTTCAGAGACTCATAGTCTTGAGTCAGTTTCAGTAGTAAATGAATTCTCAAATGTGTTCCCTAAATATCTTCTCGGAGTTCCTCGTGAAAGGAAAATCGACTTCGGAATAGACCATCTTTCAGATACTCAGCCTATATTTATTTTTCCATACAGAATGGCTCCAGCTGAAATCAGAGAGTCAAAAGAGCAGTTAAAGGACCTTTTACGCAAGGGGTTCATCAGACCCAACATTTCCCCATGGGGTGCACCAGTCTTATTTGTGTGTAAGACAGACGGTTCTCTCAAAATGTGTATAGACTACTATCAGTTGAACAAAGTCACAATCAGGAACAAATACCCGCTTCCTAGAATCGATGACTTGTTTGACCTATTTCAGGGCGCCAATTACTTTTTTAAGATAGACCTCAGATCAAGCTATCATCAGCTCAGAGTTAGAGAATGTGACATTTCGAAAACAACTTTTCGAATTGAGTATGGTCACTTCGAGTTCATAGTCATGTCCTTTGGTCTCACTAATGCCCCAGCAGTCTTAATGGACTTAATGAATTACGTGTTCAAGCAGTACTTGGACATGTTCATTATAGTCTTCATCAATGACATTCTTGTCTATTCTCGTAGAGAGAATGATCACACAAATCACCTTAGAATTGTACTTCAGACTTGTTACGCCCCGAGTCTGTACCCCAGATACTACACGATGCTTACGACCCCGAAGGACCATAAGTTAACCCATGAATGATATCTGTTGTGAGCACTGAAACATAATACTATAATAAATATGAAATAATAGGCTGAAATGCCATTAGGTTCAAAATCTGTAAATACTGATAAAATGTATCAACTGAAATAACAATCTGTAAAACTAAATACTATCTGAACTCTAGTCTGAAAAGCCTCTAATCTAAAACTGTCTGAAAGTGGAGTTGATGGGACAATCCCCAACTAACTCCATCTACTGAAATACTGAGTCTACTTTAATAATGAAATAAAAGAATATCCATGATAGATGAGGACTACTACTAAGTCTACTACTGGCTAAATCTGGATCTATCTATGCGCGGTCAGGAACCTGAGCGTCAGAACGTATGATATAAGACATCATAGCACAAATAAAGATTATGCATTGGTAGGTGGAATGTACTAGTATGCCAGATGAGGTAAGGTTAAATGCAAGGTTCATATGCATAAACAATAACAGTCTGAATAATATAGAGAAACTGAACATGAGGGTACGTGGATAATCTGAACTGTTGTAAATACTGAGCATGCAATACTATGCATAAATATATATATATATATATATATATATATATTATAACTAAACTTTTCTGAATCTAAGTACTAAGGTCAGTCCTATCTAGCGGGTGATCTCTAAATATGATGATATTGATACTGATTAACCATAGTTGAGATCAGTCCTTCCTAATGGGTGATCCCGGAGTCTATTTATAATGATAAGGATTGACTGTATCTAACAGTCCTAGATCTATACTACTGAGCTGAATTGACTGTATCTTACAGTCCTGATTCTGTAATTAAAATTATGGGATGTATTCATCTAACCGACATGCCCATGCTAAGCTAACTGGTGTCCAACATTTAACCCCAATTGGAAGGGTGTCAGTACCGCGCCACTGGTAAAGACAACTACTGTAGAGTCAGTCCTAATCTAGAAGGTGACCCCTGGGATCAGTCCTATACATTTAAATGTACTAACTGGTGATCTCTGAGTATGTCAGTCCTATCTAACGGGTGACATCTCGTACTTACGCTGGCTACGTAGTTCTGGAACTTACGATTGCTTATAGCAATCTCAGTCCTATCTAGCGGGTGAGTCCCCATCCCTAGGCTCGCTCGGGGTTGAATCCTACTCCCATCTAAAAGATACTGAACTGATTAATTGAGCTGAACTGATTAACTAAACTGAACTGAACTGATTAGCTAAATTGAACTGATACTAGTGGTATTATTTAGCTGAGCTAAACTAAATTTACTGAGTTCTATTAACTGATGGAATGTACTGAGTTCTGAGGACTGACTGAGAATACTGAAGTTACTGAGATTGATTGGGAATACTGAAATTTCCTGAGTCATATGACTGAATGAGTTCTATGGATCATAGCTTGACTAAGAGTATCGTAAAAACATGACATAGCTCTAGGCACACAGCTAAATGTTCGGGTATAAGTACCTACAGGACTCGATAAGAAGAAACTGACATAGCATGACTTACTTGAACACATGACCAACAACACAATTCATAATTCATTTATTGAAGCATTTCATCAAACATGTGATATGCATAAGCTTGTACATACATGGGGATTTCATGATATCATACTAGTTGGGCATTGTTCCTTCATCTAGACATTTAATCAAACACATGGTAGGCATAGCATATGTAGACAACATTATACAATAATTAATCATCATGATTCATCTCTAATTTCATCATCCTAGGGTTTATTCATAGGTTCACATGAATATACATCTATACAAATCAATTCCACATAAATTGATCACCCAACATGGATTTAAATTCAATTGATCATTCTCAACATAAACAAAACAAACCCAACATGAAATTCATAAAGAAATCCATAAACGTAAACTTAGAAAAGAGATTCTTGGGTTTCATGGATGAAAGGAGTCCATGAATGAACACAACGCATACCTTAGTTCATGATTCTACGAAGATTGATGGAGAGATTCTTGAAATTTGACAGTGAATTCCCTTGGAATTGAACCTTTATGAAAACCCTAGGGCTTGTTCTCGACAGTTTTTTAGAGTAATCGAGTATAAGTAGCTGAATTATGGCCAAATCTCGTGTTATAAGGCTTATATAGGGTACGAATTTGACCCTTTTAACCCTAGGACATGTCTTTAATGTCTGAGAAAATTTCTCGGTTTTCATCCTTAGTGCGATGCACCGCTATCGTGCCAAGTCACTAGAGAGTGATAAATGGGAAATTGCACGGTGACGCGATGCGAAGCTATCGCGTTGCCACCTTGTCTGCCACCTGGAAGTTTGGCGCAATGCTCCACTATCACGGAGCAACACTGGAAATTGATAATTTCCATTTGAGCTATCTCCGCGATGCGCTGAAGGCTCAGGTGATACACTGTCTCACTAAAAAGGCTCTAACTCTTCGCTCGGGTGTTGGATTTGGGCGAATTTGGTATCAATGGAAAACTTATTAAATTTCTCAAATGACAAAGAGTAAAAATCTCGAAAATACCACATATATAAAAGTGGATTCATCTTTCAAAAAAAGATTCTAACATTCTTGGGAAAAAAAATTCAAGCTAGAAAAAGTACGGGTATTACATAGTACAACCACATATACCGATAGGCATCATCGACCGATCAAGGTTAAATCAAATAAGTATAATTTAAAAAACTATAATTAGTTACGAACATAAAATTTACTAATTTTGTTCCTTTCAATCTATAATTCATGTTACCATACTTTTAAAACATTCTCATCCTTCTCAGAGTATAAGTATATGCCATACAACTCACCTCGTTAAGATAATCACCAAAATTTCATTTAGTTCTCATTTACACCTCACTATCAATCACTAAATTCAGGATATATTAGTAATTAATGTAATTAACTATCATATTCCACACATATGCCCAATTTCTATGTCGCCAGCCTAAGTCAAAATATGGGTGCACACTTTCTCAACCACAAGATCAAGTCTACTTGATTACTAACCAAGGACTACCTATCCTTCACCTTTCACAAAGCACATCATTCCATAACCATACAAGATACATCACCAAATATCGATTAGTCAATTCATAAGCATCACCAAATATCGGTTAGTCAATTCATAAGTTTCTTATCATCATTTAATCATAACCAATATCATTCCCTTAAAGAAGATAAAGACCTATGAAACTGCTTTAGCCTACCTCTCTTTCATGAATTATTATCACATCAAGATAAGTACATGTCAATAGAAAATATTTAGGTTTCAACAACTTTAATTAAGTCATTTATGCTCAATCACTAAATCAACAGGGGTGACTATTCTCAACACAACTTGCCTTTTTGTTTATCAAGACTTCATTACCTTTTTAACTTCCTACAAGGAATCATGTAATGTCAATAACTGAACTGCACAAGAATTTCAGCATACATATGTAAAGTCAAATAACCAGCCCACGCAAAAATTCAGAGATCATTTCAAATAGTTGGATCATACATGAATCTAAATATAATATTAATCAAATGACCGGTCACAAAAAGATCTAAATAGTACGTCAAATAATCAAACTATACAAGGACTCAAAGAATATGTCAAATAAGTAGATCACTCAAGCATCCAAATGATATGTCAAATAATCGGACTAAAAAAATTCAGATGATATGTTAAAAAACCACACTATACAAGGATTCAAATGATATGTCAATTAATTAGACCACACAAGAATAAAAATAATATTTTAAATAACTGTACCACCCAAGGATCCAAATAAAATATTAAACAACTGAACCACTCAAGAATCCATCAAACTCTCCTATTCACAGTATGCACACATGCTATGGGACTTAAATATATGCCCATTAGTCATGAACTGCAGGGGATGAGCTCTGCCTATCTATGTACCAAATCAAAAGTAGAAAGATATGTGTTATGTTATCCTTATCCCAAATCAATTATTAACCCATTCTTATTCCAATCATCCCACCCTTATTCCACATTAGTCCTCCAATTCAATCACAAGCATGCATGTTGTATAAAAAATTCACAATAACAATCATGTACAATACGAGTACAAATATCTAGCAAGTTCATAAGTAAGAACACTTGCATATCAACATGATCTTTTATCATATCATATTTTAGTTTGTTATTTAATCAAACGTGTACTTAATATTTAAACATAATCATCATTTATTAGAATGTATTGCTACCAAAAAGAAACATTCAGTTAATATGCACATGCACATATATTTTATGACCTTCCATTTAATTTTTGTCCATTCTTGACAATGGCACCATTAACTTTTCAACCTTCTAAGCCTATTCTTGTATATCATATCACACATAATTAATTGAGGCTAGTGGCTCCACAACGTCCAACCTATCACTATTAGCATAATTTTTTGTTTTTTAACACTCATATTTTTAGAATTTACTTGTCCAAAATACTAATGTATATCCTTGCATAATTAACAAGGATGACATATAAACATATAGAAATCAATAGCAAATTCACACCAATTTTATTTCACCAGATTAAATCATAGTTGTCTTAATTTTCATATTTTATTCAATCAAACACCATGGTCATAGATCTAAACATGAAATCTCCCATCAATTTATATCACGATTATGTTTTCCAACCACTATCTACTACTCAATTAAACCTAGTCTATCTGGGCGCCAAGATGCTATTATGGAAAGCATTCAATTTTATCCCTTAGCCTAATTTTAGCCATTTTGATGAAAACTCACGATCTTCAATTGGGACATGCCTTCTCGAGGATTTCCTCATTATTCACGTTTTTGAACTCATCATCTATACATAAAAAATTGCAAGAGTAATTTAATATCTACTCTTCAAGAAAATACTTGAGAATTTAAACTCACAAGTTCTTTCCTTATTCATGGTCTAGAACATGATTCAAGGGTCATTCAACCATTCAAGGGATTTTCACCTTTTGTTCTGCTCAAACCCATGAATTATGATTAGAGGAACAATTGTTAGTTTGGGAATCATAATTCAACTGTTCTAGACTATTATCGAGTTATTCTAACCCCTCTATAACCAAATCAAATCAGGAAATTCAACCTAGGATTACACTCAGCATCCACACCATGATCAATTCCTATGAATTTGGAGGATTTGGGGATTAAAATTACATTAGAGTGGAGGAAATTTGCTTACCTTAGTAGTGGAAGTTGATGGAAATCACTAGAAAATTGCCCCTATTTAAACATACTTGACTTTTGAAAATTTTTGGATGAAAAATAATATTTTAAGTCTGAAATTGCTATTTTACTGCATCAAGCTCATTATAGCAGACCCATTTCTTCTATAGTTGAATGCTACTGTTATCACGTGTTGATCAAAATTGACATTTGCTATAGCGACCAAATTCCCCCAATAGCGGAATCTCTATGGTAGTGTTGCTGCTTGTTGTATTGGAGAGTGAGGCAAGAACTTAGACTTGTTCTCAATTTTTATATTTTTATGACACACTACTCAGATTTCAACCTTACGAATTAGCTTGTTACATCAAATGTTATATTTGGAGTTCTTCTACCCTGAATTTTATTTTAAAAGTTTATACGAATTATTAAACAACTTGGTTAACACAATCTGATCTTAAATTCGGGAAATATTATACCATCAATCACCAAATTCACCTACACCACACAAAATATGAAATTTCTACAAAACTAGCCTAGCTAGAAATTTTAAAATTTTCATCTGGGAAAGAACTAAACCCAAATTTTCATATACAAGGAAATACCATAATGACGACAAGGATCATTACAACAACATGTGGATAACATATTACTTACAGTAATTTCTCTATTTATATTTTAAATTTGACATTGAGCAGATGTTTAAGCATTGAAATGTGTAAGCGAGTGTTTGGATGGACCTATATGTTTTGACTAATAAACCAAAAGATATAGGTTAGAAATTCTAACTTAAGACTTTTGACTTATGTTAGCCTTTTTATCTTAAAAACTAGTGTTCAAAAGCACTTTTTAATTTTATCCAAAAACTACAAAGTATTTAAAGCTATTTTAGCTTAAAAGTACTTAGATTATGACAATCCAAACATGTCCTAAATCTTTTAGTGTTAATTGAATAATTTAAAAAAATTATAAGTTACTCCTTCTATTCATATTTAGTCGTCAGGTTTTGCTTCTTGAGAGTCAAAATACATGGATTTTGATCAATATTTTCATACGTACTTTTTCAGCATATTAATTTGAGAAAAAATGCAATTTATAATATTTTGGTATAGTTTTCAAATATCTAAATTTAAATTTATAATATTAAATTAATCTAATCAATTTTGTTCCAAAGATTCGTAAACTTAACTCACGTGAAGATATATATGACAACTAAAAATGAACAAAAAAATATTATTTAGTTTGATAAAATAAAAAATATTTTATTATTATGAAATATAAATGGAGTACCTTATTATTCCTATTTGTGTTTTGGACTATGAATGAGAATTGATAAATTTTGTCAAGAAAAAAAGTAGATAAATTAAACTTGCAAATGTTTTTTTAGGGTGATCACTTGTTCTCTCTCTCTCTCTCTCTTTGACATCTCTCTCTTTAAACATCTTTCTCTTTAACGTCTCTCTTCAGTGCCTATGATCCCTCTCTGACAGTAGGTAAGGCACCCTTTATTAGATCCATTCAACCCCTTTCTCTCTACCCGATCCTTCTCTCTCTCTGTCCTCACCACTGTCTCTGTCCATATCCCATATTTTTTTATGAGATGGAAACTAGTTTTACTAAAAAAATCGATGGTCTAATGACGAACAAGAAGAAATGGTTTGCATCAATATTTAATGAGTGGATAGGTAAGATAGGTCAAACTAGATCCATCCTTTCTAAGGACTTTCGATGAAGCTCAGACGAAAGTATTCCGACACCAGGTTTTGCCAGCGGCTTGCGGTACAGTTTTCAGTGACCTTTACGTTTTCAAGTGTTCAAGTTCAGGGTCAATTTTCAGCAGTAGGTAAAGGCGACAACAACAAAATTTCAGCGACCAATTTCTCCACTAACTTGCCAGAATCCGACGAATCATTCAAGAACACATCCTCACTTCATGTTCTCACAGGATCAAGTGAACTTCTTTTGTCTCTTCTAGTTTATTAGGTCTATATTCTTGACTATTTAGAGGTGTATATGTCCTATCTCTTTTGATATCTATTTTTTAGTCCTTTTTCTCTTGGTTTCTTATCGGATTATCTTGACTATTCTTGTGGGATTACTAGGTTATGTTCCTCGTATGTTGGTGTTACTTTCTAAAGTTGACCTGAGTTCTTCTGACTAGTATAGTTCTTATTATTGATTATTATTTGTCAAAGCTTGTGTTATAGTCTATTGGTTTTATGGATCTGGGTATACGTGGTTGATTCTTGATTTTTCCTATAGATTTATCTCATTATTTCTTTTGTGGCTTTTTAGCCCGCCCTATTTTTTTATCCCTACCTATTTGATCGACTTTTTTCTCTTTTCCTTTTTATTAGTAGTTGTGGTAGTTGGTGATAGACTAGGATCATATTCTAGGTCAGGGTTGGGGTTAGGGTATAGACTAGGGTGTAAGGTGAGGACAGGGTTTAGGTGTGGCAATGGGTTAGGCTTGAGCCTAGGATTGAATTTGGGATCAAGGGTGAGGGGTAGTTGGATTAGGCGGGGCAAGGGTGCTTCCAGGTACAGAGTTGGGTCTTGGAACATCAGGACTCTTCATAATAAGTCCATATAGCTCGTGAAAATTCTTAAGAGGAGAAGAATTAGTATAGCTTGTGTCCAGGAAATGAAATAGTTTGATCTAAGGCGAGGGATGTGGACAGGAATAAGTTGTGGTACTGGGGTAACATAAGGCATAAGAATGGGGTAGGCATCTTAGTAGATGAGGAGCTTAGGAGGAAGGTGGTAGAATTTAAGCGGGTTAACGATAGGTTGTTGTCGATTAAGTTGATCATTAGAGAGTCTACTGTAAACATTATTAGTGCCTACGCTTCACAAGCAGGATTAGACGGGGAGGAAAAGCAAAAATTTTAGGAGTCTTTAGATGAGGTGGTGAGAGGCGTTCCGAGCATGAAAATGCTTTTTATTTGAGGGGATTTCAATGGTCAAATTGGGTCTTTACCAAAAGGTTATGATGATGTACATGACGGTTTTAATTTCAGGAAATGGAATGAAGAAGGAGCTTCTTTTTTGGATTTTGCTAGGGCTTTTGGGTTGTGGGTGGCGAATTCGAGCTTTCCAAAAAGGAAGGAGCACCTTATTACCTTTTGTAGTTTGGTGGACAAGACCCAAATAGACTTTTTTATCTTTAGGAAGGGTGATAGAGCGATTTGTAAAGACTGTAAAGTCATAGCTAGCGAGAATCTTTTGACTCGGTATAAGTTGTTGGTGATGGACTTGGTAATAAAAAAATAAAGTAAGAAGAAGAGTGTGGAGGATCGGCCTTGGATTAAGTAGGATAGCTTAACTTTGGCTAGTACTTTGGAAATAGGGAAGAATTTGACAAGTACGGGTGCTTGGTAGAGTAGAGGGGATGTGGATAGCATGTGGGACACGACTGCTAGTTGCATTTGGGAGACCGCTAGAGAGGTGTTGGGTGTCTCAAGAGGCCAATCGGGCAAATAATGAGGGTACTGGTGATGGAACGAAGAAGTTAAGAGAAAGGTAGTGACTAAGAAAGTGGTTTATACTAAGTTTGTTGAGAGAAAGAATGGGGAGGAGAGTCAGACGTGTTGGGAAGAGTATAAGGTAGCTAGAAGAGAGGCTAAGTTAGTGGTTATAGCGGCTAAGATAACAACTTTTAAGAGCTTATATGCGGCTTTAGGGGGGAATGCGGAGATAAAAAGTTATATAGGATTTCTAAGGCTAGGGAGCGAAGGGATCACGACCTTGACCAAGTAAAGTGCATTAAGGGAAAGGATGGTACAGTGTTGGTTTAGGATGTCATCATTAGGAAGAGGTGGCAGTCCAGTTTTCATAGAATTTTGAAGGATGAAGGGGATAAAGGTTTCATGTTATAGACTTGGAGAACTCAGACAGGTGTTGCAATTATGGTTATTGTAGATGTATCAAGGTTAAGGAGTTCAAGAGGGATATTCATAGGATGCATAGGGGTAGGGCAACTGGGCCAAAAGAGATTCTGGTGGATTTTTAAAGAGCACTAGAGGGGCAAGTCTAGAGTGGCTGATGAGGATGTTTAACACCATTTTTAGGGCAGTGAAAATGCCTGAAACTTGAAGGTGGAGTATGATGATTTAATTAAATAAAAACAAAGGGGACATTTAGAGTTGCAACAACTATAGGGGTATTAATTTATTAAGTCATACTAAGAAGGTTTGGGAAAGGGTGGTAGAGTTAAGCCTGAGGAGGATCATGAATATTTTTGACATTAAGTTCTATTTCGTGCTAGGTCACTCGACTACTGAGTCCATTCACCTTGTGAGGAGATAAGTGGAGCATTTTTGGGAGAGGAAAAAGGACTTTCATATGGTGTGCATTGATCTTTAGAAAGCATATGACAAAGTCCCTGGGAGATTCTGTGGAGGTGCTTGGAGGCTAGAGCGGTGCCTGTGGCGCACACTAGGTTGATTCAGGATATGTACGATTGCGTATATTCGCGTGTGAGGATGGTAAGAGGAGACTTAAAGAATTTTCCTATTTTGACAGGGTTGCACTAGGAATCAACTCTTAGACCTTTTTTATTTTCCTTGGTGATGGATGTTTTGATGCAAAATATTTAAGGAAAAGTGGCTTGGTATATGTTATTTGCTAATGATGTTGTACTAATTGAAGATACTTACAGAGGAGTTAATAATAAGCTGGAGATTTAGACACAGGCCCTTGATTCAAAAGGATTTCAATTGAGTAGGACCAAGACTAAGTACTTAGAATGTAAGTATAGTGATTTATCACAGGAGGCTGACATGGTAGTTGAAGGGTTGGGGTGGGTTGCTCCTCATCTCAAGGAACTGTTCCAAGATACACTTACACAATAAGAACTAGGAGATATATATAAATCAAGAAGTGCAAGAATAAAGTAAATGGAAGACTCAAGGTTTTTATGAGGAAACTCCTTGCTTATTGGAGAAAAACCACGACCTGTCTCCAAGATTTCTAAGTTCCACTATACTCAAGAAAACTTGTTGAATATAAACTCCAAGGATTAGCCTTCCAATCCTTTGTATCCTAGAAAACAACTCTATTACAAGGAAACTCAAGTAGTAACTCCACTGATTTGATCACCAGCTAACTCTAACTAGACTCTACAAGCTAACTCTAGCTTGAACAATCACCTAACTCTAGATGATTACAAAATAAAGGTTTTCACCTCAAAATATGAAAGAGGAACAATATATATTAGGGAAGTTTTGGTTTTCTTATTGAGAAAGAGGAGCAATATATATTATGACATAAGAAAATATAGGATAAATCCCATTGGTGGAGACAGAAAGGTGGCAGGCAGCTTTTCACCAACTTTTATACTTTGTGTCAGCTGGACTATTGACTGTGACAGTGATAGTGAGCCCAACCTATTCCCTAATGCGTAGTAGTTTTTGTCATCACAAAAACTCCAAGGAACAGATGTCAAACTATGAATTTGTCAATCATCAAAACTAAGGACTTAACAGTAATAAAGATTGATTTTTAGTCCATTCAAAAGAGAGAGAGATTCAAGTATCTTGGGTTTATGATTTAGGAGAATGGTTAGATTGACGAGGAAATCACACATTGTATTAATGCAGGGTATTTGAAATGAGGCTCTCTTCGAGAGTCTTGTATGATAAGACGGTGATGCTAAATCTTAAAGGTGAGTTCTATAAAGTGACAGTCCAACCAATTTTAATGTATGAAGTGGAGTATTGGCTAGTTAAGAACTCCCACATCCAAAATTCAAAGGTGGCGGAGATGAGGATGTTGCGATGGATGTGTACTTACCAGGAAAGATAGGGTTAGAAATGAGATTATTTGGGAGAAGGTGGGAGTGGCTTCGGTAGGACAAAATATGAGAAGTGAGGTTACGTTGGTTTGGTCATGTGATAAGGAGGTGCTCGGATACTCCAATATGGGGGTGTGAGAGGCTGGCGATGGATTGTTTTAGGCGGGGTAGAGGTAGGCCAAAA
The DNA here is from genome assembly GCA_030864215.1 of Capsicum pubescens. NCBI lineage: Eukaryota > Viridiplantae > Streptophyta > Magnoliopsida > Solanales > Solanaceae > Capsicum > Capsicum pubescens. The sequence goes on along the minus strand of CM061541.1, from coordinate 229,789,175 downwards.
AAATATTAGAGGGTGGTGATTAGTCATGATATGGAGCAGTTAAGCTTATGGAGGACATGACCCTTGATAGAAAGGTGTAGATGAAGCAGATTAGGGTAGAGGATTAGTGGATAGGAGTTCATTTGTAACAATAGAGGAGAGTGCTTTGTTGGTGTCTGGAGTTTCTTGTTCGTGGTGTTTTGGTGATGTCAATGATTTCGAATAGACAGTTTACAGCATTATCTTGTGGTTGTCTTATTTCCAGTATTAACTAATAGAGTGTTATCCCATTTTGTTGTATGCTTTTATATGTTTTATTTGTTATACTGTTATCTGTCCAGAGTTGGGGGTCTATTGAAAATAACTTCTCCACTTTATCTGAAGTAGTGGTATGGTCTACCTACACATTACCCTCCCCAAACTCCACCATGTGGGAATATACTAGGTATGTTGTGGCTGTTGTTGTTGTTGTAAATGTTTTATTAGGGCCTTAAGTTATCTAGGTCATAGTTTATTTACTATTTCAGAACAATAGTGACATATTACTCGTGTTGAGCACGGGCTCAATATTTATACTTCTTAACTTCAATTTCTGTAGCATTTTGCTTTTTAATTCGTTAAAAAAGAATGTCATTTTCTATTTTAAGGAACAATTTGTTCTTAAATTTTTATTTATTTTTTAATGAAATGATTTTCAAAAGCAGCCCACTCTTTATATGTCATGCCTAATCAAATGGTATCATATAAATTGAAAAAAAAAGTAGCAAAAGTAAAATTTAAAATTTAATTCTCTTTTTCTATGTGTTTTATGCTTCATTTATTTTTAAATAATAAAAACTAAAATTTTGATCATTCAGATTCTAGCTAATAACTATGTGTTTAATTTTTTATTTGAATTTAATCATTTAGATCTCAATAAGTATACTACTCCCATACTCCCATTACACAGATATTACTATTGAAAAGTAGTTCATACGATAATTTTTAATTTATTATTTTGTATCTATTTTAATTTTGTTATTAAATATAATTTATTTTCTAATACTTAAATGATATATAATAACTACTTAGGAGGAATATAGTAAAATTACAATAAAAATACTTGTAAATAAAATTAAGTGGGCACCGTATAAAATATCTAGTTAATTTAAAACACTAAGAGTTAATTTATCATTTTCTGTCTATTTTATTTTTTTTATTAAATGTTGTTAATTTTATATTATTTAGATGAGTTATAATAATTAATTACGGGTGATATAGTAAAATTCACAATTGAAGCAGCTGAAGCAGGCATGTCGACAAGCTGCCTCCTTCAGCAGCTTCATTAGTAATAGATATATTCATAACAGATAATAGATTTGTTCCCTGTTTGTCTTCTCTCTATCATAAACTTCTAGAACCATCCTTCCTCTGTCTGAATTTGTTTTTTTTCTGGTGCTTTTATCCATCAATGTGTGTTTTCGCTGGTGATTTTTTACTTTTAGTTTTGCCCTTAGATTTGAGGATTATGCTTTTATCCATCAATTGTGCTTCTTCATAGATTTGAGAATTGAATTTGGCCCAATCAAAGCACCCTCACCAACCCTGAACCACCCAATAGGGGATCTATACCTACACCCATAAAAATCCTTAAACAAAGCCATCAGAATACTAGCATGGTAACTATTATTATAAGCAAACTCAATTAGAGGTAGATGATCATCCCAATCCCCTTTGAAGTCAATTGCACAAGATCTTAACATATATTCTAAAGTTTGGATGGTTCGCTCAACCTGACTATCTATCTGAGGATGGAAAGCAATACTAAGCTTTATCTTTATACCAAGATCCTTCTGAAATAATTGCCAAAACTGAGAAGTAAACTGAGTACCTCAATTTGAAATAATGGATAAAGAAATCCTGTGGAGTCTTACTAACTTGCGAACATATAACTTATCATAATCTTCAGTCGTATATGTGGTCTTAATTAGTAAGAAATACGCTGACTTGGTCATTCAATCCACGATAACCCAAATGAATCATCCTAATACCTTGTATGAGGAAGTATCATAATAAAATCCATATTGATAGGATCCCACTTCCAACTAGGGATGCCAATATCCTGAAGCGTACCTCCTATTATTTGATGCTCAACTTTCACTTGCTGATAGTTGGGACACTTAGCTAAAAACTCTGTTATGTCTTTTTTCATACTATTCCACTAATAGACTTCCCACAGACCTCGGTGTATCTTGGAAGCGCTAGGGTGAATCGAATACTTAGAACTATGAGCCTCCACTTACACTCTAGATCTCAACCTATTAACATTGGAAACACACAAATGGACCTGATAGCGAAGAACACAATATCCCCCTTTAGAGAAAACCTCCTCTTTTTGCTGATAGATTACATCCATTAACTAACTGAGTATAGGGTCATTACATTATTTTTCCTTCACCTTTTATATAAGAGATGAATTTGAACTATTTAGAACAATCAATCCACCATCATTCGTATCACACAAATGAACTCCCAATTGAACTAATCTATGCACCTCTTTGGCCAACTCCTTCTATGCCTTTTCAACATGGGCTACACTATGAATAGGGAATCTACTCAAAACATCAGTCACCATATTTGCTTTACCCAGATGGTAGAGCACATTTAGGTTATAATTTTTTAATAATGCTAACTAACTCCTTAGGCAAAGATACAACTCCATCTGGTTAAACACATATTAGAGAATTTTTTGGTCTATGAAGACATCCACATGTAATCCATATAAATAATGTCTTCAAATTTTCAAGGTGAACATAACTGTTACTAATTCCAAATTACGAGTCGAATAATTATTCTCATGATCTTTATGTTGTCTAGATGCACAAGCTATAACTCTTCTATTTTGCATCAAAACACATCCTAACCCAACTTTAGATGAATCACAATACATAAAAAAATCCATCTAACTCATCTAGAAAAGCTAATACCGGTATTGAAGTCAATTTATCCTTCAATACTTTAAAAATTTTCTCACAACTATCTAACTATTGTAACTTTACCTTCTTTTATGTCAACTTGGTGAAAGGTGTAGCTATTGAGGAAAAAAACTCAACAAATATCCTGTACTATCCGGCTAAACCTAGAAAGCTTCTAATTCTAGATGAAGTAATAGGCCTAGGCTAGTGCTTTATTACGTCGATTTATGAGATTCTGCATGATTAACTTCACCTGAAATCACATACCCCAAAAAGGTATCTGACTCCAACCAAAATTTATGCTTACTAAATTATGCAAACAACTAGTGATCTTTGAGGGTCTGGAACACTATTCTCAAATAATTTGCATGCTCCTCCTTACTCTGAGAATAAACAAGTATGTCATCAATGAAGAAAATAACGAATAAGTCTAAAAACCCTTATTCATTAAGTCCATAAAAGCTACAAGAGCATTTGTTAGTCCAAAAGACATAACCACAAACTCAAAGTGACCATATCGAGTTCTGAAAGCAGTCTTTGAGATTAATTTTTTAGAAATAACAAGCACCTTAAATCTGGTCAAATAGGTCATTAAGTCTAGTGATAAGGTAATTATTCTTGATGGTGACCTTGTTTAACTGTCTTTAATCTCTACACATTCTGAGAGTACTACTTTTTTTAATGAAGAAAATGAGAGCACCCTATGGATAAATATTTAGTCTGATGAACCCCTTATCCAAGAGATCCTTAAGTTGTTCTTTTAACTCCTTAAGTTCTATTGGAACCATCCGACAAAGAGGATTGGAGATGGGTTGGGTATTCAAAGAATGATCAATCCCGAATTTATTTTTCCTATCAGGAGGTAGCCTAGGCAAATCCTCTGAAAAGACTTTGGGAAACACATTGAATACATGAATAAACTGAAGGTTTAGGGTCTCAGACTTAGTATCCTCAACCTGAACTAGGTGATAGATACACCCCTTAGAGATTAAGTTTTTGGCCTTAATATAGGAGATGAAACAACCCTTAAGAGTTACTGAATTACCCTCCCACTTAAGGACTGCCTTTCTGGGAAACTGAAAGTTTACAATTCTAGTACGACAATAAACTAAATAATAACATGAATGAAGCTAATACATTCCAATGATGACATTAAAATTAGTCATCTCTAACTCTCTTAAATCTTCTGAGGTGACCTTATAAAGAATTATAATAGGATACTTTTTGTAGACTCGTCTAGCAATAACTAACTCTCCAAAGTGGAAACTGTGAAAGGCTCAAAAAGTATTTTAGGACTAATACCAAAATTCACAGAAACAAATGGATTTACAAAGGAAAGATTTGACACTGGATCTAATAATACATAAACATCAACATAAAAGACACAAAGTGTACCAGTAACTACGTCTGGGGAGCTTTTCTATTCTTGGTGAGAGAATGAAACATAAAATTAGTTTGACCTATGACTTCCACCATTACTAGACAAATCAACCTGCTGATGGGTTGGGAAGCTGAGGTAGTAGACTGAGTGTAAGGGAGATTATCCTTACTATTTTGCTTAGTTGATAAAAAATCTCTGACTATATGGCCTAGCTTACCACACCCATAACAACCATGTTTACTTATCATGCACTCGCCAAGATGACCTCTACCAAACTTATTGTAGGTTGGTAAAATATATTCCCTACAAATATTGTCCTTAGATCTAGTGGCCATTGCTTGACTCTACTGCTCGTGCTTACTCCTAAGTGCGGGGGAACTAGGTGAAAATGAAGAAGAAGTTGCCGAACACTCATCAATAATCTATCTCTCCTCATAGAATGGCTCCAGCTGAATTGAGGAAACTCAGGGAGCAACTTAAGGATCTTTAGGATAAAGGTTTCATCCGTTCTAGTGTATCCCCATGGGGTGCACTGATTTTATTTTTGTGCAAGAATGATGGTTCCCATCAGATGTGCATTGACTATAGGCAGTTGAATAAGGTGATAGTTAAGAACAAGTATCCTCTTCTTAGAATAAATGACTTGTTTGATCAGTTGTAAGGTGTCAAATTTTTTTCTAAGATTGATCTTAAATCGGGTATGATCAGCTTAAAATAAGAGAGATAGATATCCCTAAGATAGATTTTCGTACTCGGTATGGGCACTTTGAGTTCTTGGTTTTGTCATTCGGTTTGACTAATTCCCCGACGGCATTTATGGATTTGATGAATAGGGTTTTCAAGCTATTTCTAGATCTTTTTGTCATTTTGTTCATTGATGACATTCTGGTGTATTCTAAGAGCAAAGTGGATCATTCTAATCACCTTCATGTGGTATTACAGGCCTTAAAGGAGCAACAGTTGTATGCAAAATTATCTAAGTGTGAGTTTTGGTTGAACGCTGTAACTTTTCTAGGTCATATTATTTCTAGTGAGGGGATCATAGTGGATCCACAAAAGGTTTTGGTGGTTAAAAGATGGCCTAGACCCATGACACGAACTGATATTCAGATCTTCTTGGGTTTGGCTGGGTATTATAGGAGATTTGTAGAAAGCTTTTCGACAATAGCTGCCCCATTAACTAAGTTAACTCAGAAAAAGGTAAAGTTCTCTTGGTCGAATTCTTGTGAGGGTAGTTTTGAGAAGCTGAAGGATAAGCTAACTTTGGCTCCTGTATTGACTTTGCCTAAAAACAATAAGGGGTTTGTGGTTTACTGTGATGCATATCGGGTGGGACTTGGTGTGTTTTAATGCAGCATAAGAAGGTGATTGCCTATGCTTCTAGAAAGTTAAAGGTGCATGAGAGGAACTATCCTACTCATGATTTGGAGCTTTTAGCGGTGGTATTAGAATTGAAAATCTCACAGCATTATTTATGTGGAGTGCACATGGATATCTTTTATAATCATAAGAGTCTACAGTATGTGTTCACTCAGAAAGAGCTTAATCTCAGGCAGATGAGATAGCTCGAGCTTCTTAAAGATTATGATATGGATCTTCACTATCATCTAGGTAAGGCTAATGTTATTGCTGATGCCCTTAGCAAGTTATCCACAGGGAGTCTAGCTCATATAGATAAGGAGAAGCAAGAATTGGTGAAGGATATTCACCACTTGGCTAATCTTGAGGTCCTTCTAGACTCCAAGAATGATGGTATATTTGTACAAAAAGTATTTCGGTCATCTCTTGGGCAGGGATCAAGGAGAAGCAGATGCTAGACCCTATCTTAATAAATATCAAGGGTGATATAGGTGGGAAAAGGTGATGGTATTTGAGATCAGTGGTGATAGTACCTTAAGTTACTAAGGAAGGTTATGTGTTCCTGACATTGTTGGGTTGCGTGGGAGGATATTAGCTGAGGCGTATGAATCATGCTATGTTGTACACCCCGATTTGACAAAAATGTATCAGATCTCAAGGAGATGTATAGGTGGAATGGTATGAAGAGGGATGTGGCTGATTTTATGGCCAAATACATGGTGTGACAACCGGTGAAAGTTGATCACATGATGCCTAATAGTTTGTATCAGGAAATTAAATTGCCTGAATGAAAGTATGAGGTGGTCAATATGGATTTTGTTACCGGTATTCCTCGATCTTGGAATCAATTTGATTCGATTTGGGTCATCATGGATAGGATGACAAAGTCAGCTCACTTCTTGCCAGTGAGGACTAACTTTTCATCTAAGGACTATGAGAGGTTATATCGTCATGAGATTGTAAAGTTGCATGGGGTACCAGTTTTGATTATCTCTGATCATGGTACACATTTTTGATCTAATTTTTGGCAGTCATTTAAGAAGAAATTGGGGACTAAGGTTAGTCTGAGTACTACTTCACATCCACAGATGGATGGTCAAGCAGAAAGGACTATTCAGACATTAGAGGATATGCTCCACGTATGTGTGATTGATTATGGTGGCAATTGGGTTAAGCATCTATCTCTTGTAGAGTTTGCTTACAATAATAGTTATCATTCTAGATATTAGGATGGATCTTTTTGAAGCATTATATGGTAGGAGGTGTAGGTCTCCTATTGGGTGGCTTGAGGTTGGTGAGGTGGATATGTTTGGTACAGACTTGGTTTATCGGGATATGGAAAAGGTGAAGGTGATTTGAGGTAGGATTAAGGCTGCCCAAAGTCGCCAAAAATCCTATACGGATGTAAGGCGTAGAGACTTGGAGTTTTAGGTTGGGGATAGGGTGTTCCTAAGTGTATCTCCCATGAAGGGAGTAATTTGGTTTGGTAAAAAGGGGAAGCTTAGTCCCCGATATTTTGGTTCTTATGTGTTTTTAAGAAGGATAGGTAATGTGACATATGAATTAGAGTTGCCTTCTAGTTTGATCTCTATTCATCTGGTATTTCATGTCTCCATGTTGAGAAAGTATGCAGGTGATCCTTCATTGATTGTTCCTTTGGAAGGATTGGGTATCTCAGATTTTTTGTCTTATGAAGAGATCTTGGTTGAGATCTTAGATTGGCAGGTTCGTCGATTATGGACCAAGGATGTGGCCACGGTTAAGGTACTATAGCGGAACCACAAAGTGGAAGAGGCTACTTGGGATATTCTCGGCTCTGGATATTCGTGCGTGAGGTATGTGTTCTTGATCACATTTTTATTTTTGAGTTTATGAAAAGAAAAGTTGATTTCCTTGCATCTTTGTTTTATGTCTGTCAAAGGTAAGAGTATATGCATCTAAGGGGTGTAAACTGTGTTTGTACTACCTTGTCTGTCATTCAAGGAGGAATGATCCTAGTGGGGGAGACTGAAATACCCTAGATTTTGGAACCTTAGAAAACTTCCTGGGTTTTTGGTTTTTAGACATCATACGACTTGTGGGTACCAGTCGTATAATGGGATATGGTTAATATGCTCTTGCTCGTATACTAACTAGTGTTGGTTGGTGGGTTGGATTGGTTTCTGTAATGGGTACGACTTTGGTTGTACGAGTTGTATGGTTGGTAACGGTTCATAGGGTTGGGGGTTTTCTTACTTAATTTGAGACTTAGTAAAATAACTTGGATCTGAGAATGAGTGTCTCACCATGAGTCGTGAGTTAGGGTACGAGTCGTACCATTAACTCATATGGTAGACAATGTTCAAACTTTCTTTGATTCTATTTTGTCAGTGATATGGTTTAGGGGTACTAATAGTATGGTTTGGGTATGACTTGGTTTGCGTAAGTCGTATGGTTGATAGTATTGGGTCCAAGGGAGAGACCTAGGGTACGAGTGGTGGTTACCTTATATTGGAGGGTACAACTGGTATGGGGTAGTCGTACCATCTGACGAGATTTTTATACAGTTTAAGTTGAGGGTAATTTGTACATTTCCCATTATAACTCCTTGGGAACCCACGACTTATATACACTTGGGATATTATTTACCCTATTATTCTACTCTTAAACACTTAGAAATTCTCTTAAAACACTCTTTAATTCTCTCTAAGGCTCTTGAGTAAAGGAAGGCTAGGGTTTCATCTAGAGAATCAATTTGGGTCTTGCTAAGGTTATTTCTCTCCATCATCTTCTAATCTAAGGCAAGTTACTCATCACTCATTGTTAGTTCCAACTAAAGGAATATTTTATACAATGTTTTCATGGCATGATTATTGAATAGTTTTGGGGTTTTCAAATATATGTTGGGGTTTTGGTATTAAATATCTTATTATGGTTTTCCTATGTTTTATTTATGTAATTACATGCGTTATTGGTGGTTTAGAAAATTGGTTGCATGGGAATGGCTAATTGGTAATTGGATTTGATTATGGAAACACTATGCCCCCAACATGTTTGATAAAATGCCTATGAGAATGTTTTTACTATATTATTGGACTTTTCATGGAACTATTGCATGGTATGGTTTGGTAATGGAACCTTAAATGGTATAAATGGTTTTGGAATGGTTAAATGGTAGGGTTTTGGTGGTCATAGGTGGTCTAATTGAAAGCCTTGTGAGGTACAAAGGAATCCCCCAAGTAAACATATCAATGAACATCATGTGGGGTATATGGGAATCCCCCAAACAACTAAATAAGGTAGTCTATGGGTACATAGAAATCCCTTATGTTATAAAAAGTTGGCTAAGGACATTGCTTGCAAGCTATAGTCGGTATGACGATACCACTATTCATAGCCTTGGTTAAAATAATGGTATAATGATTTGGTAGGATGGTAATGGTTTTAATTGGGCAATAGTGGTGGGGTGTGATAGCTAACTATGAAGGTATGAGTCCAATGGATGGACACTAGATACTTATGTTTGCCGACATGAGGGTTTGTTATAGCGACCTTATATGATACTATGGGGACACGGGAATCCTCTACGTACATTGTACATATGTATCATGGAGAGCGAAGGGAACTTGGGAATCTCCTACTCTTAAGGTATCTCCGGTTCATGTGGCTACACGCATCGGGGCCCATTCAGGGGGTTACACAGACCCATAAAGCCCATGGGTGGTTCTAGTATGGTTAATCTACACATACCCTAGTTAATGGTTTTAAATGCATGATAAACTAGTTCTTTTACCCGGCATGGTTATATATATGTATATGTATGGTTCTGAATGCATATGGTTGGTTTAATTAGTTTTAACGGTTGGCATTATTTTATCCTTTTCCTGAGTTTCTTGCTAGTGTTCACCCACTAACCCGTATTTAGGCGACTGTATCCCTACGCGATGCAGGAATCGGCCATTCTACTCCTCCTGCATAGTATTTGGATTCAGGATTGGCTATTAGATTACAGTGGTAAGCTTCCATACTCTGGAAGTCTCCATTTCATATCATAGATGTTTTTACATACTTTTGTTATTTTATGTATATTGGTTTTGGCTATGGTTGGAAATATATCCCAATCGTATATTGGTTTTGTTTTGGTTAAAGGCTTTTGTGGAACTACTATTGGCTGGAATGGGCGGGATCTGTAGTGGTGTCAGCCTTAGTATTGGCATTGGTATTAGGGCTGATACCATTGGACTAAATTTATGATTGTTCCATCCTCTTATATTATGTTATGAACAGGAAGTTGGTTATTGTTTGGTTGCTGGTTTATAGTTTGGTTGGGTTACTGGTTAGGTTCAGACGATTGGAGTTGATTGGGTCGGTCACGATCGTAGACCTATCCCAGAGTCTGGAATGGGATAATTATGCTATCTTGTTATATGCTCAAAATTTAGCCGACTCAGGGCAGCGGCTGGAGGTTGAGTTGGGTAACAAGGGTGGTCCCCGGTCCTAATTGGACTTGGGATGCCCATTACAGGAAGTACCTGGGTCAAGTCGTGTCACTCGAGTATTCCTCTACTGAACCACTAGGATCGAGAGACTTTGGACTTCTCCTAGTGGCAGCGGCCATCGTCTTCTCCATAGATTTAGGTGTCATATGTACTTGAAAAACTAGTTGTTAGTTCCAACAAAAATGTGGGATAGCAAAAGTTGAAGAAAAACTCAAAATTCAAAAAGCTCAAATTTTCCCTCAATTTTCACATCCCTATAACCTATTTGAAACCCCAACAAGTACAATTTACAAATGCCTATCATAAATCACATCTTTCAAAGCAAACAAACATTCTCAACTAATGGAATTATTTAGATTCATTAAAGTTCAACTTCCGATTGGGGCCTAACTTTAGAAATTTCTTCAAAACAAGGCCCTACATTATGTTTTAGGCTACTTCAAGGCTCCTATACACAAGCATGATAGATTCTATATATTTTTCAATAAAATACACATATGAACATGTTTAAACAAAAAATAAATCAAGCCATAACCATTAGGAGCCAAGAAAGTTACCTCTTATATGAAGAACCAGAAGTGAATAATGAAGAACTCAAGCAAAACCAAAGTTGAAACTTGTTTTTGGTGTGTCGAGACAAGTTGGTATCTCAAATAAGTGTCAATTTAACCTTTACTTAAGTGTGGGGTTAGTTTGTGTTTTAACAGGAAAGTTTGAATTCTAAGAGAAAAGTGAAAATTCAAGGATTAGAATGAGTTAGAATAAGGTTAAGTATGTTTTTATATAGGTGGGGGCTATTTTAGGTCATATGTAAGTTTTGGTGGGCCCAAAATTTAAATAAAAAATGGGCCCAAAAATAGCCTACCTGCGATTAGGCTGTAGACGCAGGTGCCACCTGCGGCAAGCAGGTGTTGTGCGCATATGTCGAACCAAAAATCTTGGTCAGCTTTCCTACAACCTGGACTTGGTGTTTCGATATTTTTTTGATACTTATGGTCCCACAACCTAAGTGTTAGGTCCCAAAAGTAAATTAGATTTCAAAGTCCATAACTTACTATTTTTCAGCCTCAAAATTTCAACTTTTCAACTTATTACTCAACTTATCGTGTGGGACTTGTGATCTTATGGGCTGATTACATAATCACCTTACCTGGAAATCGATTAATGTAGCAATTTTTACCGTATTTTTGGTAAGGTGCAAAATATAAAAACCTACAAAAAGACATAAACAAAAAAAAACATAAACACTAACAATAGTAGGTTGCCTCCTACTCAGCGCTTGACTTAACATCGCAGCATGACGTGGCTATGCTGGTTACTCAGACTACACCAACAAGCCCATGGGTTGTCTTCCATGAAGTACTTGACTTAACATCGTGGCACGACACGGGTATCTTAGCTACTCAAAATTCATCAAGATACACATAGGAGTATCCTCCAGGGTTATCAATACAATCAATCACCGATACTACCCTTATATCGGTTGGCTGCTTCATTGACTTTCGAATGTTGAAAGTAGCCTTCTCACCGTTGACTTGGAATTTTAGTTCACCTTTCTCCATGTCAACTATAGCTCTACCTGTAGCCATAAACAATCTCCCCAATATAATGGACATCTCAGTGTCAACCTCACAGTCCAGGATGATAAAGTCAGCCGAAAAGATGAAGTTATCCACCCTCACGATCACGTCAAAACAAATTCCCACAGGATTTTTCACTATGAGGTCAGCCATCAATAGCCGTATCAAAGTCAATTTTGGAGGGTTCAAGCCCAGTTGCTTGAATATGGCCTGTGACATCAAATTTATGTTGGTCCCTAAATCACACAAGGTTTTGGCAAATAAGGAAGACCCAATAGTGCATGGTATAGTAAATGCTCCGAGATTTCCCTTTTTCTGTACCAAAGACCTAGTTATGAATGCACTGCAATGGTGCACACCATCAACATCCTCAATTGTCGCTCATTTCATCCTCGTGACCATGAACCTAGCGTATCCAGGCATCTACTCTAATGCCTTAAGAAGAGGAATGTTCAATCTCAATTCTTTCAGCATCTTAATGAATTGCTTAAACTTACCTTCCTCTGTTTTTTGCCTCAATCTCTGAGGATAAGGTGGGGGAGATCTTGGAGTTTATCTGATTTCTGGATCAGTGACCGGACCCTTACCTTTATCTTCAGCAGCTTTACCATTATCACCTATTACTTTCTCAAACTCAAAAGCAGGTGTCTCTCCATCAGTAGTTTCTACAGCAGGTCGTGGGGGATCCATAGTAGTGATACCACTCCTCGTGGTAATAGATAGTGAATGACAATCATTTTTTAGATTTTGTACTATGTTGCTCGGAAGGGTACCAGGCTGCCTTTGGTTCAGAGTTGCTGACATCTGCTCGAACTGGTGCTCCAACTGCTTGATAGTAGTGGCATGTGACTCGACCTTTTGGGTCAATCCTGAAATACCTGTATTAATCTCCTTAAGGATGATCTCTTGATTTTCCTTACCCTTCACTAGCTTAGCAAGCATCCTTTCCATTCTAGATTCCATATCTTGTTTGCCAAGTGGAAGGTATCTATCTCAGGAGGCACCAATAGCATAAGTGTTAGATTCTCACTCAGCCTCCCAAGTTTGCCACCCTCGGTTAGTGAGCGAGATCTGATCTAACATCTCCAAAGTTGTCTCCCAGCATAGTCTCATAAAATCATCTCTAAATATAGTGTTTGCCATGGATCTAGAATTGATGGTCAAGGCTCAATAAAATATCTCCAGTAAGATTTCCCCTGACAACTGATGATTGGGCACCATACTCAGTTTTTTCTTGAACGTGAACCTAGCCTCGTACATAGACTTTGACTGTAGCTACCTGAAATTATAAATCTTATCCTTAAGTTGCAACATCCTGTATAGAGGAAATAACTTGTTTAAGAATTTCCTGTGCAAATTATTCCATGTAGTGATAGAGCCTCTTGGCAGTTCCCCTAACCATAAAGATGGTTCTCCTGTAAGTGAGAAGGGTAAAAGCCTCAGTCTAAGTGCTTCCTAATTCACCCCTAGATTCGTATATGAACTGCAGATCCCAATAAAATTGGCAAGGTGAAAATTTACATCATCTGTAGGCAGACCTGCAAACACACCTTTCATATTTAGAAGTTGGATCATTGTACTTGTGATGTCAAACTTGATTCCTGGGGGTAAAATAAGAGGAACTATAGCTCCAGTCTCTTTCGGTTCAATGTATCTCAGATCTTCTTCATCATTTATATATGGTTGCACGTACTGGTATGTTGGGATCATTTGAACACAGGCAGCTCCAACTCTATTCTAATTTCAACCAAGTGTTGTTCAGTGGTCTGCTACTTGTCTCTACTCATCTAGCTCTACCTTCCTAGCTACTCGTCGAGCTTCTTATTTTTCCCCCCTCTCGGCTTTATATTGAGCTAATAGCTCACCAGTCTAACCATCAATAATATATTATACTTCATTGGGAGGAGGGGGAGGTATAATATCATGAGCCCCTTAGGGAGGTTCATCTCTTTTCTGCTCAGACATCCTACTTGGTGTTTGTAGGATCCTCTCTGGATTCGAATCCACGGGGTGTAAGGGATTGCCTTTACTCCATCTACTAGGCATACACCGGTGTATACCCAACTATGGAGAAAAATAAAAATAATAACCCAAAATCTGCAACAACTTCAAATCACAAACCAACACCATATTCCTCGGCAACGGCGCCAAAATTTTGATGAAGTCCAAACAACACCTCCTAGTAGATGATAATATGATCTCTATCAAAATATAGTAACCCAAAAAAGTTAGGGTCGAATACCAAGGGAACACGTGGCTTTGCAATCTCAGTAGTTGTAGTCAACAGGCAGAATAAGAAAAGTAAATAAGGGGTTTTGTATAATAATCTCGAGAAAGTAACTATATTAACTTCTATTGTAATCATTGTAGATGAACACTAGGATTGCATTCCCCCTGGCTTCTCAACTCCATAGGCTTATCATGCATTATTGAACCAACCCAATACCTTGCATGTAGAATCGATAAGTTATGTAGCTTCTACAGTCTTTTGGACGAGTAGAAGGATTTCACCCTTTACTTTTTGAGTCTCAGTATGTCACCTTACTAACCCTTATCTTGATCTCAGTTAACTTTTACCTTTTGAGTCTCTAGTTACTATATGACAATTAATGGTCATTCACTAAATTCCATTGTAGCATGGATCAACAATTAACTTCAAATTACTATTGTCTTTATCTTTTACTAGTGTGTAAACCCATTAATGAATCTATTATAATAAAGATAAAGCAATGCCTGCCATGGGTATTGGTTCAGATCAACAATCGTACTTTCCCTACTTTTTTAATTCACCAGGGTTTGCACAACCCTAGCTATGAGTTTTAGCCGCTCGTGATTGTGAAGAAATCAATAACATTCATAATAGAAAGCATAGATGAAATCACAGTGATAAGAAGTGTAAAAACCCACAACCAAAACTGAATTATTCAACTCGAGTCAATAAAAGAGAATCTCAATATCAAAATCGGATCTTGGAATCAAAATATATTTATGAGTACAAAAGTGCGTAACTCCTACTAAAAAGTACATAAGGGTTATTTATAGTTCATGAATAAACCCTAAAACCAAAGCCCAAACAAAATAGGAGAAAATTAGGTCGGTGGCCATATGTGGTCTGTACCCGCGGTCTAGCCCTGGGCACAGGCAGTACGTGTAGTCCTGACACTGGGTGTAGGTACAAACTGTAGGTACCAGGATCAAAAAATCCTACAAGTTCAGCTCTCGGTATTATGGACTTCTGGTATTAGCTTTGCCTACATGCAGTCGTAGGTCTTACATGCGGCCACATGTTGACTTGGTAAGTGCCGGGAGTAATTTTTCAGCTCTTCTTTGATTCTCAAACATGCTTTGATCACAAACAAGCTGTAATACATCCTGAATATCCATAATTTCTCCAAAAAGTCACCAAAACACCTTTTTTACTAACTTAGTATACAAAACATGGTTTCCTGTAAAACATACCCAAAATAGATCATATCTAACAAAATAACCTCAGAAACCTACATATTTTCCTCATTTTAATCATTGAAAGTGCTATATTTCTATAGCACATCAGGATTACTTTATGACTTTACTATTCCTTCGGTCTTGGTTTTGGCTATGGTTGGGGGCATATCCCAGTCGGATATTATTTGGTTTTGACTAGAGGCTTTGTTAGACTACTGTTAGCATGGGCGGTGTCGGTATTAGTATTGGTATTGGCATTGATACTGGCATCGGTTGATTTTGGTTATAGACTTATTCTAATGTTTTTAAATTTAAATTCTCTAATTTTGTTATATTCTTGAAATTCGGCCGACCTTCGGGTGTGGTGTGTTTGATTTGGATAGGTACAGTGGCTATCTCTGATCTACGTGGGACTTGAGATACCCATCAGAGCCAGGATCGAGTTTGGTTCATGACACTTTAGAGGTGGTATAACAGAGAGCAAAGATGCCAAAGGCTTCTTGAAAGAAATTGCAGACCGATTTGTTGCTAACGAAAAGGTTGAAACATGTACTACTCTTAATAAGATAGTTTCAATGTGATAGAAGGAAAACAAAAATATAAGAGAGTACATTATGAAAATGACTAATCTTGTGACAAAACTTAGGGCCTTTAAGCTTGAGTTGTCTGACAACATACTTGTGCACCTAGTTTTGATCTCTCTTCCAGCATAATTTACTCAATTTAAAGTTGCATATAATACTCAAAAAGAGAAATGGACTTTGAATAAGTTTATAGCTGAATATGTGCAGGAAGAAGATAGACTTAAACAAGAGAATATTGAAAGTGCTCAATTGGCATCTACTTCTAAAACTAAAACCACTTCAAATAAGTGAAAAAGGAGTAAAACTAAGGAAACTGTAGATGAAGGAACATCACGGTCCAAGAATCCTAATACTTGTTTTTTTAGCAAGAAAATTGGTCATAAAAAAAAAGAATGTTCCAAGTATGCTGGCTGGCGTGAAAAGAAAGGTAAACTTCTCAACTTTGTTTGTAGAGAAGTTAATTTGGCTTGGTACCTAGTGACACTTGGAGCATAGATACGAGTGCAAATACTCACGTAAGTTCTACTATACAGGATTGTCTAAGGAGCCGACGCCGATTGATATTTAAAGATACATCTATGTGGGAAATGATAATAAAAAAGTTGTTGAGGTTATTGATGTCCTTAGAATTCTATTAGATACTGATTTTTATATGAAATTAGAGGAAATATTTATCGTACCATCATTTAGATGGAATTTAATTTCTATTTCTTATTTGGACATATTTGGATACAATTGTTCTATTGGAAATGGAATTGTTGTATTTCTCTAAATTCAATATTGTTGAAACTGGTACCCTAATTGATAAGTTATGCAAATTAAATAGACAAGCCTCATACAGCAATGAAAACCTGTATTCAATTAACTTTGGTACTAAGTGCAGATTAACAATTTGAATTCATCAATGTTATGGTATAAGCGACTAGGTCATATTTCTAAACGAAGAATACAAAGGCTTGTGTCAGAAGAAATTTTTGATTCCCTTGATTAATCAAATTTTGAAGTTTGTATAGAATGTATTAAGGAAAAACAAATGAATATAAGGAAAAGAGGTGCTCGTAGGAATAAAGAACCTTTATAGTTGATACATACAGACACTTTTGGATCGTTTCCTGTGACTTCATGGAATGGTAAACAATATTTTATTAACTTTATATATGACTACTCTCATTACAAATATCTCTATTTAATTCATAAGAAGTCACAATCTTTGAATGTTTTTATATTTTCGAGGTTGAAGTTGAAACTCAATTAGATAAGAAAATTAAGATTTTCAAATCTGACTGTGGAGGAGAATACTAGGGTAGATATGATGGATCAAGTGAACAACGTTTAGGAACTTTTGCAGAGTATTTGACAGAGTGTAGGATTGTACCTCAATACACTATATCAAGGACTCCAAGTCAAAAATGGTGTATCTGAGAGATGAAATAGAACTCTTAAGGATAAGGTAAGAAGTAAGATAAGTTATTTTTCTTTACCTGAATAGCTTTGGGGAGAAGCAATAAAGAATGTAGTTTACATACTAAATAAAGTTCCAAGCAAAGCGATAGTTAAGACTCCATACGAGTTGAGGACTGGTAAGAAGCCTAGTATTTGGCACTTGCATGTCTTGGAATGTCAAGTGAAAGCAAGGCCTTACAATCCTAATGAAAATAAAGTTGGAATCAAGAACTGATAGTTGTTACTTTATAGGTTACTCAGAAAGATTGAGAGGTTTTAAGTTTTATGACTCCTCAAATAGATCTTTTTTTGACATAGAAAATACCAAATTTATTGAGGATGTTGATTATAGTAGAAGTAATTGTTACATCCCGGGTTTTGAACCCTTGTAAATTTCCTAAGCTTTGGACCTCTTTGGCTTGGAATGACTCAATGGAGTCACTCGTACCCTTGGGTACAACTCATGAGTTGTCTTGAGGGTCCAATCGTACCTTAGGAAGTAAGGTTGTCTTAGCTACTGCCCAAGGTATGAGTCTTATGGGTAAGAGTAGTATAGGAGCATACGAGTGGCATGGGGAAAGTCATATGGTGCATGTGTGTGTTATCTTATGGAATTTATCCACTATACGGATGATGGGTATGATTGGGGGTGTCACTCATACCCATTAGGTACAAGTGAGGAGGGTGACTCGTATAGAAACCAGTAGGTAAGATCATGGAAAGATTTGTTATGAGTTGGGGTACCACTCGTACCCTTAAATACGAGTGGTAAGGGAGAGTCGTATCCCTAGGCATGGTTTATTTATAATTTTAAGTCAAGGGTAGTTTAGACATTTCCTACTCCTAAACCCTATTGTCCTCACATTATATATCCCTATATGGCCTTCCATAACACTTATTAAAGGATCATAACACATTAAATACTCTCTCAAACCCACTCTTGGAAGATTGGAGGCTAGGGTTTCTCAAGTGTTCTTCAAAAGGATCAAACGTTGACATTTCTTTCGTGAATCTTCATGTATAAGGTATGAACTCCTTCCCTCATTGTTATTTCAAAATAAAGGCATGTGTATTATGTTTGAAATATTGGTTTATGAATCTATAATGGTGGGTTTCGAAATATTGTTGAGGATCATTATATATATGGTATGGTAGTGATTTAAATTGTGTTTTTACATGTTTTTGGTAATGGTTCACATATGTGGTTGGTTTTTGGTAATGGTTTAACTAATGGGTCTTGACTAACCCTAATTATGGTGATTTACACATTGCTTTTGGTCTTGGAAAAAGGTGTGCCCTCAATATGTTCGATAAAATGCCTCAAAGAATGTTTTCACTCTATTATTGAACTTTCATTGGAACTCTTGTATGGTTTGGTTTGGTAATGGAACTATAAATGTTTTTTCATGGTTTTGCATAGTTTACGTTGCTTAAATTATATAAATTCTTTAAATTTTTGGCATGATCTAAAATGGTTTGGATTGGTTTAGAAAGGTAAAGGTTTTGGTGGCCATGATTGGTCTATTTTGAAAATATTGTGGGATACATGGAAATCCCATAAGTGAATGCATTAACGGAATTGGTTTAAATGGTTTGGAAAGGTAAAAGTATAAATGGTTGTGCTTGTGGGGAAAATGTAAGTCCCCCAAGTGGTTTAATATTGTATATGGAAAGGCACTTGAAAGTCCCCTTAACCTAAATAGTTTGGCTATGGATAAATACTTGCAAGTATGGGTGGTATGACGATACCGCTAGTTATTGAATAGCCTTAGTTAATAAACAGTAAATGGATTGTTTGGATATGGTTTTAATTTGGGCATTAATAGCAGGATATGTAGCTAAGCAGTGAAAGGTGGAGGTTTCGGGGGGACCAAACCTGTAAACTCTTATTTGCCGATATGAGGGGTCTTGATGACCATATGCGTGAGTTATATTTTATATTAAGGGATGTACTATTCATCCCATGGGATATTTCCTGGTCATGCAGCTATACGCACTAGGACCCTTTCAGTAGGGGAAGCTGAAACCATACGGCCCATGGGTGTGGTTAAATGGCAAGGTTACACAACCCAGGTAAATATTTTAACGGCATGCTAAACCCAGTTCCCTTTCCCGGCATGGTTATATATATATATATATATAAGTATGGTTTATGTGCATGGTTGGTTTTACTTGGTTTTCACTGGTTGGAATTATTTTATTCTTATCCTGAGTACATGCTAGCGTTCACCCCCTAACAAGTCTATTGGCATCTGTATACCCAAGCTATGCACGAATCAGCCATTCTACTCCTCTTGCTTAGTGATCGAATTCGGGAACAACCATTAGATTAAAGTGGTGAGCTTTCATAGTTTAGAAGGCATCTATTTCATATCATGGATTACTTCATATGTATTTCTTAACTTTCATAGACTTTGGTATGGTATGGATTGGTTAGGTCATATATATATACATACGTTGGATTATTATACTCGTTTTTGGTTTATGGTTTTTGCATTGGTTTGGTCGGTTATTGGGTGGATTGACTTAGTTGGGTTGGTCTCGGTTATAGACTTATTCCAGAGTCACCACAGGGATAAATATGTTATCTTATTATTTGTTTGGAAATAAACCAATTTAAGGTATGCATATTGGGGTTGGATTGGGTAACAGGGGTAGTCCTCGGCCTTAGTTGGGCTTAGGATTTCCCATTATGTCTAGGCCCTAGCTTAGGTCGTGATAATTTTGTATCAGAGCTTTAGGTTTCGGGTTCATAGGGTGTCCACAAATCCATGTCTAGTAGATTCTTGCTTATCTATATGTTGTGCACCACACTTATAATTAGGAGGATAAGAGGCATTTAGGAATGTTTCACTTTCTTGGTTATTCTACTTTTGGGCTATGGAGTCCAAGGTCTTGAACTCTTCTCTGAATTTTCTTCGGTTTATCTTTCTGATTATGTCCTCTCAATGATCTAAAGTCCGTGGAAACTCACATGTCCCACTCAAGGACAACATGAATGGATCTAGTCCAACTCATGAGGCACAGACTCGATCAAGGGTCGTAGCTTTTGGTTTTCCAGTAGAGTCTCACCGATCTCTACTAACCCTATTTTGGAAGGAGGGACTCATTCTTGGTTATCTCACGTAAAGGTTACCAATGTCGAGTTTCATCATTCTAATAATCTTTGGACCTAGATAGTGGCAACTCTGTCACACCATTCTGATCCTATTAGTACGAGGAGGAATGGGGTAAGGTTGGGAAATAGGTAAGGTAAGGAGTCTAGGTAGTTTTGGTCAGTTGGGTCATATACATTGGGAGTGTCCCATAAGTATTAATGCATAGGCAAATAGAATATTGGTTACTACTTCTAGTTTTGGTATTGGTCGGGATTGTCTCAAAGTTCTTACTATTCTTTGGGAGTTTGAGGCATCTTCTGGTGCCAACACTGGTATGTTGAAAACTCTTCTCTTTATGGTGTGTGTGTGTGTAGTTTACTTAATCTGGGGTTCTCTCTTTTTTGTGATCCCATTTGTGGGTAAGTGTTTTGATTATAGTCCTAAGGTTATTTTAAAATCTTTTCTCTATCTATTTCTACACAGTATGTAACTTTGCAATTGCCAAAAGAGTCTATGAGGTATCTGGTATTTGTTGGTAATAAAGGGGTCTTGGTGGAATTATTTGACTTGGATGTTGTAGATTTCAATGCCATTCGAGAATGAAGGGGTTGCACTCGTGCTATGCACCATTAGGATGTGGGATCCATATTAAGGTTGTCTTTCGGCTCCCTAGTGAGCCAGTTATGGAATGGGAGGGTGGATTCATTCCCTATCTATTAAGGGAAAGGTTGTATTCTATCTTAGAGCTCGAAGATTGGTCTCCAAAGGGGTGTCTCTATTATCGGTTGGTCCGGCTTACAGATTCTAACCCAGAAGGTCTTTCCTTATATTTGGCTTTGGTGATGCATGAATTTCTTATGGTCCTTCTAATAACCCTCATGGTGTCTTTCTAATAGGGAGACTAGTTTGGGATTAGTCTCGTTTCGGACATTTGTCGAAATTTTTATTCTTTTTGTATAGTATGGTTTCGGTAGAGTTAAAGGATCTTAAGAAGAAATTAAAATATCTCCTAAGTGAAGGTTTCATCAGTCTTAGTATTTTCTGTGGAGTGTCTTCATTCTTACATGCATAAAGAGGAATAGTTCCCTGGAAATGGGTAGGTTGTTGGTGGGTGACTAAGGAATTTAGGGTGTCCTTCTAGTGGGGGCGTACCTTATAAGTGTATTCCATTTTATATAGGGTACTTTACTTGTAGTGTGTGGTGGTTGATAGGCACTAAGTGTGGATCTTAGATGTTTGATTTTGATCAAGGGAGTATTTTAGCTCGAGAATAGCAATGCGAGAATTGTGAAGGTAAGTTGGTAGGTTAGGGGTTAAGTCAGGGGATGGAATAGATCATGGAGCATGCATGTATCTTTGTCCCAATACTTGTACTTTATTGATGGCAAGCAATTGATTTCTAAATTTGTGGTTTTGAAAGTGGATTTTGGCATAATTGAGGATTTTGACAAATTAATCACTTAGTTGATTTTTCATGGATTATGATGCATTATTCATGTTTTATTAATGTTTATGAACATTATAGGATGCATGCGAATGGTAAATGGATTTCAGGGTACTGCGATTCCCCAATTACTTGGTTTTGGTTATAGAAAACTTTATATCCCCAAATTGTTTATGAGATTGCCATTGAATATAATTTTGTTATATGGTTTGACTACTCTTAAATCTTCGTGTTGCATAAATGATTAAAGGAATCATGAATTGGTTTTGATTAGATTCGGATTATTTTGAGAAGGCCTTGGTGGCCATGGTTTGATTTTGAAATTATTTTGGCTTAATTGGAAACCTTGGAGTAAATTGGGTCTTATGATTTTTTCATGTCTATGTCGGGCTCTAGATAGCATTTGGTTGAATGAGGTTTTTGGGTATAGGAAAACCAAGTGTCTCTAGTGTACGACCTCGGTGACGCCAATTAGGGTGGAGTGTTATGCTTGTATAGGTAATGGGATGAAGGTTGATGATTAGCCTTAAATTTTCTTTAATGGTCGACTAAAGGGGAAGGTAGGGTTGCATATTCTGGTGCTTCTCTTCTATCGGTTAAGAGAAGTACTCTACTAGTGTTATAGGCATTCTTATAGCACTTATGCTTGAGGTTCACATCTTGCGTTTTCCTTATTCCCTAGATATGAGTCTTGACCTTATGTTAAGTTACTCATGGTATATCTGTGGTTGTGTTTCTTTCGATGTCCAGTCTAAGGACTTCTTTTATGGTATAGTTTTGTCGGGATGGTTTTTTATTTTGGTCCAGGTGGTTGTTATAAAGTACTTCATGCCTTTGGAATCGTGTCTTATTCCGTAGTCTTACTTTGGGAGGCATAGATAATTCTTATACTTCAGTTCCTTAATGACTCTTCTCATGTTAGAATAGTAGTGCCTTGGGAAGCATGGTGATTTTTTGAAATGGGAAATGTAGAATTCCCTAAGTGGAGGAGAGTATCGGGTGGCTACTAGAGTTACGATTTCAGAAGGTGTGGTAAGGTTGTTTTTATGATAAATGGTTAGGAAAGGAATAGGTGATGAAAATCCTTGTAGAAATAATAGAGGGTGCTAAATCTTTTGGTGGATAGATTATACCGCAGGTATATAAGTGGTAGGCTTGAATGTCGTGATTGGTAGATATACCCATAGTTGTGTTGGGAACTTAAGAGGTTTGGTAAGGCATGGTTTTATGAATTATTTTCGTGGCATAGTAGTTGTTCAGTTTTTGGTGTTCAATCATAGGTTGGGGATTTTGGTTATAATGGTTGGATATGGGATTGCTCATGTCCTTTACTCATAGTTCTATATAATGGTAATGGAAGCGGAGTAGCGCTTTGGGATAAATATGATAAGTAGAGCCTGGAGGCTTAAGTTAACTCCTTTTAGTTTTAAATAGGCTTGAACATGGAATTGGTGGTGTATAGTTAGACTCAAGATCTTGTAGTGATGTATCTCAGTAAATTCTAAGATGGATTGGATTTACTCTTTAGCATAAGTTCCATTCATTCGGTATCCCATGTGCTTGTGTTGGGGTAAGGTGTAGTTGGTTCCTTGGGGTGGTATATCTCGAATTCCTTATTCTTTAATAGGAATCTTGGATTGGTAAGTTCGCCATTTGATAACAAGAGGTGTGGCTTCAAAAAAGATTCCATGGTGAAACTAAAAGTCCAAGGAAGTCATTTGGGATACAGAGGTGGACATGGAGTCCAAGGATCCGCGTTGGTTCTTTATTTCTGAAATTCATGTGTAAGGTGTGTGTTCTTCAACACATCTTTATTTTCTAACTTGGTTAAAGGTGAGGAATGGTTCCTCTTGCATCTTTGTTTTCTAACTTAGTTAGAGGTCGGAATGAAAGTGTTGGGGTTTGAATCGTGCTTGGGGTATGTGATAATCTTCTCATCTTGGTTTGTATCCTTTTATTCTCTCTTGGTTGGGGGGAAATTTTGATGTGTGTTAAGGTGTTATCTCGTGCTTGTCCTTACCCTTACCTGTCATTCGAGAAAGAATGATCCTAGTTGGGGAGAAAGTTACATCCTGGGTTTTGGACCCTTGCAAATTTCCTAATCTTTGGACCTCTTTGGCTTGGTAAGACTTAATGGAGTCATTCGTACCCTTGGGTATGAATCGTGAGCTATCTTGAGGGACCAATCATATCCTAGGCAGTAAGGTTAGCTTAGCTAATTCACAAGGTATGACCCATATGGGCAAAAGTCGGATAGGAAAATACAAGTGGCATAGGGCAAGTCGTATGGTACATGTATGTGTTGTCTTGTAAAATATGTACACTATACGGATGGTGGGTACGATTAGGGGTGTCACTCATACCCAATAGATATGAGTGGGGAGGGTGAGTTGTATAGAAACCAGTAGGTAAGCTCATGGCAAGGTTGGGTATTAGTTGGGGTACCACTCGTACCCGTGGATACGAGTGGTAAGGGGGATCGTACCCCAAGGCGTGGTTTGTTTATAATTTTAAGTCAAGGGTAGTTTGGATATTTCCTAATCCTAAACCCTATTGTCCTCACATTATATATCCCTATATGGACTTCCATAACACTTATTAAAGGATCATAACACATCAAATACTCTCTCAAACCCACTTTTGGAAGATTGGAGGCTAGGGTTTCTCAAGTGTTCTTCAAAAGGCTCAAAGGTCGATATTTCTTCCATGAATCTTCGTGTATAAGGCATGTACTCCTTCCCTCATTGTAATTTAAAAATAAAGGCATGGGTATTGTGTTTTAAACAATAATTTATGAATCTATAATGGTGGATTTCGAAATATTGTTGAGGGTCTTTATGCATATGGGTTGGTATTGGTTTAAATTGTGTGTTTACATGCTTTTGGTAATGATTCACATATGTGGTTGGTTGTTGGTTATGGTTTAACTAATGGGTCTTGAATAACCCTAATTATGGTGATTTACACGTTGGTTTTGGTCGTGGAAAAAGGTGTGCCCTCAACATGTTCAATAAAATGCCTCAAAGAACGTTTTCACTCTATTGTTGAACTTTCATTGGAACTCTTATATGGTTTGGTTTGGTAATGGAGCTCTAAATGTTCTTGGATGGTTTTGCATGGTTTGCATGGTTTACATGGTTTAAATTATATAAATTCTTTAAATATTTGGAATGGTCTAAAATGGTTTGGATTGGTTTAAAAAGATAAAGGTTTTGGTGGCCATGATTGGTCTATTTTGAAAACCTTGCGGGATACATGGAAATCCCACAAGTGAATGCATTAACGAAATTAGTTTAAATGGTTTGGAAAGGTAAAAGGCTAAATGATTATGCATGTGGTGAACATGGAAGTCCCCCAAGTAGTTTAATATTGTATATGGAAGGGCACTTGAAAGTCCCGTTAACCTAAATGGTTTGGCTATGGATAAATTCTTACAAGTATAGGTGGTATGACGATACCACTAGTTATTAAATAGCCTTGGTTAATAAATGGTAAATAGATTGTTTGGACATGGTTTTAATTTGGTTATTAATGGCAGTATGTGTAGCTAAGCCATAGAAGGTGGAGGTTTCGGGGGGACCGAAACTGGAAACTCATATTTGCCGATATGAGGGGTCTTGATGACCATTTGTGTGTGTCACATTTTATATTGGGGGATTTACTAGCCATCCTATGCGATATTCCCTGGTCGTGCGGCTACACGCACTAGGACCCTTTCAGTAAGGGGAGATGAACCCATACGACCCATGGGGGTGGTTAAAGGGTAAGGTGCACAGCCCAAGTAAAGGTTTTAATGGCATGCTAAACCTGATTCCCTTTCCTAGCATGGTTATATATATATATATAAGTATGGTTTATGTGCATGGTCGGTTTTACTTGGTTTTCACTAGTTGGCATTATTTTATCCTTATCCTGAGTACATGCTGGGGGGGCAGGTTTAATGTGGTTGACTGATTTGTTCAATGCCATTTTCAATACTGCGAGAATGCCTGAGGCTTGAAGATGGAGTACGATAATTCCATTATATCAAAACAATGGTGACATTCAGAGTTGCAAAAACTATAGGGGTATTAAGTTGTTGAGTCACACTATGAAGATTTGGGAGAGGGTGGTTGAGCGGAGATTGAGGAGGGTCGTGCCCATTTTGGAGAACCAGTTTGGTTTTATGCCTGGTCGCTCGACGACAGAGGTAATCCACCTGGTGAGAAGATTGGTGGAGCAGTATAGGGAAAGGAAGAGAGATTTGCACATGGTGTTCATCGATCTGGAGAAGGCGTATAACAAAGTCCCTAGGGAGGTTATTTGGAGATGCCTGGAGGTGAGAGGAGTTCCAGTGGCATACATTAGAGCTATTAAGGATATGTACGATGGAGGGAAGACTCGGGTGAGGACGGCGGGAGGAGACTCGGGCATTTTTCGATCGAGATAGGTTCGCACCAGGGTTCGACCCTAAGCCCATTCCTATTTGCATTGGTGATGGACATTTTAACGCAGAGTATTCAAGGTGAGATGTCGTGGTGTATGTTATTTGCTGATGATGTAGTGTTGATTGATAAGTCGCAGGGGGGGAGGAGGGTATGAATGAGAAATTGGAGGTTTGGAGGCAAACCCTTGAATCTAAAGGGTTTAGGTTAAGTAGGTCCAAGACGGAGTATTTAGGATGCAAGTTTAGTGACACAAGTCAAGAGGACGGTGTGGTGGTAAGGTTGGAATCTCAGGATATTTGTAAGAAGGATAGTTTCAAGTATCTTGGATCTATGATTCAGGGAAATGGCGAGATTGATGAATATGTCTCTAAATGTATTGGAGCTGGTTAGATGAAGTGGAGGCTCACCTCGGGAGTGTTATGTGATAAGAAGGTGCCCCATAAGCTTAAAGGAAAATTCTACAGAATGGCAGTCCATCCGGCAATGCTGCATGGAATGAAGTGTTGGCCAGTCAAGAAATCCCATATCCAAAGATTGAAGGTGACTGAAATGAGAATGTTGCGTTGGATGTATGGTCTTACTATAGGGTATAAAGTTAGGAATGAGATTATTCGGTAGAAGGTGGGAGTGGCTTCGGTGGAGGACAAGATGCAAGAAGGCAGGTTCAGATAGTTTGGGCATGTTATGAGGAGGAGCACGGATGCCCCTGTTCGAAGGTGTGAGAGGCTATATTTAGATGGATTCAGGAGGAGTAGAGGTAGGCCAAAGAAATACTGGAGGGAGGTGATTAGGTATGACATGGAGCAGCTTCAGCTTACTGAGGACATGATCGTAGATAGAAAGGTGTGGAGGTCTCGGATTGGGGTAGAAGGCTAGTGTGAGTGTGTAGGTTATGTCTAGGGGTTAGGAGAGTTTGGGTGTGGCGGGTGTCTTGGGTATTGTGAGAGTATGTCACTACTGGTGAGTATCCTTTTGTTTATATTTATTCTGTATTGCTCGTATTTTCTCTTATTTGAGAATTCTCTCATATTTATTGTTATTATCTCTTATCTCTTATTTCTATTTATGTTATCCACCATGTCTCATGTTATATTACGGCCTTGGTATACTATTCTCATTCTTGAGCTGGGGGTCTATCGGAAACAGCCTCTCTACCTCTTCAGAGGTAGTGGTATGGACTGCGTATATTTTACCCTCCCAAGACCTCACTTTGTGGGAATACACTGGGTCTGTTGGTCTTGTTGTTGTTGCTGAGTACATGCTAGCGTTCACCCGTTAACCCATCTACTAGCAGTTGTATACCCAATCTATGCAGGAACCGTCCATTCTACTCCTCTTGCTTAGTGATCGAATTTGAGAATAGCCATTAGATTTAAGTGGTGAGCTTCATAGTTTGGAAGGCATCTATTTCATGTCATGGGTTACTTCATTTATTTATTTTTGACTTTCATAGACTTTGGTTTTTGGCTATGATCATGTCCCGACTAAGTACTCTTTGGTTGATCTAGAGGCTTTGTGTGGACAACTAGGGTTGGGCATATTTGGGTTTAAACCAAAAAACCAAATCAAAATTTTAATTTTGATTTGGTTTTTTTATTTTCTGGATCGGTTTCGGTTTTTAATTTTTGAAATACGATTAAACGGATTGGTTTTCAGTTTTTCAAAAAAATAATTCGGCTAAACCAATTAACCAAAATTCTATAAATAATTAATAATATATATATTATCATATATATATATAATACTTAATATATAATAATATAATATAAATATATAATAGCAACCCTAATAACTAATAAGTAATATCACGCCGCATACAACTAATAGCATGCATCAATTCAATAGTCGAACAATTGATCGAACCATAGACCTCCAGTGAGATCATCGTATGTACAACAACACCAAAGACGGCGACCAGACGACCATTGTGGGTTGCAGCCCGCAGTGCCGACTGTGGTCTTTCCAGCAGCGACCACTCTTTCGAGTTTCGAGTGTTTATACAAACTTATGCATAATGAAGTTATATATTATGTTAAACTTATGGTTATATTATTTATTTTCATCCATCTTGAGTTCTTTATATCTGGGAATGAAAAATAGGTTTGAATTTAAAAAAAAGTGTTAATTTTAAATGTCTAGTCATAACAAAGAGAGGTTCACTACTTTAATCTTCAAAACCAAAATAAAAATCTGAAATAACTGAATCGAATTTGTAGAAACCAAACCGAACTGAATTTATTTTGGTTTGGTTATGGGTGTCATTTTTGTCAATCGAAAAACCGAACCAATATTAAACTATCAAACCGAATGCCCAGCCCTATGGACAACTATGAACTTGGGTATGGTATGGATTGGTTAGGTCATATATATATATACATACGTTGGATTATTATACTCGCTTTCGGTTTATTGTTTCTGCATCGATTTGGTTAGTTATTGGGTGGATAAACTTGGTTGGGTTGGTCTCGATTATAGGCATATCCCAGAGTCACCACAAGGATAAACATCTTGGGCTTGGGATTGCCCATTACGTCTAGGCCCTGGTTCGAGTAGTGACAATAATCAAAATAAATATTGTGCTTGAAGAGGAATTTGATAATATCGATTCTAGTAAAAATTATCAAATTACTTTACCAAATGTGTTTCGACCTATAAATCAGGATTATGGAGAAAACAAAATGATATTACCTTGTGTTCAACAACCTCAAGTTGAAGTGACTGAAAAAAGATCACCTAGAGAAAGAAAAAATGCTACTACCTCCGTCCCATTTTATGTGTCGCCATTTGACCGAACACGGAGTTTAAGAAATAAATGATGACTTTGTAAAGTTTTAAAAACTGTCCCTCTTAAAATTTACTTTTTAATTGTCTTTTCCTATTAAGTGGGACCCAGTAAGGATAAAATAGGGATGATGCCATTAAATAGTTACTAAATAAGGAAACATCACATTCTTTTTGGGATAGGCCAAAAAGGAAATGGTCACATAAAATGGAACGGAGGGAGTATTACGAACAATTATGTTGTTTATCTTAAAGAACATAATTTTGACATGGGATTGGAAGATGATCCTATAACTTAGTCAAGCGAAATAATGTCCAAATTTTGCTAAATAGATCGAAGCCATGAAAGATGAGTTAAAGTCAATGAAAGACAATGGTGTTTGAAATCTTGTTGAGTTACCACAAGGATCAAAACTGATTGGTTGTAAGTAAATTTTTTAACCAAACATGATTGAAAGATAACATTAAAATATATAAATCATGCCTAGCTGCCAAGGGCTTCGCTCAAAATAAAAGCATAGCTTTTAAAGAGACTTTTTCATCAGTTTCAGCGAAAGACGCCTTTAGAATCATTATGGCACTTGTAGATCATTATGACTTAGAGCTACATCAAATAGACGTAAGACTGCATTTCGTAATAGAGATATTGGTTTCATACATGAAGCGACCAGAAACTTTTGAATCTCAAAATTTAAAGCACCTTGTATGTAAACTTAAGAAGTCCATATATAGTTTAAAATAGGCATCCCGTCAATGTATCGAAAGTTTGATCAGATGATAACCTCTTTGGATTTTAAGAAAAAAACTATTGATCATTGTATATATATCAAGTTTAGTGGAAGCAAATTTGTGATCGTTGTGCTATATAGATAACATTCTACAGGCAAGAAGTGATGTAGATTTATTGTATGAAACCAAGAAATTTCTATCCAGCAAAATTAAAATGAAAGATCTTGGTGAGGGATCCTTTGTTCTAGGTATAGAGATCCATAGGGATCGCACTAGAAACTTTCTTGAACTTTCTCAAAAAACTTATATTAATAAGGTGCTAAGTATATTTGGCATGCAAAATTCTCCTCAGGAAATACACCTGTGGCAAAAAGTGATAAAATTAGTTTGCTCAATATTCAAATTTGGATATAGAGAAGAAAGAGATGGAAAAACCTCATATGTATCAGCAGCGGAAAGTCTCATGTATAAACAAGTTTGTGCGTGTCCAGACATAGCGTATATAGTAGAAATATTATGTCGATATTAAGTAATCGGGGAATATATCATTAAAAAGCTGTAAAACGGGTTATGAGGTATCTACAAAGAACTAAAGATTATATGCTCACTTATTAAAGATCGGAGCATTTAGAGATCGTAGGGTATTCTGATTCAAATTTTGTTGGATGTTTTAGTAGTAGAAGATCTACATCAGCATTTGTTTTCATGATGGCTGGAGGAGTTGTTTCTTGAAAAAGTGTGAAACAAACATTAATAGTTTCTTCTACAATAAAAGTCGAATTTGTGCCCTACTGTGAAGCATCGAATCTGGGAATATGGCTAAGAAATTTTATCACTGGAATGCAAATAGTTGGTGGCATAGAAAGACCATTGAAAATTCATTAAGATAATAAGTCTACTGAGTTATATTCGAAGAACAGTCGAAGTTCATCAAAGTCAAAGTATATAGACATTAAGTTTTTACTGGTGAAAGAAAGGGTTCGGAGTTGCCTTGTGTCGATTGAGCATATTAGTATAAACTTGATGATTTTGGATTCACTCACGAAGGTTTGCCACCTAAAATGTTTTATGGGCATGTGACTCATATGGGCGTTGTCAAATTTGATTACGAGTCATTTTAGTCGGAGTTTGTTATTTTACTTATGTTATTTATCTGTTAAAGTTTATTTTCTGCATAGACTGAAATTTTATGAAATCTATGAATTTCGTGTGTTTGTTGATAACTCTGAAAACTAAAAATAGCCTAAGGCATAAGAAAGTGATTTTGGACTATTAAAGTCATAAGGTAGGACCATTTGAAAATAGACATGACTTAAATCATTTTACATCTAATTTTCTTATTAGATCTATGTCATTGGTATTCTTGATATTTGTGATCATTGATGGGTTTAGTTTTGAATATATGTTACAAAGACCGCTTTGATCCTATAATGGTAGTATCAATGTACCAGATTATTTTGAAATATTTAATCAAGATAGCAAAAATTTATGCACACTAAAGTTTCATCTATGTATCATTATTCAGAAACATATGTGGTCCAAGTATAAGATTGTATGTAGTTTCTATTTTGTGGACTAATATTAATATATAGTACATAGATATGCAATCTCTAAAGAAGTCCAATTTATAATCTAATAAAGTATAAAAGCTTTTTGGGCCTAAAAATAAATATTTTTTTTTAAAGTAAATATGTATTTGTATGGGTTTAATTGCTGGAAATTACATGGGATGACCCCCATAGTAGGTAGCTTTGTTTTTTTGTCTCCCATAAGAAAAGGTTTTAAAAATTAGTCGTCCTTCTTTTTTATGTATAAGACAAGTACCTTTTTGTCGCTCTAACCTCCAATTTTTTATCTTTTCCAGGCTCATTTGTTTCTCAACTCCTATTTTTTTCTCATTTTTTATTTTTTTCGTTATTCTAGTTTTTTCTTTTCTTTTTAAATTTTTGTTTATTTTTAAAAAATTTAATTCATTTTCTCAACTTTTATTTTCTTTTATCTTGTTTTTCTTCTCTTATTTTTTTCTCAAACACTATTTATTTTCTCTCTTTTTTTAATTCATTTGTATCAAACTTTATTTTTTCTTTTCTCATTCTATTTTTTTTTTCTCAATCTTTATTTCTATTTTATTTTTTTCTTCTCATTTTTGTTTGTTTTCAACCTATATTTGTTTTCTTAACCTTTATTTTTTTTCTTCTTTTTTTTCTCGATCTTTTGTATTTTTTTTCCTCTTTCATTTCTTTTCTTCTCTTTTTTTTCTCGACTCCTATTATTCTTTGCTAATGAATAGAAAGATGGATAATTTGCAATGAGTATCTTCTTTCTTTGACATCAAAGTAAACTTAAGAGCGTGAAAGTTCTTGGGTTAAGTCTTGCCTCTAAGACAAGAGTTATAGAACATCTCGTAAATCTAAACACAATGTGGTAGTGTCAACTCTTGCCCATGATGCATAGCTTGTATTTTGAAAGTCCTTGGATTAAGTTTTGCCTCTAAGCAAAGAGTTGTAGAGCATCTCATAAATCAAGACACAATGTGGTAGTGTCAACTCTTACCAATGGGGCGTAACTTGTTGTTTAAAACTCCTTGGGCTAAGGCTTGCCTCTAATGGAAACGTTATAGAGCATCTCATAAATCAAGATACAATATGGTAGTGACAACTCTTTCTCACGGGGTGTAAATTCTTGTGCAAAAGTCTATGTCCTAATTCTTATCTCTAAAGCAAGAGTTGTAGAACATTTCTTAAATCAAGACACAATGTGGTAGTGTCACTTCTTTCTCATGGGGCATAACTTATTTCTTTGGCAGGCTACGTCTTGCCTCTATGGCAAGAGTTATAGAACATCTCATAAATCAATACATAATGTGGTAGTGTCAACTCTTTCTCATGACTTGCTATTTGAAAGTCCTTAGGCTAAGTCTTGCCTCTAAGGCAAAAGTTATAGATTATCTCAAAAATCAAGACACAATATGGTAGCATTAACTCTTGCCCATGGGGCGTAATTTATTGTTTGAAAGTCCTTGGGATAAGTCTTGCCTCTAAGGTAAGAGTTATAAAATATTTTATAAATCTAAACACAATGTGGTAGTGTCAACTCTTGCCCGTTGAACATAATTTTTGTTTGAAAATCCTTGATCGAAGTATTGCCTCTAAGACAATAGTTATAGAGAATCTCATAAATCAAGACACAATGTAGTAGCGTCAACTCTTGCCCATAGGACGTAAATTACTATTTGAAAGTCCTTGTGCTAAGTCTTGCCACTACTAAAAAAACAGTTTTTCAGACCACAAAAAATCGACCACAGCATGATGTCGCAAAAAAATCGACCACATGTGGTGGGTTTTTTATTTTTTTAAAGAAAATAATTTTTTATTAAAAAAAGTGACCACAGGTGGTCGCTTTTATATTTTAAAATTCTAAAATAATCATTTCAATATTTTAATATTAATTATTATTTATTTTAAAAAAAATAGCAACCACTTGTGGTTGGTTTTGGAATTAAAAAAAATAAAAAAGAAAATAATTTTAAAAAACCGATCACTTGTGGTCGGTTTTATTTAAAAAATATAATTATTTAAAAAGTGTCCATTTGTGGTCGGTTTTATTTTAAAAATTAAACTCAAAATATCTTATAAAAGAGACCACAAGTGGTCGGTTTGGAATTTAAAAAAAAAAAAACTGACCACTTGTGGTCGGTTTTATAAAAAAATATAATTAAAAAATAATTTTAAAAAGCGACCACTTGTGGTCGGTTTTATTTTAAAAATTAACTTTAAAATATTTTATAAAAGCGACCACAAGTGGTCGGTTTTGGAATAAAAAAAAAATAATAATAATAATTTTAAAAAATCGACCACTTGTGGTCGGTTTTATTTAAAAAATACAATTACAAAGTATTTTTAAAAAGCGACCACTTGTGGTCAATTTTATTTTAAAAATTAAAATATTTTATAAAAGCGACCACAAGTGGTCGGTTTTGGAATTGAAAAAATATAAAAAAGGAAATTATTGAGGAAACCGACCACTTGTGGTTGCTTTCATATTAAAAAAATAAAATATTTTAAAAAAGAGACCACTTGTGGTCGATTTTTAATAAAAAAGTAATTATATGTAAAATCAAATATATTATTTTTTGAAATTACATTGATCACACGTCGTCGATAACCAATATAATAATAATAAGAATAAATCAATCTTAGATTTTATAAAAAATATATAATAAAAAATATATCAAATAAAATAAATAAATTACGTTAGACATAATCTTTATCTTTTACTTATGTTTCAATATATAAAATAAATATTTTCCTTTGTATATACGTTAAATGATGTTAAACATGCATAATCTTTGTATAATGAATATGTATATATATATATATATCATACCATTGAGATAATGATATTATGCTACTATTTCAGTTATAATAATGTAATGTACATATATAACCGATAATTCATCAGAATATAATGAATGTGTTCTATTATGAGGTAATATACTTGTGGATGTGATGTATATAGTATGCATTCAAGAGTTCATATATAAATATCTTTATATATATATATATATATGATGTAGTGAACGGCCGATGAACGATGTAGTCAAAAACTAGTAGAATCTATCCAAACATATTGAATACCTTGATTTGAAACGATAGAAGTAATAATATATTGTACGTTGAAATTATATTAATGTAAGCTAATCAAATTAATCGATAACTCATCAAAGTATGTATATGAAATACGTCGCATTATATTATTGGATAATATACTCGTGTACATATGTGATGTATATAGTACGTATTTAGAACTTGATATAGTCGACAGTGTGTATATGTGCGTATGTATAGGAATACTAGTTAATAGTACGTGTTTTGCACGTGTACCTCACATTATTTAATAATCAATATATATTAACAGAATAAATTATTGCATACATAATTCGAAATAGAAAAAATTATGTAGTGTAAAATTTGTATAAAATTTAAATACATAAAAAGAAAATGAAAGTAGCTAAACTTTCTTGATATGAATTTTGAAAGAATAGAAAATTTAGCACTCCTAACTATAAATAGAGTTGAAAGGAAAATTCTTATTTAAAAAAAAAAAATTACACAGATATTAAAAAGAAACTGCAAATTAGAACTCTACATCCATTAATTATTATATTCTACTCTAATAAATTGTCAAAGATAAATAAAGCTAATTAATATTTTAATTTTATTTAACCCCCTCCTTCCAAAAAAAAAAGATAGTGTGCTAATATATTATCTGTCATAAGTTATTTTTACTTTAATTTCACGAGAATATATGTAAATAATTGATTAGGAATATCAAATTTCATATCGTTGATCCAAATAAAAATTTCATGAAAGAAATAGTAAAATTACTCTATCAACCTGAATAAAAAAGAATAATAATAAATTCGATTATAAGAGAAAAAGAAAAATACAGAATATTGATTACAATAATGGATGTGATATTTTCTGAATGTGTTTTTAACTTTAATTTCATAGATTAATATATATACGCGGACTTACTCAATTCTCTCGTTTAAGATGCAGATATAGCCCTTATCTCATATTATTTTCGAGTACCCTCAGTTAAAGTAAAAAAAAGTCAATAGAAGTCCAACAGAAGTAACAAAAGTACAAGAAATACCGGATAATAACAAAAACAACAAATAGTAACAAAATAAAAACTACAACAAAATAATATGATAATTGAAATATCAGAATAATACGGTTAAATCTAACCTTTACACAAAAATTCCTCAAAGTCCGATCGAACATTCATCTTCCACCTGTAAACTATAAAAATATAATACAATATATTGAGATGTCATAACAATACAGTTAAATCTAATCTTTATATAAAAAATTCTCAAAATCATCTTCCACGTGTATTAGGCAGAAAAATTAAGTGAATAAAAACTATAACAAAACAGTACGATAATTGAGATATTAAAATAATATGATAAAACTAAACCTTTACACCACAAAAATTTTAAAGTTTGATCAAAGATTCATATATAATATAGGCTTGAAATTGATCAAATTATTATACACCGCACCTTCAAAGCTCATCGAAAAAGTAGTTATAAGAATATCTTCGCCACCAAAAAGCTCATCAAAGAAATAGATAAGAATATCTCCGCTATCAAAGGTTCCTACATCCGTCAAAAATATAATAAAAATATTGTGACAATTGAATTGTAATTGTAATTAGCAATTATATCACATTGAATTCACAAAAGATTAAGGAATTGACATATTTCAAAGGGAGTTCGGGTGTACAAAGAACACTGAACAATTTACTTTAATAGAACTTTTATTTATTTAAGGTAAAATTTTAATTAATTTAAAAGTATTAAATATTATGATTTCTTACATAGAATAAATAATCAAATCTAAAGAAATTATAAATCAAATTAATTGTGAATTTTTTTACATAGCGTGGGGGAATTTTTTGACCCCAATTATTCTCTTTTCCTCGCGTAGGCCATTTTGGATTTAATTTTGTTTACCCATTACAATATTTTTTTCACAACTATTATTCTGTTTTCCTTTTTTTCAATTATTATTCTATTTTTTCTGTTTTTCTTACTTCGATCTTTTACAACTTACTTCTATTAGGATTTTACTATGTACTACTTCTACAATCTCCTAAAAAGAAGGAAAAAAGGGACTCTAATTTAGTTGGTAACAAATAACTACAATTAGCTATAATTTTTATTAAGTTAAGAATTTTAAATATTAATATAATAATTAAACATCAATTAATTTTTTTAAAAAGTAAAAAAATGATCTTATCTATGGTAAATCCGTTTAATGAAGGGCAAAAAATTCAAATCATATTTCAAATAATCTTCACACTTTTAATATATTGTAGATGTAGATAAAAATTTAATACATAAAATTTAGTGTATTTTAGTGTCATAAATATAAAAAATAATTAAATTCCTAAACAAAAGAAAAGATCATAATATTATCATGAATGCAATCTTTATTGAGTGAATCTAATAAAATTATTAACATAAAATGGCTCATAAAATGACTTGAATATATATATAAAAAATGATATGAGACGCCTACCTTTTCGATGTTGGTCTGCAGGTCAATGTGCAGTGCTCTGCATGACTCCACGAGGTAATGCCAGCAGCTGAGCCAAAGCTCCTCACCATTCTCTTAGAAAGTTTCATCATGCTGTTTTGTCAGCTGGGCTTGTAAGAACTGCAATTCTAAGAAATTTTTCATAATGAAAATCTTTTTTCATGAAATTATTTTGAATCTCTTTCTATTACCCTTTAAATAAAATCACCTTAAAATCTTTTTTCTATTTGATTAAGGTAATAATTTACATGAAGCAAAATTTAATACAATTATTAACCTTCATGGAAAGTTGAACTCCAATAATAATTGAATTTGCAACCGTGTCAACTTAATTGAATTGCTTCATCCAATTCCTAGTTGGATACCATCGAACATACAGAGTAATACATATTAATTGAATTACTATGTAGTAGACAGGAAATAGAGTTATAACTGGAATACAAATTAATTTAAAGAAGGTTTTCCATATAAGAGAAATAGATGCATATTGGGGTGATTTTGTGCTTCTTTTATTAACTTCAATTAATATTTATGAAATTTAATAGTGCATTCACGCATTTTTCAATAGGAAAATAATTTGTTCATGAATCCTACGGCTAAAAGGATTTGCATAATTAGACTTCTTCCCATATGTGACTTCTACAAATTAGACTTTCTCATATATTAATTGAATTAATAATAAATTAAAAAAAAAAGTAAAAAGACGATTTTGTCTATTGTGAATATTTTTAATGAAGGGCAAAAAGTTCAAATCACTTTTCTAAGGGTCTTCACGCTTTTAATATATTATAGATATAGATATATAGTATATACATATTATGTAGTGAAGGTATATTAATGACATAAGATAAACTAACTGATAATTCATCTGAGTATATGTGAAATACGTTGTATATTATTATGGGGTAGTAAAATCTTGTATGTGATGTATATAGTACGTATTTGAAAGCTGATAGTCAATTGAATATATTTATATATACGTATATCTCATGTAGTGACGCATACAGTAATCGAAAGCTAGATAAATGAATCTATATATCAAAATATTTTGAATAATACGTTGATATCCTACTATTGAGGAAATAGATATACGATGTTGTGTCAATGTAGACACGCATATATTATTGAAGTTGTAATAACGTAAGACAATTAATCGATAATTTATCTGATTAATACGTCGTATTACGAGGTATATATATATATAACATCGTATTTAAAAGCTAATTAAATAAAAATTTATCGTAATTTGCAAATTTTATTGATATTATTATACGATTGAGGAAATATAGATAAAATAACTAAATCGAACACTTATATTTTATTTTGTCAATAATTTTGTAAAAACCGACCACATGTGGTCGGTTTTTAAAAAGATTTTCAGAAAACCAACCACATTTGTCGGTTTTTAAAAATATTTCTAGAAAAAGACCACATGTGGTCGGTATTTCTGGTAATTTTTTTAAAAATCGACCACATGTGGTCGGTTTACTATAATTAATTAAAAAATATTTTATTAAATAAATTTAATCCGACCCACCCAATCTATCAAAATAACTCACAAACTACCCTCGCCCCACCAACTCTACACACACCTCGCAACAGAGCAACACACACCTCGCAAATTAACCTAAATCGCAACCCGATTGGTGACGGCAGCTCGGCGATGGCAGCTTCACGGTGACACTTGATCTCTGAACTTCAGGTCGGTCCTATTGAAAAATTTACTTCACTGATTCTAAAACTTTGCACCTATATATTGTCTTTAGTTGATGTATTTTGACCAAAAAATAGTTATATGGTTTGGCATTGAGGTTGTAGTAGTAATTGTTTTGTATGGTTACCTAAATATAAGATTTGAAATACAAAAATTCTAAAAGACTATCAGAATCTTACCCAACCAAACATTTATTTGGTTTGTTTTAAAAAAAATATATGATAAATGGATTATGGTGCAAAGTTAGATACATATGATGGCTTACACTTGATCATTGAACTTCAAGTTAGTTATGTTGAAAAATTCATGTTACTGATGCTATAACTTTGCACCTATCTATTAAATTGACACAGAGTTTCAGATGGCTAAATTAAATTTAAGGGCCTATTTAACAATACAAAGCTCACATTTTAGATGTTTAATTATCTCTTGATTTTCATATCTATCAATAAAATTATCCTTGTTCTTGTAACCTTTTTGACAAATTGATTAAATACTTTTGTTATCTTGTTATATTCTTTTTAATCATGTTGTGTGGTGAGTTTGGTCTTCCTTTCCATTTTTCCCTTGGTTTCTTCTAAGTCTTTAAATGTATTGTTAAGGTGGGATTGTTCGTTGTAGGAGGCTTTGAAAGCCATAAGAATGTTGTGATGATTATATGGTATGAGAGGGACATGCGACGCCTCTACTTATTTTCTTTATTACACTTGTTCAATTGTTTGACTTATACTATAAATGAATATGTTACTTGAAAGTAATTAAGTGTAGTTACTTGAAGGTGAACTTTTTTTTTTGAATTTTATTTTGAATGTAGTTTATTTTGGTAACTTGGGAGGTGACTTTTGACTTGAAAATGTTGAAAATGTGAATTTTCCATTTTGAATTTAGTTTAGTTTGGTAACTTAGGAGGTGACTTAGTGACTTGAAAGTGATTAAATGCAGGTACTTGAAATGTGAATTTTTCATTTTGAATGTAGTTTAGTTTGGTAACTTGGTAGGTGACTTAGTGACTTGAAAATGTGAATTTTTCATTTTGAATTTTGGTAAGCTTGGTAACTTGTGAGGTGACTTAGTGACTTGAAAATATTGAAGCGTAGGTACTTGAAATGTGAATTTTTTTTTTGAATGTAGTTTAGTTTGGTAACTTGGGAGGTGACTTAGTGACTTGAAAGTGTTGAAAATGTGAATTTTTGTTTTGAATGTAGTTTAGTTTGGTAACTTGAAGGGTGACTTAGTTACTTGAAAGGGATTAGGTGTAGGTACTTGAAATGTGAACTTATCATTTTGAATTTTTTTAAGCTTGGTAACTTGGGAGGTGACTTAGTGACTTAAACATGTTGAAGTGTAGGTACTTGAAATGTGATTTTTTGTTTTGAATGTAGTTTAGTTTGGTAACTTGGGAGGTGACTTAGTGACTTGAAAGTGTTGAAGTGTAGGTACTTAAAATAGAAATTTTTCATTTTGAATTTTGTTAAGCTTGGTAACTTGGGAGGTGACTTAGTGACTTGAAAGTATTGAAGTGTAGGTACTTGAAATGTGAATTTTTATTTTGAATGTAGTTTAGTTTGGTACCTTGGGAGGTGACTTAGTGACTTGAAAATGCTTAAGTGTAGGTACTTGAAATGTGAATTTTGGTTTTGAATGTGGTTTAGTTTGGTAACTTTGGAGGTGACTTAGTCACTTGAAAATATTGAAGTGTAGGTACTTGAAATGTGAATTTTTGTTTTGAATGTAGTTTAGTTTGGTAACTTGGGAGGTGAATTAGTGACTTGAAAGGGATTAAGTATAGGTACTTGAAATGAGAATTTTTTATTTTGAATTTTGTTAAGCTTGGTAACTTGTGAGATGACTTAGTGACTTGAAAGTGATTAAGTGTAGGTACTTGAAATGTGAATTTTTGTATTGAATGTAGTTTAGTTTGGTAACTTGGAAGGTGATTTAGTGACTTGAAAGTGATTAAGTGTAGGTACTTGAAATGTGAATTTTTGTATTAAATGTGATTTTTGTTTTGAATTTAGGTACTTGAAATGTGAACTTTTGTGACTTAAACTAATTACTTGAATGTGATTGATTGTGTAGATGGAACCTGATTATAGCTGGATATATCAACAAAATAATGATAATAGAATAGGTCTTAGGGTAGAATTTGTTGAAGGTGTCAATCGATTTATTGAACATGCCAAGACACTTAATGTTTGGTCACGTTTTCGGGCGTTTCTTTGTTCTTGTGTTAAATGTTATGGTACAAGTATTTTAAAAGAAGAAGTTGTGAAGGATCATTTTTATAGAAAAGGGTTTCACAAGGACTTTTTAAGAATGTGTACTATTCATGGTGATGTTGAGCAAAATAACTTTGTTGTTGGTGAAAATAGTAGGTCTACACGGCATAATAACTATCAAGATACTAGGATGACAGAAATGGTGCATGATGCTTTTGGGACGCAACACGGGGGCGACTTTAGGGAAAATATTGAAGATGTTCCCAATAGAGAAGCGGGTCATTTTTATGAACAATTGCATGTTGTTAGTCATCATCCTTTGTTTGACGGGTGTTCACACTCTTGTTTGTTTGTTGTAGTTAGATTATTAAGTATTAAATCTGATTGAAATATTACTAAAGGAGGAATGAACTCAATGATAGACCTTATTAAAGAGTTAGTTGACCCCACTTTAAAGGTTCCTGATTCTTTCTATAAGGAAAAAAGAATGGTGTCAAAGTTAGATCTCTCCTTGGTTAGAATTGATTGTTGTGAAAATGGTTGCATGTTATACTTTAAGAAAGATGCTAACCTAGAGTCCTGTAAGTTTTGTCAACACCCTCGATATAAGCGTGGTTGTCGTGGAAATAAAATTGCTATTAAGGCGATGCATTATTTATCTCTAATACCAAGGTTGAAGAAGTTGTATGCTACAAGCAGCTCAGCTCCGTATGTAAGATGGCACAGTAAAAATATAAGGCCCCCTAGTGTTATGTGTCATCCGTCAAATGGAGAGGCTTTGAAGCAT
Source organism: Capsicum pubescens (assembly GCA_030864215.1). Taxonomy (NCBI): domain Eukaryota; kingdom Viridiplantae; phylum Streptophyta; class Magnoliopsida; order Solanales; family Solanaceae; genus Capsicum; species Capsicum pubescens. The sequence goes on along the minus strand of CM061541.1, from coordinate 229,747,665 downwards.
TTTGATGTAACTTATCCAGATTTTACAGCTGAGCCACGAAATATTCATTTGGGATTGTGTGCGGATGGTTTCTCACCTTTTTTCTGTTGGTGCTGCTCCATATTTATGTTAGCCTGTATTTATCACCCCGTATAATCTTCCTCCTGAAATATTGATGACTAGTCCATATATATTTCTGAATCTTGTTGTTCTCGGCTCGCGTAATAGATGTCTACTTGCAACCTTTGATTGATGAACTTTAAATTTTATGGCATGAAGGGATTGAAACTTGGGACATTTCACTTAAACAGAATTTCAATCTGTGTGCATATCTAATGTGGACTATTAATGATTTTTCTGCTTATAGAATGTTGTATGGGTAGATGACATCTGGAAAGTTGGCTTGTCCATAAAACAAAATCTTTCACATTGAGATATGGCAGGAAAAATTCATGGTTCGATTGTCATCGTTGTTTCTTGCCACCTAATCATGAGTTTAGGAGACTCAGGAATACATTCAGAAAGAATAGAACTGAACATGATGGTCCACCTCCAAGGTTATCTGGTCATGACATCTGGGAGATAGTTTAGGATTTCCCAAAAATTAGTGAGGAACCATTGTGTAGGCTTGATGGATATGGAATTTCACATAATTAGACTAAGCAAAGCATATTTTGAGAGTTAGAATATTGGCTAGATAATTTACTTAGACATAATATTGATGTCAATCATACTGAGAAGAACTATTTTGACAACTTGGTCAACACAGTTATAGATGTTACCGGAAAGACAAAGGATAATCCTAATGCCAGACTTGAATTACCAGAATATTGCAAGCATTGAGAATTACACTTACAAGAGGGGCCCAATGGCAATGTTCTTAAGCCCAAGGCTAGTTATACATTCAAGTTGGACCAAAAGTAAAAAATATGTGCGTGGGTCCAAAGTTTAAAGATGCCCGATGGATATGCCTCAAATTTGGGAAAGAGGATTGATATGGCACAAGGAATCTTACATGGAATGAAAAGCCATGATTGTCATGTTTTTATGGAACAATTACTTCCAATTGCTTTTATTGGTTTGCTTGAAAACATATGGAAATCGATAGCAGAGATTAGTTTGTTCTTCAAGGACTTAAGTGCCACCATATTAAAAGAAGAAAATTTGATTTGAATGGAAATTAATGTTGTTGTTATCACCAACAAGTTGGAGAAGATTTTTTTGCCTGGGTTCTTCAATGTGATGGAACATCTTCCCATTCACCTTATCCACGAAGCTCAGCTAGGCGGTCCAGTTCAAACTAGGTGGATGTATCCAGGAGAACGGTAAGCAATTGCAATATATTTAAACTCATACATATCTATTTTTATATAGTAAACATTTAATCTTAAGATTATGCAGGACAATTGAAAAATTGAAAAGGGGTCCCAAAAATAAATATAGGATGGAAGGCTAGTTTAGGCATATCTTGCAAGAGAAACGTCTCAATTTTGTTCATACTACTTTGGTGATGAAGTTGCTTGTTTAAGAAATAGACCGAATCGTTATCAGGACGATGAGAATCAGCCTTATTTGCGGCAATCTGATAGTAAGGCTAAAAAGGCCATATTTCATCGGCTCACTACCATGGATCACAAATTTGCAACTTTGTATGTCTTGTTGAATTTCTCGAAAGTTGAGCCCTCTCTGAAGTAAGGATATTAAATATTAACATATCATATTTACTTACTCATTCCCTTAAGAAAACTAATTTTGTTTCACATGTTGGATCTTCAGTTCATTTAAGACTTAATTCTACAAAAATCAAGTATATGCATCATTTGCAATAAGGTTTACATATGAGGTGTGTAAGTGTACTAATCTTTTTACAAATTTTAAACATTTACACATTCTTCAACTAATATATATATATATATATATATATATATATATATATATATGTGTGTGTGTGTGTGTGTGTGTGTGTGTGTAATATTTTTAGGTATACCAATCGCCAAATGCAGCCACATACGATCAGTTCTTAAGAGATATTTCTTTGGGACCAGTTGAAGCTTGTACAATGTCCCATTACACAGTAAATGGATTTATTTTTTCCACCGAAGAACACTCCAGAACAAGGAAAACAAACAATAGTGGTGTTTGGGTTAAGGGTGATGATGATGTTGATTACTTTGGCATCATACAAGAGATCTTAGAAATAGAGTATGCTGGTTTGCCAATAAAAAAATTATCCTCTTTCAATGTAAGTGGTTTGATCCAAGCACAAGAGTCACAAGAGTACATAAGGATCATAACATCATTGAAGTGAAGTACAATAGGACGTATCCTGTTTACGATCCATTTATTCTCGTGCAAAATGCTAAACAAGTGTATTATGCACCTTATCTGTTGTGCAATGATAAGTATGATTGGTGGGCTATAATCAAAACAAAGCCTATAAGATGGGTGGAAGTTTATAATGTGTTGGAGACTGCGTATCAAAATAAAATACAAATTGATCACCAGTTAGTGGGCATTGATTTAGTGGATAGTTTGAACCACCTAAAAAATATATTTGAAAAAGTTAATATTACAAAAGAAGAGATTAAGTGGGTAGGATATGAAGAAACTTCTGAAGAGGGTGAATGGTTTAGTGGAGAATTTTTGGGAGAGGAAGACTAGTTTGTGTAGGTTGTATTTGTTATGTATTAATGTCTTTATGCTTTGTACTATTTACCTTTATGTTTCTTATTTAAGATTGATATGTAATATACTGTGTAAGATTTTTATTGTCACTTTTCCATCTTTTATGTAGTAAGAGAAATATTCTTGTCCATCTCGTGTTGTTGGAGCGAGCCTAAACTTACTATGGTTATGTAACTATTTCGCTAGTGTTTAATACTAGTTTAGTGATTTGAAATGTGAATTAGTAACTTGAAATTAGTTACTTGGAATGTTTTACCACAGTTGTTTTCTTATATTCATTTTGTAAGGACTAACTACTTGTTAACTTTACATAATTTAGATAGAGGTAAAGGTGACAAAGATAAGCAAAAAGTTGATCCTACAAAGACAAAAAAGAAAAAACAACCTCCGCCTTATAGACGATCTTCAAGTATTCATATATCTGAGGGTCGATTTGATGACGTGCCAGCATGACCCTCTTATTCTAAGTTATCACATCATTCAGTTCCTGCTCCTACGCACGTGGGTCCATTTCATGGGTCTACAGCGACTCATTCTGCTCTCATCCCTATGCCATCACCTTCACAGTACTATCAGACGATCGTTGGCACATATAGTCATCTACCATCGTCTACAATACCCTTTACTAGTAGACACCCACGTTCTCATAGTGATTCTGCTGGATCTATTGGGTTGACATATCTTCATCTTGAAGGCACAACATCCGGTGCTTCAGATCCACCCACGTCAGTGCATCCGCCAGCACTTTTTCCGCAGCCCAGAGACAGAGATGCTCATCGGAGGTGGTATATTATTCCATATGGAGTAGGGTAAGATTTCTAAATATAACAAAAGTATTCATTTTTCATTTACTATATTATTATGCTCTATAAAATTAATGTTTAATCTTGCGTTGTAGGTTTTTACCCGATGATGGAATTGTGAAAATTACGACTAAATGCATTTGTCGGCACTTCAACGGCTATTGGACCAGTTGGCAAAAGGTTTCAGAATTTGATAGAAATGAAATATCTAAAGAATTTCAGGTAAAGATTTAACTTATCGACTACTTAACACATTGTAAGAATAAAAAAATTGAATATTAAACTTTTGTTTTTGTTGTAGAAATATTTCTAGTGGGATGAAGCAAATGACTTTGCTATATGAAAGAATTTTTATAGAAGAGCAAGACTCAAAATGAACGGTCTGTTGGATTATGCTAGAACAAATAGGGTACGATCAGAGTTTATACTCAAACCCATGTGGCAAGATTATCTTCGCTATTGGAGTAGCGATGAATACCAAGTGTTGAGTGACAAAGGAAAGAAGTCAGGGCATCATCCAAGAATGACTTTCTACATACTGCGGGAGCAGTTAGTCGGATTACTGTGGAGCAAAAGATGGTATGTAACTTTTACAGGTTTAATTGTTTGTTTCAATTTAAATTTTTAATTATTTAATGATTAATAATTTTATCATATGCAGAAAAAAATTGGGTAGGAAGATACAACAACATGACGTATTCGAGGCAACCCATGTAAGGAAGAAAAAGAACCCAACTGATGAAGATGTCTGGGTTGAGCCTCGTGCAAAAGCTACCTATGTAAGAATCAAATTTTCTATTTATGAATCTTTTTCTCAAAGATGTTATTATTCAAGTATGAGTAGTTTAATATTTTTTTACTATTAATTTTAACTTTATTTTGAATATAGGACAAATATATGCAATTCATTAATGAGTATCGTAGTACTCAACCTCCTGAAAGTCATGGTGAAACAATACCTGAAGATGTAGAGGAGGAGTTTTTGAAACAAACTGTGGGTTCTCGAGTTAGAGGCCAATACTACAGGTACCACAGAAAATGCTTTAGCCAGAATATTAGGTTTTCGTCCGGCGATACATCCTATCCCTCATCAACTGATAGAAAAATCGTTGATTTACTAAAAAATATGGTTTCTCAACTCACTAAAGAGCTTGTTGCACAGACTAAGAGGGCAAAGCGGAAGGAGGAGGAAACAACATCACAAATTAGAACCTCCTTCATCTGGTGATGCAGTTCGGGCTGCAAAAGGTCTAGGCCCACTAGATGATTATTACACCACAAAGGAGGAATCAGATCTTGTGTGTGAGGCTGAGGATGCGGATGACGAAGAGGATGGTGAGTTGTAGTTTTTAGACTTTTGTATGTTTTGTAGTTTGGATTTGGAACCTTGATAAATTTTGAAAGTAACTTGATTTTAAATGTTTGTATTGTTATGCTGGTTGTTTGTATTGTTATTTGGTTGATTGTTATGCTGGTTGATGGAATATAGCATAGTTATATGTTGTTATTTTAAAAAAAAATTACCAGAAAAACCGACCACACATGGTCGGTTTACTATAATTAATTAAAAAATATTTTGTTAAGTAAATTATTATATAAATTATTAAATAAAAAATCAACCACAAGTGCTCGGTTTTATTAAAATTAATTAATTAATTTTAATAAAACCGAACACTTGTGGTCAGTTTTGTATTTAAATTAATTAATTTTAATAAAACCGACCACATGTGATTGATTTTGTATTTAAATAAATTAATTAATTTTAATAAAATTGACCACATGTGGTCGGTTTTTTATAAATTAATTAATTAATTTAAATACAAAACCGATCACTTGTGGTCGGTTTCTTTTGAAAATTTATTTTTGTTTAAAAGATCATTTTTTTAAATAATATTAAATTTTAAATATATATATATATATTAAAAAAAATGACCACGGCAGTATGCCTCTAAGGCAAGAGTTATAGAGTAATCTCAGAAACCAAAACACAATGTGGTGGTGTCTGTTCTTGCCCATAGGGCATAACTTATTGTTTAAAAGTTCTTCATCTAAGTCTTACCTCTAAAGCAAGAGTTATAGAACATATAATAAATCAATACACAATATAGTGGTTTAACCTCTTGTCCATGGGGCATAACTTGTCGTTTGATGGTCCTTGGGTTAAATCTTACCTCTAAGGCAAAAGTTATAGAGCATCCCATAAATCAAAACAAAGTGTGGTAGTACCAACTCTTGCCCATGGGGCATAAGTTGTTGTTCGAAAGTCCTTAGGCTAAATCTTGTGTCTAAGACAATAGTTATAGAACATCTCATAAATTAAAACACAATATGGTAGGGTCAACTCTTGCACATGGGACGTAACTTGTTGTTTAAAAGTCCTTGGGCTAAGTCCTACCTCTAAGGCAAGATTTATAGAACGTTTCATAAATCAAAACATAATGTGGTAATGTCAACTTTTTCTCATGGAGTGTAACTTTTTTTTCTGGTAGAAATCATGGGGTGTAACTTGTTCTTTTGAATTAATTGACAATAAGAAATGAAGAAAAAAAAAGTTGAGGAAAGAAAAATGTAGAAAAAAATATTTTTAAAATAAAAAAAATGAGAGGAGAAAAAAAACTGAAAGAAAAAATTATTGAGGAAAAAAATGAAGAGAAAAAGACAAAACAAAAAATAATTGTTGAGAAAAAATTTTAAAAAGAAAAAAAATGAGAAAAGAACAATAATAAAAGAGAAAAAAACTAGAAGATGAGAGGAGAAAAGGAAAAAAACGTAAAGGTTGAGAAAAAGAAAAAAATAAAATCAAATAAAAAAGGAAACAATGTGCGAAAAAATATTTGTACTTAGGCGAAATTTGCAGTTACGCACCCTGAACTTTGCGGGGGTCCTATGACCCCCCTAGACTATTTTTTATCGTATTTAACTGGCATATGTTTGTCCTTTATGAAATATTTTTTTCTTACGTGCTTAATGTGTGTGAAATACTCACAGTGGTCCAAGTGCCAAATACACGCTAGTTAAATATGGTAAAAAATAGTCTAGGAGAGTCATGAAACTCCTGCAAAGTTCAGGATGCGTAACTGCAAATTTCGTCAAAGTATAGATATTTTTCGCACCTTTTTCAGAATAAAAAATAATAAACAAAGTAAAATAAAAAAAATTAGAAGTCGAAAGATAAATAAGCATAGAAGGTTGTTTAAAGTTATTTGAGGTATAGAGGATTAAAAAGGTAAAAGTCTTATAGAAGACTAGTTTTGTAAGACATTTTCTTATGGGAGATAAAAAAGCAAAGTCACCCACTATAGGGGCATTTATGTGGTTTATCCGTTTAATTGAAATTATAGGAAACCATGGACCTTTTCTAAAGTCTATGGAGATTTATCAAAAAATGTATCTTTTCAACTGAAAAGGTACTTGAGCAATTGTATAATGATTGGTCCTTAAGTCAAATATAACGTTTCTTTTCCTTTCTATCTATCTCTGAGAAGAAATAAACTGAGAGCAATATCAAGTCTTAAAAGATCAAGTTATCTTTCAATCAAGTCTTGCAATGAAACGAAACTAGTATTCCCTAACCATTCTTTTATATTATTTATCATTGTCTAATGATTTACTTGTGTTCTTCTATAAATTCTTACAAGTTTTTCAACAGGACTAGCCTTTACCGGGTCCATAGATAATAATGATTTGACAGTTGTGCAGATGATAAGGAAGAAGAGGAGGATAAGTAAGATGATGCAAGGACTGCCATCGCGGCAGATGATTCTATAGAGCGTGCTGGGGTTCAAGACTTTGTTCCTGACGATGATGACGAGTAGTGGCTTAGGAAGTTCTTTCTCTCACTCTTGTTATGAATTGTTTTAAAGGAGAAGGGCCTAAAATGTCCTTTAACTATGTGAAATGGTGCAAAAATGCCCTTCTTACCTATTGGGCCTAAAATGCATTTTCCGTCTACTTATTGGGGCTATTTTGCCCTTTTATTTAAGAAAAAATTATATAATACCACAACTCATCTTTATTAAACTACATAAAATCTCTATCATTTTTATTAATATTAACCAAATAAATAGTGTACAATATCAATTTTTCGTCATTCTAAATTAATCTGATAAATAAAAGAAAAACAACATAAATAGCCATTTTAAAAAAATTATTACGTATACATAGCCGTATTAGTTGGTTATCAGATATAACATATAAAATATTTACTTTTATAACAGATTCTAATATATAAAAAAATAATTATATATTAAATTTTCATATTTTTTTTTTTTGTTTCCCATCCGGTGTCTGGTACCCGCATTGGAGCCCGACTAATCTGGATTCGCTCCCGGTAGGGCCCCATTCGGGGGGTAGCACTCCCAACAGAGTTTTCTTCATGCCCAGGGTCGAACCCTCGACCTCTGGTTAAGGGTGGAGCAGCCCCATCCGCTACACCACAACCAATGTTGGTCATATTTCTTATTTATTGCCTATTTTTATGAAAACCTTTGTTCATTTATTTTTTATATAGTATGTCAAGATTTTTTGTTTTTTATTTTTATTGTTTGCTTTCACGATGCCTCCATAAAAATATATGGTATATTTATACCATAAAAAATTATGGTATATTTATATATTATACAAATTATATTTATATCATTAAAATACATGGTATATTTATACCATACAAATTATATTTCTACCATACAAATTATATTTATACCATAAACATACATGGTATATTTAGATATAAAAAGTTTATACCATGTAATACTGAAAATATATATTTATATTTAATAAATATTTTTAACAAGAAAAGTACTTCCAACATAATGAGATATACCATGAATATTTATCCCATAAATTATATTAAAAATATAATAATAATCTGACTTTGACATAAATTATATTTATACAACAAAAATACATGGTATATCTGTACTTCCAACATAATTATTTTTATTTCATAAAAAATTATGGTGAACCCATTACATTGGAATTAAAAATACACGATAATGAAATAATACTAGATGATTAACATACATGAAAATAAAATAAAACATACATGAGCAAATAATGAAATGCTTAGTTTATTTTAAAATATTTGAATTTTGAATATAAGAGAGAGAAAGATTTGAAAGCATGGATTATCTTTTTCACTTTTAATTTGAAGATTGAAAATATATTTCTTAAATTAAGGTGAATTGGTAATTAGTTATAGAACTAAATTAGAAATTATAATTATCTTTTCAGATTTTTTTTAAATGGCTATATATGTATAAAAAACTTTTATTTTTGTAATATTGAAAAATATTATTATTTATGTAATTAAGTTTTAAGGATGACCTTTTCATGTAATTTACCTAAATAAAAAGGCAAAATAGGCCTAATAGGTAGATGGAAAGGGCAGTTTAGGCCCAATAGGTAGACGGAAAGGGCATTTTAATAGAAGGGGGACGTTTTTGCACCATTTTACATAGTTAAAGAGCATTTTAGACCTTTTTTCGTTGTTTTAAACACTAGGGATAGTGCTATATTGTGTAAATGTGGAGTGGGGAATATAGAATTTCGTTGTTCATCTTTTCTTTATTTATTATTTATTTGGGATTGTAATGTCATGGGTCTTCTCTTTTCCTTGTATTCATATTGGGTATTTTGGACAGGAAATTACATGATATTAGGGGTGTGCAAAAACTGAACCGACCGATAAACCAAACCGATAAAAATATTTTTGGTTTATTGTTATTGGGTTATTGGGTTAACGGTTTTTTAATGGTTTTATAAAAAAAATTATTGGGTTATTGGTTTGGTTCGATTTTTTCTTATTGGGTTATTGGGTAAACCGATAACCCAATAATAATATATATATATATATATATATATATATATATATGACTTATTATATATTTCTCTTTAATCTCTACAAATTAACAAACCTATTATTTCAAGTACACAAACTCTTAATTTCTCCTAACAACATTTAGTTCAAACTTGAAGATTCTTGTAAATTAAAACACATCATATAGGATTTTTGGTTGCAACTAAGATTCATTTTTTTTTCATGTTAGTTACTACTATTTCTATTTTATGAGTATTTTCTTATCGGTTAAACCAAAATCGAACCGTTAAGGACTAAAAACCGATAAACCAAAAATCGATAAAAAATATCTTATTGGTTTGATTATTGGTTTAACATATTTAAAAATTAAAAATCGATAAATCGAACCGATAATATATAAAATCGAACTGAACCGACCGATGCACACCCATACATGATATAGTCTCAATAGTGGATGACTTTGAATTTTTGACACCAATAAGAAAAGTCTAGAAAGACTAGTCTTCCTTACTTTTTAAGTATAATACAAGTACAATTTTGCCCCTCTACACCTCAAATATTTTTAAACTTTTCATACTAATTTGTCTCTCAAATTGTATTTTTATTTTTATTATTTTTGCTTTTTTATTTTTTTTCTTTAATTTTATTTTCATGTTTTAATTCATTTGTCTCAACCTTTATTTTTTTCGCTTTTTTCTTTTTTCTCAAACATTATCTTTTTCTTCATTTCTTTTTTTTTTCCTTTTTTAAAATTCTTTTGTCTCAACCTTTATTTTTCTTTTATTTTTTATTTTTATCATTTCTCTTTTTTTTTCCTCATTTTTCTCAAACTTTAATTTTATTTTTTTCCTCTCATTTTTATTTTTCTCAATTTTTTTAATTCTTCGCTTTTTTCTTAACCTTTATTTTTTTCTTATCTTTTTTTTTCTCAATCTCTTTTTTTATTTCTCTATTTTGTTTGATCTCTTTATTCTTTTTTCTCAACTTTTATTATATTTTGCTAATAAATAAAAAATTAAATATTTCGCAAAGGGATCTTCTTTTTTTGACATCAAAACAAATTTAAGGGCATGAATTGTTGTTAGGAAGTTCTTTGGGATAAGTTTTGCTTCTAAGGCAAAAATTATAGTACAACTCATAAATCAAGGCACAGTGTGGTAGTGTCAAGTCTTGCTTGCGGAGCATAACTTATTTTTTTAAAATACTTGAGTTAAGTCTTGTTTCTAAGGCAAGAGTTATAGAACATCTCATAAATCAAAAAATAATGTGGTAGTGTTAACACTTGTTCATTGGGCATAACTTGTACTTTTGGGAGGTTCTTTGGCTAAGTTTTGTCTTAGAGGCAAGACTAATAGAGCATCACATAAATCAAGACACAATATGATAGTGTCAACTCTTGTCCATGAGGCGTAACTTGTCAGCTAAATCTTGCCTCTACGGAAAGAGTTATAGAATATATCATAAATCAAGACACTATATGGTAGTGTCAACTCTTGTCCATGGGGCGTAACTTATTGTTTGAAAGTACTTGGACTAATTTGAGCCTCTAAAGTAAGAGTTATAAAATATCTCATAAATCAAGACACAATGTGGTAGTGTCAAATCTTGCCCGTGAAGCGTAACTTGTTGTTTAAAAGTTCTTGGGCTAAGTCTTGCCTCTATAACAAGAGTTATAGAACATCTCATAAATCAAAACATAATGTGATAGTGTCAACTCTTACCCATGGGGCATAACTTGTTAGTTGAAAGTTCTTGGATTAAGTCTTGCCTCTAAGGAAAGAGTTATAGAATATCTCATAAATCAAAACATAATATGGCAATGTTAACTCTTGCCCATGTGGCATAACTTGTTACTTGAAAGTCCTTGGTTTAAGTTTTGCCTCTAAGGGAAAGGTTATAAAACATCTCATAAATCAATACACAATGTGGTGGTGTCAACTCTTGCCCATGGGTCATAACTTGTTGTTTGATGGTCCTTAGGCTTAAGACGAGAGTTATAGAGCATTTCATAAGTAAAAAACATAATGTGTTAGTGTTGACTCTTGCCTAATGTGCGTAACTTATTTGAAAATTCTTGGAATAAGTCATGCCTCTAGGGCGAGAGTTGTAGAATATCTCGTAAATAAAGACATAACGTGGTAGAGTCAACTCTTGCCCGTGTGGCATAATTTGTTGTTTGAAAGTCCTTGAGCTAAGTCTTGCCTCTAAAGCAAGAGTTGTACAATATCTCATAAATGAAGACATAATGTGTTAGTGTCAATTCTTACTTGTGGGTCATAATTTGTAGTTTGAAAGTCATTGAGCTAAGTCTCGCCTCTAAGGTAAGAGTTGTAGAACATCTCATACATGAAGACATAATGTGGTTGTGTCAACTCTTGCTCGTGGGGTATTTTTTGTAGTTTGAAATTCCTTGAGTTAAGTCTTGCCTCTAAGGCAATAGTTATAGAATATTTCATAAATAAAAACATAATGTGGTAGAGTCAACTCTTGCCCGTGGGGCATAATTTGTTGTTTGAAAGTTCTTGAGCTAAGTCTTGCCTATAAGGCAATAGTTGTAGAACATTTCATAAATAAAACATAACGTGGCAGAGTCAACTTTTGCTCGTGGGACATAATTTGTTGTTTGAAAGTCCTTGAGCTAAGTCTTGCCTCTAAGGTAAGAGTTATAGAACATCTTAGAAATCAAAACGCAATGTTGTAGTGTCAACTCTTGCCCATGAAACATAACTTGTAATTTGAAAGTCATAAGTCTTGCTTCAACAATGCGGTAGTGTCAACTCTTGCCCATAAAACGTAGTTTGTTGTATGAAAGTCATAAATCTTGCCTTTATAATGTGATAGTGTCAACTCTTGCTCATGACATGTAACTTCCTTGGAAGAAATCGAAGAAAAGAACAAAAATAATAAAAATTACGAAAAAATAAAGAAAAATATTTAAAAAAATAAAAATCAAAGAAAATATAGCAGTTGAGAGAGAACGGGGAAAAAATAAAGGTTGATGAAAATAAAAATAAAAAAGATAAAATAAAAATAAAGGCTGAGAAAAATTTTAAAAAAAAAAAAACAAGAAAGACTAAAAAAAATTATAAAAGTAGACATTGAGAGGAGTAAAGGAAAAAATAAGTAAGGGTTGAGAAAAACTAAAAAGAATAAAAAAAAAAAAGGAAAGAAAAAATTAAAAAAAAAAGTAAAAAAAGAAAGAAATTGAGAGGAAAAAGGGAAAAAAGGTAAGGGTTGAGAAAAATCAAAAATAAAAAGAGAAAAGAAAAAATAAAAATCAAAGTAAAATTAAAAAGAGAAAAAAAAAGTTGAAAACTGAATAAGCAAGGAGTTGTTATTCATTATGAGGATCATTTATGTAATTCACTCCATTGGTCAGAAGCAATTTTGTCTGAAAATATATCACTTAATAGTTGAAGGTTATTTTTATAAAACTTTTATATTTGAGGTCAAAACTTGAAAGTCATCTTATTTTGAGGCAATTCCTGTAATTTTGTATATTTTGGATTTTTTTGTTGGGTGGTTGGGTTGGATATTTTTAACAACTCTTTGTTCTGTAATAGCTATTAATAGGTACTTAGTACGTAGTTTATGTTGTTAGTATTTGCTAGTCGTAATTGTGTTTGTTTCTTGTGTTGTGTTAAAGTGGGGTTAATTTTTCAAATTGTCACTAAATTAATAAAAGTATCTCATTAAAGTACCTTTAAAATTTTTAGGACAATATTATCACTCAACTTATAGGAACATTTCATTAAAGTAACTTTTTAATTTTTTGGACAATATTGTCACTGAAGACTGAACTACATATATATTTCCAACAAGGTGAAAACTAACGGAAAATTTAAATTTTTAATGAATATATATATATATATATATATATATATATATATATTTATATATATATATATTTATATATTTATATATATATTTATATATTTATATATTTATATATATATTTATATATACATACATACATATTAACTTTTATTTTTAGATCAAATACTCATTAATTATATAAAATTTATTTAACCTATTTCAATTATATCTTTAATAAAATGAATTATATTCATATAACTAGAGCAAAATGAAGCTGCAATCCAAAATAATATTTTCGTAGAAAATCATACCATCTTCCTTCTTTTTTTCTCCTACATACTATCTCAAGTTTGCAATTAAAAAAAATTGATATTTAAGAAGTTTCTCTTAACAGAAAATAAAGATTAACTTAAAAAATAATATCGGCAATGCATAATTACTATTCACTTTGCATATTTGTACAACAAATTCTATGATTAGAGTTGATTTTGAACCAAAAAAAAAAACAAACTAAAATGATGAATATATAAACTTTCATTAAAAATAAAAGATACACATATCACTTTTTAACGAAAGATTGTACCATCATTTTGCTCTAATTACATAAATATAATTTATTTTATTAAAGATACATCTAAATGGATTAAATAGATTTTATATAATTAATAGGTATTTGATCTAAAAATATAGCTTAAAATATGTATGAATAAAATTTCGTTAAAAAATTAACTTTTTTGTTAGTTTTCACCCTGTTGGAAATATTTGTGTTGTTCAGTGACAATATTTTTTTAAAAAAATTGAATGTTATTTCAATGAGATATTTCTACATGTTGAGTGACAATATTGTCCAAATCAATTCAAAAGTGACTTTGATGAAATACTTCCATAAGTCGAGTAACAATTTGAGGAATTAACTTTGTTAAAGTGTGGGTTCCTCAATTTTTCTTTTCAGTGCTTTTTCGAGGATAGTCCATTGAATCGTGTAAAAGTAATTAAGCTTATTTCAGTCATAAGTAGTGACTTATCCCTCTAATGAATGGATGGATGAACTTCTTGGGTACGATATCCGGACTAAACCAGACTATACTACTTGGACGATTATGTACATTTGCATATAAGTTGGAATTCATCATATGTTTAAGAAGAACAAAAGTTGCATATAATGATTTCAAGAAGTTGCTAGGGAAAAATTGGCAAAAGCATACTTTGGCAAGACTATTTTTGCCATATACCCACTATATTTTTTTTTATTTAATTTTTAGAATTAAGGTGTAAAAAATGAGGAAAAGTTGAAAAAATGGGGCCCACACGTGGGCCAAGGGATCATTTCATCATTTTTACAACTTTGCAAATTTAATATAATACACCTAACACCCTCTACTTATTCCAATATAAAAAAAAAAACTCTCTCTCTCCTCTTCAATTCTCTCCCAACTCCCGCTTTCAAGAACATTGCTCCCAAAATGTCATTTTCGTTTCTTCTTCTTCTCCAGTTGTTAAGGGCTCGTTGTTGCTTAGATCCATTTAAATGGGTTACTTTGCTAATCAATTCGTAGTGATGTAGGAATTTTATTTTTTTTCAAATTTGATTGATTAAGTAGTTAAAAAATGAGAATTCTATATGTAATGAGTTTGATTTTGAAGTAATGGTTGAGGTTTTATTTGGCATTTTTGACAGATTCTTTCGTCAATCATGGTGTTGAATTTTGAAACTTTTGTTTAGGAGTTTTGGTTTAGTTTTGGTTTTTTTATAGCAATGAAGTGTTGAATGGTGGGATAACTGTTATTTTAAGAGTTATTTTGGCAATTTGATTCAAACAGTGACCTGTTTCTTTCCGTAGACCCATGGTCTATGAAATTAGAATGCCCTAGATTGAAATCAATTTTTAGACGTATAATATTCTTTTAAAATATGATTGCTGAAATTGTGAAAATTGAAAGATTAATAGCTAATTAGTTTGATTTGTAGCACTAGTTTGATTTTTAGCAATAGTTGAGTTTTGATACTGCATGTTGAATTTTGATTCAATTATTGTATTTTTGTGTAGTGAACTGTTTAACGGTGGGATATTTCTTAGTTTTTTGGGGGTTTCCATTTGAGCGTTGAGTAATTTCTCTTGGTAGACTTGTGGTCTATGAACTGAAAATGACAGATTTGTTCTGTAGGTGTAGATTCTGTTGAAAATAGCTAAAAAAAGATCCCTTCCTAAACACAAAGCCGGTACCGCATCTGATTCTGGTCGTAGCAGTAGAAAAAGAAAAGATGAGACAGTTGAAAATGTCTCAAAAAGGAAGAAAATTGAGGAGGCAGTGTCCGAATCAGATACGGAATTAAAGGAGATAAGTGAATACGTCGATTCTAGTGAAGATGTTGCCAAGCGTAGTGCTAGTGGTGACAGTGAAGAGAGCGGGAAAAGTGGAAGAAACAGTGTTGATGGGTATAATGATCCCTTGTCTGTGCCATCTCTTTCAAGGTTCATTTTCGTGGAGCGGTATGACCTTCGAACGATAATGGACGAGGTTGGATCTTTCCCGGAAAAGATATCGGTCTGATCAAGAATGACTGCTTATCGAGAATTTAAGCAAGTTCTTGTCAACCAGGAGTTGAAGAAAAGATTCAAGCGGACCTGTTTTGGACACCTGAGAAACCTTTTGGAACATCTCAAATTCAATGGGCAATTGATCCATTATTTGTTGTTACGATGCGTCAAGAATGATAAGACGCATCATGAGATGTGGTTCTGTGTTAACAATAAGCCTACGTTTTTTGGCTTGAAAGAGTTTTGTTTGATCACGGGGCTGAACTGCTCATCATACCCAGTGAATTAAAAATAAAGAAGGTGTTAGCCAAGGGGGAGCATTTTTGCTTCAAGGTGATGAAAAACAAAAATATTACGGCGGCCAACTTGTTACACTTAATCAGAGGGAATAAGATGAACGAGGAGCAGAATTTTAAGTAGTGTTTACTGTGGTTCTTGCACACCATGTTGCTTGCAAAAGATTCGACGAAGGTTGTCGACACAAAACTGATTCAAATGGATGATTCTTTGAGTTTCTTCGAGAGTTATCCGTGGGGGGGAGAGACATTTTAACTTACCATGGACTATCTGAAGAAGAAAAGTGACCTGAAGAAGCAGAGGGAAGTATTTGATGAGAAGCAGAAGGCATCCTATGCTCTATTCAGATTTTCCTAAGCATTCATGGTATCTACAATCAATCCTTTAGTGAGATTATCGTAGCTTCGTGTTTTATTTATACTCTATCATAGACTCTGAGTTATTTTTTTACTACCGTACTGCTTATAGATTTGGATCTATAAGGCCTTTCCTCATCTTGGAAAATTTGCTAGAAAATTAATGAATGAGCCCTTTCCCATTTCCCGCATCCTCAGATGGCATACTACAAAAAGTGACAAGATAATTGAAGGCGGCCCATTCAAGTATAAAGGAAAAGTTACCGAGGTATGAACTTATTTTTTATTATGAAATAATACTACTATTGTATCGAATGTTATGTAATTGTTGATTAATTTTTTGTAGAACGTGCACCCGTACATCATTCCTACTGTTCGTGAGACGGAGATGGATTACATGGTTACGTTTAAGCCATATACTGACAAGGTGAAGAATAACGTCCTTGATGGCTTGAAGAAATAGTTAGAAGGGGTGACTATCCTTACTTCAAATGAGGATAGTAATGATGACGAGGATTTGGGTGGTAACCCCGTTAGAGTACGCATTGGTGATGATGCTTCTCCAAGCACCTCCAAAGATGCAGCGGATACCTCATCCCCTGGGGATCTTCATAAGCATATTGTTATGCTCGAGAAAGCAGTGTTGAATATTGTTGCCTATATCAAAGAAAAAAGACTGAAAAAAAAGAATGAGCGACAACATCAGCGAGGTATCTTCATTTAATAATTAACGTAGTTAATGAATTTTCAACCTTAAATATTAGTAACACTTTGTAATATGATGACACAATGCATGTGGACCTTCGAGAATCGGAGAGGAATAAAGAAGGAGAAAAAAAAAGCAAAATGGATGAGTTGGCCACTGTTGTGGCAGAAGAGGAAAAAGAAGAAGAAAAGAAGGATGAAGAAGAAGAAATAGAAGAAAATAAGAGCCAAGAAGCAACTGCAGAAGAAGAAGAAGAAGCAAAAGAAGAAGAAGAAGAAGAAGAAGAAGAAGAAGAAGAAGAAGAAGAAGAAGAAAAAGAAGAAGGAGAAGAAGAAGGAGAAGAAGAAGGAGAAGAAAGAGGAGAAGAAAAAGAAGAAAAAAAAAAAAAAAAAAAAGAGAAGGAGGAGGAGGAGGAGGAGGATGAGGAGGAGAAGGAGAAGGAGAAGGAGAAGGAGAAGGAGAATGAGAAGGAGAAGGAGAAGGAGAAGAAGAAGAAAGAGAAGAAGAAGAAGAAGAAGAAGAAGAAGAAGAAGAAGAAGAATAAAAAGGCAAGGAAAAAGAAAAAGTTGATAAAGAAGCTGACAAAGAAGAAGCTAAGGAAGAAGCAGCAGGTGGAGAAAAAGAAGTTGAGGAAGAAACAACTGTTGCAGGTGAAGAAAAAAAATAAGTTGAGGAAGAAAAGAAAGTTGAAGAAGCAGTAGCTGCTACAGATGTTGAAAAAGAAGGAGAACAAGGTGAGAATGAAGCAGCAACTGCAGTTATTGGGAAAAAAATAAAAATAAAGCTGAAGATGGAAAGAAAAAAGTAGCAAACAAAGAAGAAGGAGAACAGAAAGAAGAAAAAGAAGAAACAGACCAAAAAGATGTGATCATGGATATCGTTGATGAAATCAACAGTAACATTTGTGTCGATGAGAAAAATGGGAAAAAAGATATTTGAATACTAATATTGTTAATGTGTTGTTGAATGATCAGTTGTTAGGATATGACAAATATTTTTTTTAATTTGAAAAATATGAAAGTTGAAGGATTTGTTGGTAGGATATGAGAAATATTCTTTTATTTTTTGAAATTTGTTATGATTCTGCACTGAATTTGTTTCTATCAAATTGTATCGTTGCATGGAATTTGAATATACATTGTTTTTTCATAATTGATAGTGCATATAATTGACATCATAGAATGCATATTTAATCTATCGTATACTACTTTCATGGTCTATCATTACCATGCTACTCGATTGTAAGTTGATGCGTTGTTTGATCAACTATTATTCTATGAAAAACAGTATTAACATTATACAAAAATAGAAGTATTTTTATTTATGAAATATCACTACATTCATGTTACACTTTTTCAAAGAACGAATATTAGCATTATAGCATATAACATCATTTTCAGGTCATTCTCCCTTTCTTCGATCAAAATTAATTTTTGTTTTAGTTGATCCCTCTCTATTTGGGTGTCATGTAGTAATACTTTCAAGTGATCCCTCTGCTCTTCTGCTTCTTTGAACAAAGTCATGAAAAAATCTTTATTTTCTACGCATTTTTTGAGCGTTTGTAGTAGATTAAATTTTGCCAAGTCATGAAAAATTGATGTCTCGAATCCCGAACTCAATGTTGATGGACTGCTTGGAGGTGATACCTCATCAAGCCATTTAAAAAACGAGCATGCTCCATTATCCTAGAAAAAATAATTACATAACGATTTACTTAACTTTATAAAAAAGACATACACGACTCACCTTCGCAATTGGACAATTATAAAATTTGCGACCTGGATTTGAGTCCGTGCGTGACGTTTTTAAAACAACCGCATTTAATTAGAGTCTTTTTAGAATTGGTTGTTTGGGATGCTTGATACATTGTAGAATTTTAAAATAAAAATAAAGTGGATGAAATAAAATAATGAGGGATGGAGAACATTATATATGAAGTAAAAAGAAGTTTTAATACTGAAGGAGTACAAAACTAGCCGTTTGTTACCGTTGGAACAGTAATTCATTTTTTAAACTGTTGGTGACACTTAATAGACTGTCGTAGATCATTACCTATGTCAGTCATCAACGAGATACTAAAGTCTACCGTAGACACTCGTAATCGATGGACCCTCAATAACATGTTTAAAATAAATAATACAATAAAAAATATACTTATGCTTTGAGGGTCCATTGATCCGCTTGGTCTACCATAGACTTACACCATATGGAATGCATCGATTGATCTCCTCATTATTAGTAGACTGCTGATATAGACCAACACTTGAATGTTGTTTAAAAATGAATAAGTAAATTAAAAATAAATGTAGTATGGGTTTTTTCACATATGAAGGAGTGTAAACAAGTCACATAATCATATTAAAGCTTATACAAATTAGGGATGGTGAATTAAGGAGTGTGTGGATGGGTAGTGGTCGGACAAATAATATCCTAAGAGTAATGATTGTTAAAGCATAATTATGTTTGAGGATAATGATTGTTCAACCACTATCCATTCCACATACTCTTTTGATTTGGGGGTGGTGATTGAAGAGTGGTGATTAAAGGAGTATGTGAAATGGGTAGTCATCAAATACAATCAACATCCTCAAAACATACTTGTGCTTTGACAAACATTACTCTTAAGATATTATTTGTTTCGACCACTACTCATTCACACACTCCTTAATTCACCATCCCTAATTTGTATAAGCTCTAATATGATTATGTAACCTAATTACACTCCTTCATATGTATAGAAATTCACACTATATTTATTTTTAATTTATTTATTCATTTTAAGCAACATCCAAGTGTTGGTCTATAGCAGTGTACATAGAAGTATGTGGTCTATGAATAATCAGGAGATCAATCGATGCACTCTTTATGATGTAAGTCTACGGTAGACCAAGCGGATCGATGGACCCCCAAATCATGAGTATATTTTTGACATGGGTCAACATCAATGACAGTCTATTAAGTGTCACCAACAGTGCAAAATTATTTGTTTAACCATCCCCAAATCATGTGATTATGTGTTTAAACCTTTTTTTAAATTTAATTATTTTCTTTCAACACCCTCAATTCATGTGATTATGTTTTTAAACTTTTTAAAATTTACTTATTTTCTTTCACCAGCCCCAAAACACGTGATTTATCCATTTAAATCTTTTTTAATTTAATTATTTCCTTTCAACAGCCTCAAAACATGTTATTATCTTTTTAAATCTTTTTAAATTTAATTATATTCTTTTACCAGCCCCAAATCATGTGATTATTTGTTTAAACCTTTTTTAATCTAATTATTTTCTTTCAAACTACAAGCTACTCATGGGCCATCAATTCATATAGTCTACCGTAGATTACTATGTTTGATCGAGGCGTGACGGAGTCTAAGATTGACGATAGACTATATATGTGATCTGTATTTACTCTACATGAATTCAATCAAATCAATCTACAGATGCATTCATTGAACATGTAATAAAGCAAATACAAAAAACAACAATAACCCAAAAGAGGAAAACAAAATTACTTATATTAACATTTATTCATTGCACAATCATGGAAATCATATATTGGCACAACGGCCAGAACAAGCAAAATAAGCAAAAAAGAAAAAGCTTTCTTCTAACAACAATCCTACCAAGAAAGTTTCTTCTGCAATGAACACATACAAAAATTTATAAACATAAAATAAAATAAAAACTTAAAACTAATTTCAGGGGGATGCTAGGGGGTGATGTAGTCAGGGCCTTCCATTCCTATCCTTTCCAAAATCTCCCTCAAGAAATGAGCAGTTCGACTGCTCTAAGTAGATGCGGTCTTGACCCAGTCCAAAGAAAAGGTGGTCGAAATCATTCCTAAGCAAGAGGAGATTGTAGTGTCTAAGGGAAACATGTTTAATGGGGAGTAGGGGTATCCTTCTGGAAGGCATGATTTCAATTTTGGTGAAGAAGAAGATGAGGGTTTCTGATGTTTTGGGTTTAGGGACAACTGAAGGCTTACATAGAAAGTCACTTTACTTATAGATCTATAGAAGGTGTCCTTTCATATTTCCACCCAATGGATAGTCGACGCGTGTGAGAATAGAAAATGCTCAGCTTGCGTATACCAGCAATTTTTCTTGTGAACAGATATTTTTGCAACTTTTAATCAAATGAGAACTAAAAATAATGATTCAATGTATCGATTGGAGAGATATGGCGGTAAAAAGACCCACATAGTGTGTTTAATGAGTAATCATATAACTAATACATAATATTTTATAGACCGTGTGAAAGGTATACCATAGAATTACGTTGCCTATCGTAGACAAAGCTTTAAGTCAATTATAATTGAAAGTTAAATTATATAGAAATGCACAGTTATCCTACAAAATAGTAGCTTTGCAACTGAATAAAAAAATCCTATCTAAGATTTGTTGGTCATGCTACATGTGGTTCTTTAATGCTCGGATTTCTTACATATTTAACACTTATTCCTCCTTTTGTACTTGAATGTCTCACCGACGCCCTTAACGCGTTTGAATTTCTTTCTTCTGAGTTTGGGATCGTAGGGGGTAGAGAAATCTTAGTGTCTTGCAATTCCTGTGGCACAGTCCATTCAGCCTCTGAAGGGACCACGTTAATAGCTTTCGAGTATACAAGGAGGTAAGTTTCAGCTTTATAAATTGGTGAAGAGTACTCGTAGATGAAGTTACCATAACCTACATCATCGCCATACTTTGCTCGCAAAGCTACCATCGCATGTTCGCACGATATTTTTACCAAGTCAAATTTTTTTAAAAAATAACTCCTCTCCAAGAGATTGACCTTGGCAATAACACCATTGCCGAACACCGTGAATTGATTGAGACCCCCATTTGCATTAGTCACATATAAGAAATCGCTCGTACTCTTATTATCCCTTAGGATCTTTTTCGCACAAGGCACAAATTTGTTATTTTTTCCATCGATAAAGGCATGTCGCTCCCTAAAATTTTCACCAAATTTTCTAGAAATTGAATTGAATATGTACGACACGGGGTACTCCTGTTCATCCAACAACACCAAGTTGAGAGACTCGACGATGTTTGTGGTCATCACATCGTACCTATTGCCCGGGAAGTATGCTCTACTCCATTTCTCAAAACCAAGTACATTTTCAAGGACATATGCTGCCTCGGAGCAATTATTCTTTAATTCTGCAAAATGCTCGCTAAACTCATCACTAGTATAAGTCTTTGCCACGGCATAAAACAGATAAAGATGTTCTCCACAGTGTTGATTTACACGAAGATTTTCAGCGAGGTGCCTCATGCAAAGTCCATGATATACACGACTGTAAACATGGGAGAAGGCATTGGCAATGCTAATGTGCCTGTCGGAGATGACACATAGATCTGATTCATCTTCTACTATAGACTTTAACTTATCGAAGAAAAAGGTCCAAGAAGCATCGTTCTCTTTATCCATGACATAAAAGGCAATTAGAAAGATATGATTTTTGGTGTCCTGTGCAATGGCACTCAGCAACACACCCCCATACTTGCCATACAAATGTGTACCATCAACGACAATTACCTTTTTCATGTGGGCATATCCCCGTATGCAAGCTCCGAATGCTTAGAAGTAGTAAATAAACGATCCATCTATCCGGTTTACCATGATAAAGTAAAAAGATCCAGGATTCAATAACTTACCATGTGGAAAAAAGCTAGCAAGCAAGCATATCCGTGATTCGGTGTCCCACGAATGATGTTCTTGGCAATTACATTTCCTTTGCAACACATCCAATAGCTTGCATTGCAATGCATCTACTTAAACACAATCCTTTGAATTTATATTATGCTTGGACCCTTACCATCCCAAAAATAATATATACATAGTGAAGCAATCAATTCGGAGGAGATTCTCTTATGACTGCAGGTGGCGTGTTCAACACCGCACGTGTGCAACCCGACATACTTGTATATGCAAAATTTGTCTGAGGTTTCATACTTTTTTTCCCGCAATAACCAGCCACAACCACGAGATAAGCATTTCGCCTTCAAGAATTTGGTGCAGCTTTTCTCTATACAATAATCAAAAGACTGCCTCACCGTTGCTGCGTCTAGTAGCATTTTCAGCTCTTTCTTGTCAGCGAATGTTTGATCACAATAGAAATTGGTTTCGTCGGTGAAGGAATGTCCTGGTTGTGATCCCGTTCCACGGTCTTTTTCATCATCTTACGAGTTCGATGAAACGTCTTCCATATGCATAAAATCATCTTCCATATTAATTGGATGATCGTCATCATTCTCGTAATCATTTAAATCATCATCGACTGTCGGGCGCCGAGGTGGGGGTGCTAATGAATTCAACGGTCCTTCAAAAGACCTCTCAACTACATTTATCCTCAAAATAGACCTAAAGCCATCTGCATCAACATCCATCATGTACATCAGCACACATACATTGTTATTTATGATCGTAGGATTCACCTTTTCCCTCGAATGCATTAGATAACTAATCACTACGTCGCTCAGCGCGTAATCTAGATCCCCGCTCTACATTAGGCTTGCAATCAATTCATCGTATGAACTGTTGCGGAGAATAGGAATGGGCAGTGTCACCTTGGTAAAAGATCTCCATTTTCAATATTTGGGAGTCTCCACCCATTCTCCCATGAAACCACCAGAAGCCAGAATAAATTCTATAGACATCCTACAATTATGCTTTGGTCGACGGTAGATTATGCTTATGATCTAGGTCGAAATATATGCACGGTCAATGACTGACGATGAGTGGTCGATGACTGGCCAAGTATCCGTATGAAATCCTTGAAATTGCAAATATTGCTTCTAATCAACGATCATTGGGTTTATGGAATAGAGAAATAAACTTGGATTCGCCTGAGCTGCTATAATGTACTTTCTAAAGTGGTTTTGAGTAATGTGAGTGATTTGAAGCTTTTTAACAATGGTGAAAAGTGTGTTTGAGAAGATAGCAAACAAATGGGGTAACAATGGATGCAACAGACAAGCTTATGATATTTGTGAACTGATTTAGAGCTGATCGCCGAAAAAGTGGCCGGAATTGGAGCTTTTTGGAGTGAAATGAAAGCTTCTATTTTAAGCTATTGGATTTTTTTTAATTATTTTTGGTAACCCAATATATTTTATATATAATGGTGGATGATGGAGTGGGTTGAAGTGTATTATTAGAAACTTGTGGGTGAATTTATTAAGTTGAAATATTGAATTAAAGTGAATTATTATAAAACTTGTGGGTGAATTCGTTGAGTTGAAAAAGTTAGTGATGATTTGAATTAAAGTGGGTATATGGTAAATTTTTAAAAACTTATGTCTATTTGACAAAATAATTTTCAAAATAGCCTTTTTCACGGAAAACCCCAAGTTGCTACTCATATTCACTTTCAAAACTAAGTTTTAGGTCCCTCATTTTCTCAACCTTTGAAAATGAATTGCTTTCCCTCAAATTGACACAACTATGTAGTCTCTATCTTTGATGCTTTACTTTATCAGCTATACCAATGTATACCAGAGAAGTACTTTTAGGAGTTTGACTTCATTCAGTCATTTTCATCCAAATGCCCTCCCAATATAACATTTTCATAGGTTGCAAATATTAATATTTTAGTTTTTCGGGAAGGCGCACGCTAGGGTTTGATAGAAATAGTGAGCAAGAACTCGGGGCACTAATCCTCACTTAATAGTCTCTAAAACATAAGTTGAATTTACTTGAAATTGGGAAAAACAAACTTTTTAAGGGTCGTTATTTCAAATACGTTTTCTCATTTTACCCCACCCTATATCTCGAACCCCAATCCCTTGACCATCCCACTTTCCGCTACGCCCACTCCCTTCTCCATTCCATTTCTATAGTATTTTTCTAGATTCTATTTCTATAGTAATTTTTTAGATTTGATGTAAATATTTTTAAGATAATATTTTCTTGGTTACGGAACACTCTTATCTTTCAAGAAAATTATTTTTGATGAAAAACATTTTCCCTCATACCAAACACGACCTTAATTGCAACAGTTCATGCAAAAAGATTCGGACATTACAGATCGATTGAAAAGCATCTGAAAAGTACTTAGTATCCTAGTATTTTCCAAGATTTGTTTGGCATCCCTTGGTCTGGGAAATACTATGATCATGTTTGTTTAAGTGGCATTATAGTTGTTCATAGAGCTGAGCATTTGGAAAGAAATGACTGAATAGGCAAATGCACCGACAAAATAAATATGAAAATGGGAGAAATGGAAGGTAAGATTGCGTAAAGATAGAGAATTTATTTATTAAACTTAATCTTTACTAAAATATTTTTAAAAGTCGATCGACATTCATCTACTATCTGTAAAATGCAACAAAATAATACAATGATAGATACATCAAATAATACAATTAAATTTAATCTTTACACACAAAAATTTTCTCAAACTCGTCCGACACTCATCTTACCACCTGTAAATAATACAATAACAGAAATATCAAAATAATACAACTAAACCTAAACTTAACATAAAAAAATTCTTTAAAGCCGACCAACATTTATCTATCACATGTAAACTGCAACAAAATAATACGATAAAAGTGAAATCAAAACAATACAATTAAACTTAAATTTTACACGCAAAAATTTCTCAAAGCCGATCGAGATTTATCCTATGAACTGTAAACTACCACAAAATAAAAAACTAATAGCGATATTACCATAATACAATTAAACCTAGCCTTTACCTAAAAAAATTTCAAAGCTGACCCACATTCATCTAACATCTGTAAATTAAAATAAAACAATAAGATAATAAAGATATCAAAACAATACAATTAAACCTAACTTTTACACAAGAAATTCTTCAAAGCCAACCAACATTCATCTACGACCTCTAAACTATAAAAAAAAATATAATAGTGATCACAAAACTTCGATTTTGATCAATTCAAACATTACATTAAATAGGATATTTATTTAAATAATAAAAATGAATATAATAATTAAATTTAATATCTTTTGAGTATGTAAGGATTGAGAGTTTATTTATTAAACCGAATCTTTACCAAAAATATTTTTAAAAGTCTATCGACATTCATCTATCATCTGTAAATTGCAACAAAACAATAATTTTGAAAGCAGACTCACATTCATCTAGCATCTGTAAACTAAAATAAAACAATAAGATAATAAGGATATCAAAACAATACAATTAAACCTAACCTTTATACAAGAAATTCTTCAAAGCCAACCGACATTCATCTACGACCTGTAAACTATAAAAAAAATATAATAGTGATCACAAAGCTTCGATTTTGATCCTACTAATTCTTGTCTGAGCGGAAATTTTGACCCTAATAGAATGATTTTGAATGAAAACAAAGAAGATATATATGTACACATATGTTGAATTCTATTATACTGACAAAAACAGGTTTTTGAAGAAGTTAAGGGTTAGAAAATCAAGCATCCATCAATCTAGACATGCAATCGAATCAAGTTAGATGAGCATCAATCATATTATCCCAATAGGCAAATTGATTTGTTTGATAATTTAACGTACATCTCAATATTTATAGAAGTATTTTTTTAATAGAGTCCTATTTTATGAGTATTTTTTCAATTGAACCGTAGAAAGGAAAATATTAAATAATTCTCTTACCATATATTTTAGGAAGTCTAGTGGAAAAAAAATCTTAATTACTTGTCTTACCATATATTTTAGGATTCCCATATATTTTAGGAAGCCTAATTAATATAATAAAAAATAATTAAATAATAAATTGAAAAATAGTGAAAAGACAGTTTTGTCTAAAGAAGAGTTTTTTAATGAAGGTTAAAAAGTTCAAATCACTTTTCTAAGGTCTTCACACTTTTAATATTACTAGTTTAGTCTACGTGCGTTGCACGTGTAATTCCACGTTAACTAAAATATATATAATATTATTATGTATATATACATTATATTTTATGTTTTCCTCTAACCATAGTTTTTAGGAATTCTTTTTTCGATACAAAACTGGCAAGTTAATGCATTAGCAACATTTACCATATAAACCAAATGCTTTTAAGAAAACCCCTTTAACTGTACATAAGATAAACCTCCTTTTCACCAAATATTAGGATTCAATAAGTTGCATCTCAAGCACTTCTATTAGCCTCCAAGCTAGGCAAATAATAGTATACAAGTTTTGCGGAGATGTGATATTTAACACAAGTGAAAATAAAATAAAGTCATCAATATCACTGTAGAGAAGTTCAGAAGAAAAGTTTTCAATGATAAAGTTACCAACATACTTTTGTTATTATCTTTGTGTGGGCATACCATTCTTAATGACCTTTGTTATCAATTTCTACTTGCTTTTGCTATCAACCTCTAACGTTCGGTAGGTCTGCATCCATCTAAAATTGCATAAATTCACTTTTTATCGGTGCATAAAACTTAATGTTGAAATCACCTACTAAATTCGTATCTAAACATAAAATAATAATAATAATAATAATAATAATAATAATAATAATAATAATAATAATAATAATAATAATAATAATAATAATAATAATAATAATAATAATAATAACAACAACAACATGAAATTACCTTGTAAAATAATAATAATAATAATAATAATAATAATAACAACAACAACAACAACAATATGAAATTACCCTGTATTTTCTTTAACGTATTCTCCTTCTTCCAAGATCATTGATTCTTTACCATAACTAATTAAATAATTAAAATTAATTCACGTCAACAACAAAAAAAAAGAATGAAAGTAACAGAACATATCAAAATTACTAAATTTCTAAAGCATAATTTTATCAAAGAAAAAGATAGGAATGCAAATTTTCACAAATTTCTAGAATACAAATTTTCTTGTATATTGCGGAGACTTATATGCAGGGAGTAGTGCAAGAGACACGTACAAAAACAACGTCTTGTTTTGAAAAAGTCCCGACCTTATACCTTTGTTTTTGGAGAAATCAACTGCCTTTTGACTTTTTAGTTGGAGTCCAACTCAAAAACAAAAATAAAAATCAGCATTTATTTTAACCAAAAATAGTAAATCAATAGAATTTTTTAGCCATACTTGATACTCGTGTCACAATTTGGCCAATTTTTTCTAGTAATTTGTTTTAAAAGAATTTTAATGTCCAAAATTTTAGGTTTAAATTCAAATAAGGTAAGATTTTATATTAAATTTTAGGTATATAAGTCAAATAAGTTAAGGTTTAATAATTAGGCTTTAACTTTAATTAATTTTTAAATATTTAAAAAAAATAGTCAAAGACGATTTTGTCTATTTACATATACTTTTAATGAAGGACAAAAAGTTCAAATCACTTTTCTAAGAGTCTTCACACTTTTAATATTATATATATATATATATATATATATATATATATATATATATATATATATATATATATATATATATATATATATATATTATAGATTATAGATATAGATATAGATTATAGATTATAGATATAGATTATAGATTATTAAAGTTGTCTAGAATTAACTAAGGTCTAGTTGGTCTATATATAAATTGGAGGAATACTTTTATAAGAAACATTATTAGTGTTTATTTTTGCAAAATATTACGAGATCTTTTTATGTTTTAAAATGTAATAAGATTTTGATTTCAAAACTTGATAAGATACCCAGTATACAGTAACTCGTCCTAACTGAATATCGGGGAATACAATATATGTTTAATTTAAGTATAGTATAATTAAATGATCTAGGACCACTAAAGCATAAACTTTTTTTGAGTAAAATATACTCAATGAAGAGGTGGCTGGTTATGTTTATGACTGTGCCACGTGCTAAAGATACCTTTGATATCAATGTAGTACTGATATAAACTAAACAAAACTCAATTAGTGGGGCAGATCTGATTAGCCACGAGGTACGAGTTTTGATCCAATCTTTATTGCTCCCTACATTTACATTTCAGAATAAATATCACCTTAGTAAAAACAAAATTATCCCAAATCAGATGTCTCTTTAGAAATTCAAAATAAAAATAGTAATTATTTTCAAGTATGTCCTTGTTTTAAAGAACTAATACTTCCTAATAATACTTATATTTAAAGAAACATTTAATAAATAGAAGTAGCTTAATAATCTATATCTTACATTTACTGCTTTTCTTAGTGGACGTGAAAGATATGCTAGCTAACTGTAAGAAATCTAATGAAAATATAGTGATCTGATTTGTAAAATCTTATTTTTTGTGTTTGGTCATTTTGCCTTTTCATGTAGTTGCTATATATTGATTTTGAGGTGTGGGGATGGTTGACACAGTTTTCAGTGCGATCAGGAGTGATTTTGATGAGTCTGTAGTTTTCAGGGGCTTAAAAAGCCATATAGTTGACTTCGATTAATATTTATTGTTTTGAGTATTGGATGACGATTTGGACAATTCCATTAGATCCAGAATGTCGAATTTGGGTTATTAGCATGATTGGTTCGGACTCAAAACCTTTATTTTGTATTCCGACACTTCATTTAGAAAATAGTGAAAGAGGGTCTCGGGGATTAATTTATTAAAAATGATATTTTAAAAAAAAAATCCGACGTCGACATTGAGTCTGAAACATCGAAAGTAGTCTGGTATCACATATGATTTGTCTTTCTGGGTCCCGATCAAATTTAGAGAATCTGTTCGGAGCTTGGTAGGCTTGCACCAACATCACCATTTGTTGATATCTGGTGAAGCCGCTTAAGCGGTCAAGGTCCGCTTAAGTGGCGATCGTTTTAGCGGCTTAACACCGCTAAAGTTGTACCCGCTTTAGCGACCAAGCCTCGCTTAAGTCGTAGTTGCTTACGCGATCACTTAGCCGTTTAAGCGGTAACTAATGTATGTTATCCCCTTTTCTCAATTTTTTCATCATTTTTGGACCTCCGAGTTTTCAAAAAAGTGATTATGGAGGGTTTCTTCATCAAGTATCATGTGGAAACCTCTAAACTCATATCCACATTATTTTTGCATTGATTACATCTTCGAAATTACATTTTAATCATAATTTTAAAATAAAATTTTGAGGTTTTACCGATGAAGCTTAAAAAATAATTTTTTCGATTTGAACCTCATTTTTAATTCATTTTTGCGTGAATTTTCAACTGTAGACTCCTATATCTTTGGAAAATATATTCCTAAATTGATTTTACCCCTTCTAGTTTTGAACTTGTTTTTCGAATTCGTTTTGAGCCCGACCCAATATGGATAATATATGTATTTTTAGTTTTTTTTTAATGCGAAGATGCTATATTTGAATGTTATAATTGATTTCAAGATCATTCGTAAGGGAAAAGGTCTGTGTTGAAACATTGTATGTCGAGGTTTTGTCATTTGGAGATAGGTTATGACTTAACTTCTTTTACATTAAGATGGGCAGTTAATATAAAAGTAAAGCATGCTATGGATAGGGAAATAGCTATGGTGTTTATACTTTGAGATTATTATTACTGTTGTGTGCCCTGTGCGGGGGCTCATATTCTGTTGTTGTTGATTTAAGATATCCGATTTTGCGTATTGCACGTGTAGGGGCTTTATTTGATATCATTGATCTTATCTATGTATTTAAATGCCTTTAGTCTAGATATAATGTTTGTGTGGGACCTTGAATTGTTATGCCATCCCTTTTTGAGCATTTATTGTCTTTATCATGATATAAATGCCTTAGTTAGGATCAATATTGTTTAGATTTCATCCAAATAGAAGAGTCGTCTATTGTAACAGATGAATAATCTATTAGATTATTCATCTGTTGCATCAATTTTTTATATGTTGCATTAGATTTTCATCTATTGCATTAGATAGTAACAAATCACTCATCTATTGAAACAGATCACCTATCTGTTGCCAAATGAGTTATCTGTTGGATCAATATTGTTTAGATTTCTTCCAAACAGAAGAGTCGTCTGTCACAACAGATTAATGATCTGTTGCATTAGATTTTCATTGCTGCATCAGATTTTTATCTGTTGTATCATATGGTTCATCTGTTGCATCAAATGGTTCATCTGTTGCATCAGATGGTTCATCTGTTGCAACACCATTATTACCAAGAAAAACAACAAATCAGCCCAGCAACAACAACACCAACACACACACACACACTAAGAACATCAATGGTGACCAAAAATCACCAATAAATCGAATCAACAGTTCGACAACAAAAACTGCAATAACAACAAAAAATTATATTTCACACCTGAAAGAGTAGAGAAGAAATGCCAGAAATTAGGGTTTTATTCAGTCCACATTTTAAATTTAAGCAAGAAATATGGAAATTATTAATCAATACTAGAAGAGAAGTTGTCTCAAGTTTCTCTGTTTCTTCATAACTAAAAAGACATATTTTTTTATTTGTGAAAGAAAAAATGATACGATGAAGAATTCAAAGTTGTTGTTGCCAGAGAACACTGCTTGTCACGTCGATTGTGGTTGAAAGTTGAAAAGGAACTCGCCGAGCTATTTGTCGCCGGAGCTTGAAGTCGTTGGGCATTGAAGGGAAAATTTTTGCAGAACTGTTGGTTGGGAGAAAGTTAAGAGAGGAGAGAGATGGTTGATTTGGAAAGAAGAGGGTGTGGGTTGATTTGTATTTTTGAAAAGATTAGAAAGTTTTGAAAATATTAATCAAGTCCACAACTAACTTAATCAAGCTTCCTAATTATGTTTGACCCTTTAAGTTGGTCAATGTCGTCAATCCTTCATTCAAGACTAAAATGACACCTTTCCTTCAATTTTCTCTTCTCTCATTCCTATATCGGTTGTCTTTTCAATTTTTTCTTTTCTTCCTTACAATTTTTTTTTTTAATTTCTCCTCTTTTACTTCTTTTCCCGTGTAACTGTTATGACACTACAAAAACTTAGAATCAATTTTTTCACATAATTAGACGGATTAGGATTAACTTTTCACTTAATCATAAATAAGTTCAAACACTAATTAAAAATTAAAGAAGAAAATAGAATGCAAAAAAAAATGAAAGAACAAATCATATAACTTTCTTTGATATGTAGGGACAATTAGAGGCTCACCTAATTGCTTCAAATTCTTGCATACTGACAAAATTTCTTATTCTTGAATACACATGAAAAGAGTGACATAATGATTATTTTAAAAATGTAGTGGAATAACTAAAACAGAAAATATTTTTGAACAGAGTTAATCTTAAAATATTATACATCATAAAAGAAATTGCTCGAGCGTGTAAAATTACCTTCGGAAAAATATATTTAATATTGAAATAGATTCATCGCATGTACCAAGCTTCTTGATACAAATGGCATAGTCATCAAAATTTAGCAAATTTGTATCAACAAAAAGTTATGAAATGAAGCAATATGAACTTTTCAATCAAAAAGTTGAGAAATTTTAGCCTCTAGAGAAATAAATTCATTTGAATTTACTAAGAATAGAGAACATATAAGTAAGTTTAATCAAGACAAAATATTCACCAATACATGAATCTCATAAGATAATTTGCTACTATTCAAATAAAAAATTACCTAGAACTCAAGTTGGAGCATTTCCTACACACAACTAAAAAAACTAAAATGATTTATTCATGGATGCATAATTCGGTAGTGTGAGATATATATATAGATTAGTTTGTCTTTTTATCTCCCATTTTTTAGCACATTATAACTACACATTAATAAAATTAATGAAGATTAAAGATTGAAGATGGTAGAATACATGAATACATATTAAAATCTCTAATAAAGAAGGTAATCATAGTGGGAGGTGAAAAGTTGATGAATTGAATGATTAATTTTTGAATTATGAAAAATAAAATAAATAGATAAATGAAGAAGAAACTGTCAAAAAATGAGAAAAGAAACAAATAAAAATGGAGGTTCTAGAGAAGTGTTACATCACCCTCCCTATGTTTCATCGTTTTATTATTATTATTATTATTATTATTATTATTATTATTATCTATAGATTTAATTTAATACAAATCAATCACATAAATTATAGAGAGAAATAAAAATAATTAAAATAAAAAATAAAAAGATAAATTGTCTTCTTGTACATTAACTAACTGAGGGTGATGAATATGAAAGACTTGAGAGTTATGAACATTACTAATATTTAAGATTAGAATTATGTAATTGAATGTATGAATTAAGGACATGATTTTGTAAAATAAACTAATCGAAAGAAATGAGAAAAAATGTCAAAAAAGTCGTTACATCATTTTATCTATGTTTTTCATTTATATCTATTTTTAGTATAACAGCAAATAAAGTGAACAAATTATGTGTAGTAATTCAATATATTTAAAGAAAACAAACATATATATATATATATACATGTGTGTGTGTGTGTATAATTCTACAACAGACATTCATGTCAAGTGGTTCTTATGTCCTACACCTCAAATCTTCATAGCCATTATTTCATGTTCATTTCATCCGTTCGCTATTTGATCTTCTTCTTATCCCTGTAAAAAGTTATACATCACAAAAATTAATACATTATGAATAAGAATTGTAAAAAAATAGATTTACTCATACATATTCTTGCTTAGAAGTTACAAATAATATAGGATATTAATAATAACAAATTTAGTGTAAAACAAATCAATTAAAATGCCAAAAAAAAAAATCATGAAGAAGAAGAAGAAAAAACAACAACATACCCAAAAGAAAAGAATTGTAAGAAAATAGATTAACTCATACATGTTCTTTCTTAGAAGTTACAAATAATATAGGATAATAATAATAACAAATTTAGTATAAAGCAAATCAATTAAAATGCCAAAAGAATAATTCATGAAGAAGAAGAAAAAACAACAACAACATACCCAAAAGAGAAGAATAAGGAGGACATTTTAGAAGGTACACAAATGAATTTTTTAAATAGAATATATGTATGTTTAAAAAATATATAGTGAATGAAATATTCTTAACTTTGTTGATGGGGGAAAGAAGACTTATAATGCTTCTATTTATAGGACAACAATATGAAATATGAAATGATATCATGAAAGGAATTATGATCATCAAAGGTCATGAGTAACGAAAATTAAAAAAACATTAAACTTTATATATATATATATATATATATATATATATATATATATATATATGAGAGGCAAAAGGAAAGAGAAGCAGGAAGGTCTCCGTCAATATGCCTGCTTCTCCTTCCTGCTTCATGAGTTGTTTCCTCCGTGATTTTATTATGTATCTCTAATTAATTATTATAAGTTATTTATGTATTAAAAAATTAATACTCATATTAATAAAAAAAGATAAAATAGATAGTTATGATCTTGTCTGCTTTATAAGCTGCTTCCTCCGTCATTTTACAGGGACGTCTCAATAAAATTAGTAGTGTAAAGCCAAATTTTAATTTAAGGCCATAAAAATATGCATATACATAATAAATAAGAAATTAATGTTAATTTTGCGTATTTTTTCATAATTATTTTTTTTAGTGTAATATTATATTTCACATAGTAATATTGTTATTTATAATAGTAAAGATTGATTCAAGTTAATAAGACATTAACCATGTGTTTTCAATATATTACCTTTGATGTTAATGTAAATATATTATTTATTATTATAAAAATATGAGTATTTTAGTTCAAAGTTTTAAAATATTTTTATTGAATGATAATAGTTTTTTTTTTTACTCTTTCAATATTCTCAAAAAGAAAAGAAAATCATAAAATTAACAATTAAATTTTTTTGAGACATTGAGATTTTGGTGGCTTAAAGCAAAGGCTTTAGTAGCCTCATCGTTGAGCCACCCCTGTCATTTTATTATACCATCTCTAATTAATTATTATAAGTTATTTGTGTATTAGAAACTTATTAATCTAATAAGAGGCAAAGGCAAGAGAAGCAGGTAGGTCTCTGTCAACATGCCTGCTTCTCCTGTCTGCTTCATGAGTTGCTTCCTCCGTGATTTATATGTGATCTCTAATTAATTATTATAAGTCATTTATGTATTAGAAAATTAATAATATTTAATAAAAAAATAAAATTGATATTTATGATCCTACCTGTTTCATAAGTTGCTTCCTCCGTCATTTTATTATATCATCTCTAATTAATTATTATAAGTTAATTATGTATTAAAAAATTAATAATATTTAATTAAAATAAAGTAAAATAGATATTCATGACATGTCTGCTTCAGCTGTTTCGCCCAAATATTTTTGTATAGTAATTTTGTTATATCACTTCTAATTAGACATGTCTGCTTCACTGTTTCAATCGTGATTTTACTATATCACTCCTAATTAATTATTATGACCATTTAAAATTTTTCACAAGTATTTTTTATATTAATTTTGCTATATCACTTCTAATTAGTTGTTGTGAGTCATTAAGACATATCTGCTTTGCTGTTTCAATCATAATTTTACTATATATATTACCCATAATTAATTGTTATGGTCATCTAACCATTTGAAAATTACATAAAACTGATTATAAATTACAATAGTTAACAACTTAAAATAACTAAAAGAAATGATTTGTTATATATTTTTAAAAAATATGTAAGAAAAAATACTATAAATCACAATAATTAAAGAAAATTCTAAAAAAATATTTGTTGGGCTTGTGCCTTGCACGGGCTATTAGTAACTAGTATATATATAGATTCATACTCCAATCACATGATTGTACAATCACATAGATATGTTTCCTTAGATAAATGAGATTATATATCCTTAGATAGATAAAGAGATCATTTTGTAATTAAATATAGAGAGAGAAAGTGCTCAGTTTCCACTTTGAACTATACACAAAATTGTTGAGATACACTCAAACTTTAGGAGGATCCTATTACCCCTCTAGACTAATTAAAACTGTATTTTAGTAACCTTAGTGCCTATGTGGCACATACGTGGAGCATACGTGTACCAACACACTAAACATCCACGTATGTTCCACATAGGCACTAAAGTTGCCTTTAATTAGTCCAGGGGGTCCTTTAATTAGTCCAGGAGATAATAAGATCCCCTTTAAGTTGGGGTGTGTCTCAGCATTTTCGCGTATAGTTAAAGGTGAAAATAGAGCATTTCCCTATAAATAAGGCAAAACTTCACATCAATGAGGTTCGAAACCAGGACATCCCTTCAAGTGAAAAACCTTAAAGTCAAATAATGCCAACGCACCCAACCAACTTTTTGTTTTAATGGGTGTTTTTTTATATTGTATACCTATTTTCATATATTTTCTATGTACTTTTACCTATTCTGCGCCGAGTTTAGTGGGTGCCGGAGCACCCCACAAATGAATGTAAGTCCGCCCCTGGACATTAGTTAGTGACCAAATGTATTTAGGATTCATTTATATGATATAATTAATATTAATTTAAAAGGAAAGAAAGAGTAATTAATGTTCATTATATCTCTAACTTTTCCTAATATTCTCCTTCTATATAACAAAAAATGCTAGTGATTCTCCTCCATAATTGAACCCTTTTTTACAAGCATATACAAATCAATTATACTTCATACAATTGAATTTTATATATACACAGTTATATATACAGACACATTCAAATTTTATAATTATGTATAATGTATAATATATACTATATACATATGCATATCAACAATACATTATATAAACGTATAATATTATACATATATAATTAAATAATCAAGCATATGTATATTAGGATCCTAATGAGCTAATACTCATTCTAATATATGATACACAATATACAAAAATCAACGTATGTATATAGAAATAATTATACTTATATGCATATGTATGTTCATATATATAGATATGCATATGTGTATATACACAAATATAGAACATATGTATACACATATGCATAATGTATATGCATGTACGTATGTATATATGTAACAACACAGAACAAACTTATATACATATATAGTTATACAAAAATTTACATCTATCAATGAAAAACGTGCATCTAATACATTTATATGTATATAAAAATATACAAATGCAAAAATTATAGTAGCTAGTAACAAGAAATTGGTTACTTGAAGACCTAATTAACACAAGAAATTGGTTATTTGAAGACCTAATTAACACTGTAAATAGATGAAATTTGAATAAAATTAGTGGCTAATGTAGAGAGCACCATAAAAGCAAAGGAAAATAAACCTATATATCCATAAAAAAAGTAAAAATTACCGCAAAAATTTTCAAATAAAAATCTTCAAATCATATCTCCGCAGAAATTTAGGGATGATAAATTGGTCCAAGTAATCTTCAATGAAAAAATACGATGCATGAGTAGGTGAAACACAAAAAATCAGGAGATTTGAGAGAAAAATATTTATTGATATATATTCAATATGCGTGAATTACGTACTACCGCTAAACCCACCAAAAAGCTAAGAGAGAGAGAAAAAAATCAATTAGGAGGAAAGAAAAAGTATTATTTGATATATACATTACAAATTATAATTATATATAGGGGCCCACAAGAAAACAGTTTATAACTAACAAGTAACTATGAATGAGAATTTTTTAAAGGGAATCTTTCGGAAATAGTAGCATTTTGCTATAAAACCCACCTTCCATAGCCACATTTTACATAATTACTATTTATAGCCGTTGTATTCGATTTATGCCCATTGTATTCTGTTTTACAGATAGTATGTATTCATATAAAATATGAACACAATCCCTATTTAGTCTCGCCAAAAATAGAATTCAATATTTTTAAAAAGAAAAAAATCTCAATCACGCTTTTCTCGTTGAATTGAATATTTTCTTTCCTAACATTACCATTATCTTTTTTTATATTTTTATATTTTTGTATTTTTCCCATTTTTTCTTCTTCTTTTTTCAATTTTTTCCTACTTATATTTTTTTTCGTTTCTTTCTTTTTTTTCTCTCTTTAGTCTCTAACTTCTATTTCTCTTTCTTCTTTGATTTTTTTTTTGTAGTTATTTTCTTTATTATTTTTTATTCTATTTTATATTTTTTGTATTTTTGAATAATATGACTAGTCCAGCACAAGTCATGGATGATAACGTAAATACCACGATTAGGTGTGTTCATGGATTTGGTTAAAAACCAAATCGAACTGTAAACCGAACCAGACAGATTAAAAAAACCGATGTTTGGTTTGGTTTAGTTAGGTTTGGTTTTAAATTTTAAAAAACCGATGCTATTTGGTTTGGTTATAGTTTTACTTAAAAAAACCGTGAAAATAAACAAACCGAACCGATAAATTTTTTATATATATATTAAATTATTTATATATAATTTATAAATAAAATATAAATATTTTATTAAATTTAATCTTAAACTAAATTTTAATCTATGTCTAGTCCAACCAATACTTTAGCCCAATTGCCCAAAGCCCCAAACCCAAGCCCAAATCTTCCTACTATTACTAATAAGTTAATCCTATGGTCCCTACCTCACTTTTTCTACTTCATCTTTCACAATACGTAGTACATCAACTGTTGTTTTTGTTCTTCATTGAAAGGCAGCACCGCATTAGCTTCTGTTGTTCTTCATAGAAAGCAAACGATAAAAAAAATTCTTTCAGTTTTTCATCTCACAAAGAAAAGCAAAAATAAAGATTGAAGCTTGGGAAGTGAAAACTTTAAATACAAGATTATTAAAGTTTGGGAAGGTAATTTTTAGTTTTTTTATTCTAGCTACCTTAGCTAATTTTAATTTTATACAAGTATTTAGAGGAGTGCATGACATGCAATTAGTTTTTTTAAATGATTTTTTCTTCTGTTTCCTGTCATCCGTACCTTTAATTATGATCAATTGTATAAATCATTGTCGTTCTTTTGTTTAGTTATTTGCGACCAGTGGATTATGCAAAATTGAACTAAATTTGGAAGAGGGGGGCTCTTATAGTCCTAGGTTAAGAGTTACCAAGTGAAGGGGTTTTCCCTCTCGTTTGTTTTGTGTTGATGGTCCATGCAATTGCAAGTGTTTCACTTTCTTCCTGTTGATTATACTTGTGCCATGTTTTCTAGAGTCTCGGCTAGCTCAGATATTGCAATATTTTCTTGTTTAGTTTCTTAACCCCCTATATCTCGTTTACGCTCACTTTCATAGTGTAGTCTTCTCTTCATTTTGTGGAATATTTTCGGTGATTAAATCTAATTCTATTCTATAGTAAAATTCTAAAGTTTCATGGGATGGAACTTTAGCCAGGTAATGGTGCAAAGGGGTTTTATTAAATGTTACTGAATTTTTATTGATGTATGGTTTGTGAATAACCCAAGAGAGATGGCATGAATGATGACTGAAACTATAATCCATATGTTGCTTCATCTTCGGTCACATAAACAAAGAATCTTTTAAACGAGTTACCATTGTCTCTGGTTCGAATGGTAGTTTTATATCTCCTTGTTTATTTAATCTTTTCTATATATGATTAGCTCACCTAGCTAGTTTATAAAGTAAACAGATAACTCAAATTTACCCAACTCTGTCTCTTCTTGCAGTACACTGCAACAGAATACAAAGCTCTATTTTACAATGTACATGTATGTGTTTGTATGTTGTTGGATAATCTTAGTGCCTACAATACAAAGCCAGTGCTTTCCATCTCAATGTTGGTTTTATTTAATGTGTTTGTTCTGATTTTTAAGAGTTTATAGTGTCATTTGTCCATCACTGTACAAATATTTCATGAGAAATTGTTCAATTTGATACTCTTTTCCATGGGTTAAAAAAAGGAGTTTATTCTAGAGATGGTTGGAGTTGGCTAGTCAATAACCGAACCAAACTAACAAGAACCAAACCGACGGTTATTTTCTTTTTGTGGTTTGATTTAGTTTTAGAAATTCAAAAACCGACTAAATTGGTTTTGGTTATGGTTTTAACCACTAACCGATTCAAATTGACCCATGAACACCCCTAACCACAATTATGTATCGTATTTGTAGTCATACCGCCATTTATATTTTTGTATTTATTGATACAATTGTATTTGTATTTTAAAGTTTGCACTTATATTTATATTTTATAGATCGCATTTGTATTTAATAGTTCGCACTTGTATTTGTATTTGTTAGTTTGCGTCATCATTTATATTTTATATAATTCACACTTGTTTTTTAAAGAACTATTTTGTATTTGTATTTTATAATTGATTGCATATTATATTGGATTATATTTATATTATGATTTTATTGTGTTTGTATATTTAGATTATATTTGGATTATAATTGTATTTGTATTCTATTTTCTTCATCACCTTTTTATTTTTAAGAAATTATTTTATATTTGTATTTGTAAGTTGATTGCATATTATATTTAGTCGTGACTATGTACAATTTATCAATTGTATTTGTATACAAACAAGTAAGTGCATTAATTGTATTTTCTTGATTCTAAAATATATAAATATGTAATGTATCATTTGATATAAATGTACCGTTTTGTATTTGTATATCAAAATTATCATTCATATTTGTAAATAAACAAATATCACTTGATACAAATACAATGACAAATAACTAAAACAAATGATTTTACAAATACAAATATAATATGTATTTGTATATATTGTATTGGTATAAAAAATTGAGTTGTATTTATTTGTATCAATAAATACAACCCGTATCAATAAATACAAAGAAGTATTCATGGAAAGAAAATCAATCGTTCCTTGTCAATAATTAAAAAATACAAATGATAGTTCACACTTGTATTTATATGTTATAGATCGCATTTGTATTTTATAGTTCACACTTGTATTTATATGTTATAGTTTGTATTTGTATTTGTATTTGTATTTTATAGTTTGTACTTGTATTTGTATGTTACAGTTCGCATTTGTATTTGTATTTTATAGTTCACACTTGTGTTTGTGTTTGTTAGTTTGCACAAATGAAAAGAAGGAGAAAAATTGAAAAGAAAAAAAATGAAGGAGAAAAAATGAGAGAAAAAGAAGGAGGAAAAAATTCAAAAAAAAAAAGAAGAAGAAGGAGAGTAATAGAAAATAAGAAAAAAATACAAAAAAAAAAAAGAAAAAACAAAAAGAAAAAAAAGAAAAAAATGAAGGAGAAAAAATACAAAAAAAGAAGAAGAAAAATGATAAGGAAAAAAAAGAAAAAGAAAAAGATGAAATAAAAATAAAAAAGAAAAAAGTGAAAAAATAAAAAATAAAGAGAAAGCAACAAAAAAAGAAAAAGAAAAACTGAAAAAGTGAAAAAAAAGAAGAGAATAACAGAAAATAGAAAAAGAGAGAAAATATATGAGAAATGCTATGAATTGTAATTAGGAATAATTAATAGGCAAGAGGCGGCTATGAATTGTAATTAATTAAAAATTAGGCTTTAAGTGGTAATAAAAGTTCAATAGTGGCTAATCCGGGTAATT
This sequence comes from Capsicum pubescens, assembly GCA_030864215.1. Classification (NCBI taxonomy): domain Eukaryota; kingdom Viridiplantae; phylum Streptophyta; class Magnoliopsida; order Solanales; family Solanaceae; genus Capsicum; species Capsicum pubescens. The sequence continues at coordinate 229,706,367 of CM061541.1, read as the reverse complement.
TTCCCGTTTTTAAAAATTTAACCATATCATATAATTATGAAATTATTTTAGTATAAATAACATAAATACCAAGCTTTTAAAAGTAATTACACTCTCTCCCATTTTTTTAATTACTTTACTCTCTTTCCCTATTAATATACATAATATAACCGACATATACATAACATTCTATGTATATGTTGTATTTTTGTAATATGTTTAGGGAGTTAGAATTTTTTGTAATATTGAAAACATAAGTTGTGTATTTGGGTAATTTTTAGATTATTTTATCTATAATGTGTAATCCTTTCTTGATTTATTGGTAATGGGTTATCGAATTAACAATTACAGAAAGAATTATAATTTTGGGAAATTGACATGGCCTAGTCTATTTTAACACTAATGGCCCAAGTTTGGGCGTATGAACATTTTATGTCCTGTCGGCAAAACTAATGTTACTCAATGGTCATTGGGTCTTTCGGCCATTTTCAGCATTTTTCAACTTGGACCATTCGATCCTTTTCTAAAAAGAATTCAGTTTTTCTTTTTCGCTATAATTTTTTTAACTAAAAAATAGACTCTTTTTTTGTTGTTTAGAATAATAATTAAATATAATTATATAAAATGGTATAATTATTGTATAGAATATGTATCTAGATACGATATATGTACAGAAATTGTATAGTTACATCAACTATGTATATATATTGCAGCTAAAGTTTGTATAGAATGTGTATCAAAATTATGTAATTATTGTATGAGAAGTGTATAGAATCTGTATCATTGTCGTATAAAATGTGTGTAGAACTGTATAATTGTTGTATAGAATATATATTTGCTGTATATGATATGTATAAAAATTGTATCACTATTGTATAGATTATGTATATGTATAAGATATGTTGTACAAAAATTTTATCTTAATTTCAACTCATATCAAAGTTTTGATTTCCTTGTTCACCTAGTAATTAAAAAAATATTTTCTACAAACATTTTAGGTCTAGAATTCTCATTTGATTCTATGTTATAACCTATTAAAAAATTGTGCAAAGAAAACTAAACAAGCCTAAAAGATTGATAAAATAGATGAATTACAGTATATACAATAAGCTTAGTTAGTGAAGAAATGGAGGACACAAACCAATAACCACTCGATATTTTATTGTCACTTAGATTTATTCAATATTCCACCCAATAATTATCCGCTAATTGTTAGTTTGATATCAAACCAACCATTATCTTATTGATTCGCTAGCGAATTAATACATTTAAAAATCGATAGCCAATAAGACAAATCTTTAAGTATAATTATCCATCGCCCAATAAGCAATCCTACACAAAAGTGTATTGAAATACCAGTCCTTAAAAAGGACCCAATGAAAATTCTTTCCCTACATTAAGATATCAAATTAAGTCTTCATATAGAAAATTATATTATGATATTGACACATTACCAGTACAGAAGTAAGTTTAACTACTTTCTGAAAGAGAACAACACCAAATGATTTTAAGGTTTCTTTTTAAGGAAAAATAATTCAAATCACAACATCGTTAGTATCGAACAAGGTGGAAAATTTTATGAGGTTAGTTAATTAAAAACTAAAGTACTTAAGAGTAGGAGATACCAGCTTTTAATACCTAATGAAGGAAGTGGATAAACGACTTTTGATAATTTGAAAATGTGAGTATGACGTGAAGGTTTTATTGAAATTTCAAGAAATACTCGTTGAAAAAGATATCCACATGTATAGTTGAACTTTTGTTGAACCGCTTATAGTTAATTAATTGATAAATATTAACTTTCCCGTTTTAATTTTTCTTTTACTTCTTTCCAAAAAGAACAAATTACTTTTAAATTTAAATTAACATTAGACTTTTAATTTTACCTTTACAATTCCCACCCCCAAAAAAGAAAATTACCCTTAATAGGATGCTTTTACAACTACATAAAGGGGTCGTTTATTAAATAAACTAAATTATCGAGGAATTATATAATCCTGATATTATAATTCTTGGACTAATTTATACCATGTGCAAAGTGGTATAAAATAATCTCATGCTTGATAGGATAAGATAGAACATTTTAGTATAAATAACATAAATACCAACCCTTTTGAAAGTAATTACACTCTCTCCCATTTTTTTAATTACTTTACTCTCTCTTCCTATTAATATACAACATAGCCGATATATACATAACATTCTATGTATATGTTGAGATTTTTGTAATATGTTTATGGAATTAAAATTTTTTGTAATATTAAAAACATAAATAATGTATTTGTGTAATTTTTAGTAAATTTTATACCATTCTAATCCATAAATGTTAGAAGTATTCAACTTTTTTAAACTCTTAAACTATGTAACAATTAATTAATGAGTATATGCGCTCTGTTAGAAAGTCTTCATGTAACGAACTTTACCGTTAAACGTGAAAAAATCCAATTGGTAGTTATGGACTTTTTAAAGTTAGATTTTGGACTAAAAGTCTTCCTCATCACGACCAATTGAATTATAGTTTGCCCAGGACTTAGCTAGTGTCCATTACAAGATCTCTTAAGTATACCCTTATAATTTTGACACGTATCCTTTTGATAATCTAATGGATTAAATTTATTTAATTAATAAAATAATTTAATTATGATAAAGAAGTTTCTCTCCTCATGGTAAACAATTTATTTACCCTGAGATTCTTTTTCCTATTCCAAATCTTTTACGAAAATTAACCAAAAAATAAAAAGAAAAAATCTTTTAAGAAAAATCATCATCTCCCAATATTAAATTTTTAGCAATAGTAATAGAATCGTTTTTTTTTTTAAACTTGTTTTCCATTTCATCCTCAAATTCTTTAGATTGTATTAAACGTTATGTATTGTTTATTCTTCACATGTTGATAAAAAAATACCTTCCAAATTTCATCCATCTCTTTCCTGTCATATTTCCAAGTTCTTCATCTAGCTGACTTAATTTTGTATTAAAAGTGAAAAGGGAATATTTTAATTTATAGATCTTGAACTCTCAACAAAAAGCCCAAGTGGAGAAAGAAATTTTTTAAAAACAAAAAAACAAATCCCACATAGAAAATCTAAATTAATTAGGGTAAATTCTAAAAACGAAATCGAAAATTTTGCCTCTATCACAATAAATAAGCTATGGAAAGTATAAACTTGACATTAATGAATTTGCTTAATGTAAAAATTTTGGAAAAAATAATTATTTAAAGAAATATTTGGAAAAGAAAACTTGTTTACCATAGTTAAATTGTATTAATTAATTAAATAAATTTAATCCATTAGATCATTAAGGGGACACATGTCAAAATTATAAAGGTATACTTGAGGAAATAGAGAGATCTTGTAATGGAGAGGAGCCAAGTTCGTTTGCCCAAAACCTAACTCACGTCAATGTCTTAAGGATCAACATAGGGTGCGTTTGGTACAATGGAAAATGTTTACCATTTAAAAATATTTTTAAGAAATAAGGGGATTTCTTACTTATTTTTGTTATGATTTATACATAAATAAAAATATGTGAAATATCATTTGTAAAGCTTGTTTCCCTATTTACACTAAGAAAGTAATTTTCCTCATGTTTAAGGATTTATTTTCCTAAATTAAATATTTTCCAAAAACTTTTACCAATCTGTCATGAAAAATATTTTCTTCACACCGAGCATACCCATAGTTTCCTCTACTAATTTTCTTGTTCTTTTACACGTTACTTTGCACATGAAGACTGCTCGCTAATGGAAAGACTATAAATTCCCCTCATATACATCTTCAATTCCACATCACCCTCCAATTAATATTCGATCAGCCTTGTGACTTGTTGAATAAGAAACAAGCTGAAAATGAGTTTCTTAGTCAAACATCTCCCACTTTTTTTCACAATTTTCTTCTTGTTGTTCAACTCTTCCATTGCTATATATGATATCAAAACCTATGGAGCAACATCGAATGGCAAGATCGATTCATCAAAAGCCTTTGTGAGTGCATGGGCTGCAGCATGTGCATCTACTAGCCCAGCCACCATTTACGTGCCACAAGGAAGTTACTTGCTTAAAGGTGCATATTTCCATGGCGAAACATGCAAGAGCAAGGCTATTACCTTACGCATCGATGGCACTATACTAGCTCCATCAGATTATAATGTCATTGGTAAAGAAAAAAATTGGATCAAATTCGAAAGAGTTGAAGGAGTTTCCATCTATGGAGGAACCTTAGATGGACAAGGTGCTAATCTTTGGGCGTGCAAAACCTCTGGCAACAATTGTCCTCAAGGACCTATGGTATGATTAAAAGTAGTATTTTATTCATCAAATTAAAGAATAATTGAAAAGAAGGTTGGGCAATTTCAACTAACTTTAAAAAAAAAAAAAGAGGTCGAAAATTAATTTTAACAATATGCATTTGCATTTGTTTGTCAGGGACTTACTTTTTCCAACTCGAGCAACATAAATATCAGTGGATTAACATCCAAAAATAGCCAAATGTTCCACATATTGATAGATAATTGTCAGAATGTGAAGCTACACGGAGTAAAGGTGTCTGCTCCAGGAAACAGTCCCAACACCGATGGAATTCACGTTCAACATTCGTCTAGAGTTAGCATTATGAACTCCCGTATTGGCACCGGAGACGATTGTATCTCAATTGGCCCTGGCACCTCCAACTTATGGATCGAAAACATAGCATGTGGCCCTGGCCATGGAATAAGGTTTCAAGAAAACAAAAACAGTTTATTTCCAATTAATCCCCCTATCCTAATTTAATTATGTGAAGGCGTTCCGATTACGAGTATTGATATTTTAACTACAAATTTGGACATTTAAAAATCGCTACCATAAATCGATATGGCTAATAATTCAAAATTTAAAACAAAAATTGAGAAAATTATAGTCAATATGAAAAAATAGTGTCATTTCTCAAATTGGATGGTACTAATACTTTCTATGTTTCATCATTAAAGATCAAATGTATTTTTGTTTCACTTCAGTTGCACAGAAATTTTGTCTTGGTATTTTCTTATCTTTGGGTGGTATGCAATACATACTAGTTTCTACACTGGGATAGATCCAACGTTGCGGCATTAGATTCATCTGAATTTAGTATTTGGCTGCAAAGTATAAATTTTTATGTTAAACTAAAAATATCAAAAATTATTTTCTAAACATATACTACTACTACTACTGATTTTTGAAACAGCAGTAAGTTATTAATTAGGTCGTTCAACGCACAACAGGAAATCTTATTGATTCAATTTTATTTTATTCTCTCTTGAAAAAGGAAAAGTAGTAACAAAGTCAACTTTATTACAACTAAAGTTGGCCTTAATCTCCACTGTAAGGATGTTTCATACTAGTTTATTTTCTTCACCTAATTAGTTTTCTTTATAGTATATTAATAACTTACTTTGGTGCAGCATTGGGAGTTTAGGCTGGGACGTAGAAGAGCCCGGAGTTCAAAATGTTACAGTTAAAACCGTCACGTTCACAGGAACACAAAATGGTTTGAGAGTAAAAACATGGGCAAGATCAAGCAATGGATTTGTCAGAAATATTATTTTCCAGCATGTAGTAATGGCTAACGTTCAAAACCCTATCATTATAGACCAAAATTACTGCCCTAACAATGAAAATTGCCCTCATCAGGTAAGTGCGGAATTCTGGCAATACAAATAATACTGATCTTTTTTTTTTTTTTTTTTTTTTTCAAAAAGAGCTTTTAAGGACTTCTCCAAGAAAACTAATATGTGTATTGTTTTTGTTTTCTTAAAATATATTCAGGGGTCGGGTGTAAAAATCAGTGACATAAAGTATCGAGACATACGTGGTACATCAGCCACGGAAGTTGCAGTGAAATTTAATTGTAGCAAAAAATATCCATGCAGTGGCATATCACTAGAAGATGTAAATCTTAGATATAGAGATCAACCAGCTGAAGCTTCTTGTGCTAATGCTGGAGGAAGCGCTTCTGGTTTCCAGAAACCGACTAGTTGCTTATTGGTTAATTAGAGAATATGGATTATACCAATGATTTGATATTTGATTATAAGCAAGGTAGACACCATATTATATTAATGCAGAATGTAAGTTCAGAAATGTATGCAGTTATTTTTTACCAGAAGCAGTGTTTGTGGAAAAATAGATTTGTGAAAATAAAATAGAAAAAAATACATAATTAACCCTTTCAACTACAACACTTTTTTCAAAAAGAAAAATTAAAACTTAATTTGTAGGGGTACTATTACCCATTATAATTTTAAAATAGTATAAATACCCCTTTATTCGGCCAACCCCAACTATATAATTTTTCTGTTTTACAATTGCATCTCTAGCACTGAATGGCAGACAGAGCAAGGAAATTAGATTATACCGGGAGTTGAATTTCGAAATCCACCTGTAAAATTTAATCATTTTTCAATTTGTGTTATTTTTGCGTCGGGACCATGCTAAACTTCTCTTTATTATTTCGATTTTATCGAATATCCCGAAAGAGAAAAAAACCCAAATATAAGAAAAATGCTATCATTACTTGTCATTTTTTTTATAATGTACTTGATTTTCTATTCACTAATGAAAAATCACGCACCAATCATTATTTATCATGTTTTTTTAATGTACTTGTTTTTTAATTCACTATTTTCATTAACGTTTTTTTCTTTTCTTTTTCACTCCCGTTCCCCTTCTTCAATATTCACCATGCCCGTAACATCAACCCTATTTGCTCCTCACCGCCCACCATCTTCATCACAACAACTACTGTTGATTTAATATATCACAATTACAATAATTACAATTAAAATAATAAAATAAATAAAAAATAAAGAAAATAATATAATCTTCTTCTTGGTTGAGTTCTTTAAGGAGATTCAAGCCTACTGCGGCATAATCTATACCGATCCAACAGTATATCTCATGACTTGTCTCCTTCAGGATACAACAACCCATCAATGATTTACAACTCAAACAACTCCGAATTAGTTGAAGAGTTCAAAGCTCCACCATAATAACACCTTCCTTCAACATATATTTACTCTCTTTGTATAAGGGTGTCAAGTGGGCCGGACCGGGTCAACCCGGAACTGGCCCGTGAGATTTAGCCGGGTTGTGGGCCGGTCCAATTTCGGGCCCAACAGTAAATTTTTTAAAAACAACCCTGAACCGGCCCACTTAACCCAACCCGATTCAACCCAACTAAATCCGGTCAAAACCGATTAAAAATCCGGTCAAAACCGGTCAAAAACAAAAAAAAAGGTTTTTCTCCAATATACACTATATATACCCACCTATATACATTTTAAATACGTTAAACAATATATATACACTATATATATAGTATATACTACATTAGAATTTTAAAAATATATACACATAATACATATACACAATTACACATGTAATCATGTATACGACTATACGTTTGTTAAATATATATACTTATCTAAATAAAACATATACTACAATATAATGATATATATATAATAATTTATAAAGCATATACACATGTGAACGTTAAATATATACATCTATAGAAGATATATACATATATATACGTACCATTCAATATATGTACTACTTTAAATAAAACATATACTACAATACATACACACACTAAATATATAGTTAATAAAACATATACACATGCATACGTTAAATATATACGTCTATAGAAGATATATACACAAATAGAGGTACCATTCAATATATGTACTACTTTAAATAAAACATATACTACAATATATATATATATATATATATATATATATATATATATATATATATACTACAATATATACACACACTAAATATATAGTTATATACTAATTTCTAAAACATATACACATGTATACGTTAAATATATACTACTTTAGAAAATATACACACATATATATGTACCATTCAATATATACGTACTACTTTAAATAAAATATACTACAATATATATACTACAATATAATGATATATAGTTATATAATAATTTATAAAACATATACACATGTATACGTTAAATAGATACGTCTATAGAAGATACATACACATATATACGTACCATTCAATATATGTACTACTTTAAATAAAACATACACTACAATATATATATATATATATATATATATATATATATATATATATATACTACAATATATACACACACTAAAGATATAGTTATATACTAATTTATAAAACATATACACATGTATACATTAAATATATACTACTTTAGAAAATATACACACATGTATACGTACCATTCAATATATACGTACACATATAAAATATTTGTACTTCTTTAAATAAAACATATGCTACTTAATATAAAAAAATTAATAATACTTTATAGTAAATTAGTAATATATTAAAACTAAATATTTAATTTAAACTAAAAATTCAATTTAAATTTTAAATCATTAAATGAAAAAGATTACAAAGTAAGGATTAAGGAGTGTATGAATGTTGAATTTTATTGATTGCAAAATGATCCAAAATTTATAATTTTCATGGATGAAAATTCTACAAATTTTGCATCATTTTTTTTAACTCATTCATGTTAATATTAATGGGAACTTGCATAGGATAGTCAAAGTCAATGGGGGCAAAATAATGCATTGGACTTGATTCTGCTGAGTTCTCCTGTGAAGTCATAATTTCTTCAAGTCTCTGCTCGTCGTTCGGCTCCGTTTTCATTCCTTGATTTCTTCGTTCAGCTCTAATTCAATCTCTGAGGCAAACTAGAACATTCATTGCATTGCTTCCCAATGAATGTCGGTTGTCTCCAAGCTGCTGTCGTCCCTGACTAAAAACGCTCTCCAATGTAACGGTTGACATTGGAACATTCAGAATATCTCTAGCTAATCTTGAAAGCACAGAATATTGTGCTTCATTATTCCTCCTCTAATCCAACGCGTTGATCCGTCGTCTGCGATCGTCTAGCGGCGATAGGAGATAATACTTCAGCTCTTTTCGATAAGTTGTTGTGTAAGCTCCCTCCTCAACACTATTCTAATAAGGTAAATCATAAAAGTGATCAGGAAAACCACTATGTGCCGGCCTTTTAGAAGATGACGGCTCCTCGGGAGGACGAGGAGCAATAGTTGGCGTGATATTTGTCAGCACAGCTAAATCAACTAAATCAGCATAGTGGTTATATAATTTATCTATGTAAGCGTTTACATCGGCCATAGCCGTCCACAAATAAGGTTTTTCTTGTTCTCCATCATCAGAATCATTGTTAGTATTTATCTCTAAGTTAGCATAACTAAGAGTACTAAAGTGGCACACAGTAGTATATTTCATGCGCGGATTTAGCATAGCACCAACCAAGTAAACAGGGGGAATCGTAAAAAAATATTTTTTAAATTTAGCAAACATGGCACCAACAACTTCTTTGTAACTTTCTTTATTTTTATATTCTTTGAGCAAACCAGAAATATCGGCTATATATGCCAAAATATTACAAACAGTAGGATAATAAGCACCGGAAAATTCAACCGTAGCTATATAAATTTTTTCAAGAACTTAACAAGATCATTAATTACAGCCCAGTCAGAACCATGTAGCATGCAGTGGACACAATCAGCAAACGAATCACAACGTTGGTTAAAAGATAATGTAATAGGAACTCTATATTTATAACAAGTTTTTAAAAACTCATACGTAGCATTTCATCTAGTATCACATTCTTCAGGTATCAATATTGGTGCAAGTCCATTTTATTCACATTTAAGTTTAAAGTCTTTAATTTTTCTTCTACGATTATTTCCTTGAATAAAACCAACGGCAAGCCAAATTTTTTTAATATAAAGTTCAAAAAACTCAAGACCATCTCTTACAATTAAATTATATATATGACAAGCACATTTAACATAAAAAAATTCAGGTAACGGCGGAGATAACTTAGATTTTAACTTTGTTCTAGCAGTCTTGTTGTTAGAAGTATTATCAAAAGCAATACATAAAATTTTATTTTCAATACAGTAAAATTCTGTAACTTTAGCAATTGAATCAGCAATAAAATCTCCAGTATGTTTACGATCTTCATCATATAAAAAAGCAAGAATACATTTTTGCATAACAAAATTACTATCTATCCAGTGACAGGTAATTATTAAATAATCATTTTTATTTACAACACGACCAAGATCAGAAGTTAGGGACATTCTACATTGAATATTTTTTAACAATGTTGATAAATAAAAATAATATTGTGAATGAAGTCTAAAAATATCAGCCCTACAAATAGTTCTAGGAATACCATTAAACATAGGATTATAAATTGTTTGAATATAATGAATAAAGGCATCAAAAGAAGGAAAACTAAAAGGTAAACAACCCATAGATACCATTTTAGCTATTTCCTCCCGGTCCCTCAATTTATTATACTTCTTCATTATCTGACCGGTTGCTGGGTCCATTCTAGTTTGCGTTGTCCCACCAACATCCGCACTACCTCGTGCAATATTTAACTCTCTTTCGTGATTATCACTTATATGTCTCATTAACGTACCCGTACCCCGTTGCTTGCCTTCTTTTTTATGCTTATATATTTGTTGACAAATATTGCATTGCACCTCAATATCTGATATATGATCAAAAAATTGTCATGCAATACTAGTTGGTTTACGAGCTCTTGGGGCAAGAGAGGACGGGGAGAGAGATTAACCGATTCAGATCTAACGCTTGCATTTCCTACTGCGTATGTCTCACTAATATTTTCATCATCTTCGTCTAAATTAACCACATCTACTTCATTTTCTTCTTCTATACCGTAATTTTCCTCAGCTTCTACATAATCCATATCGTGGGTACCTACACCTATTTCTTCCTCAAAAGGTTGACTAAGCAGTACCGGGACGGAGACACACAGGTATATCTACTACTTGAAGTACCTCTACCGCTAGTAATTCACTTTTTACTACCACTACCATTGCCGGGATAAATTTTTTAACACCTTTAGTGGCGAGGTTTCTTAATTTATCCATAATATAAATTAAACTAAAAAAATTCAAAATACATAAATATAATAAAATTAAATATTCAACAATTAATAAACAAATTTAAAATTAAACATAAGAGATGGAATGACAATACCAAATTTTAGAAGTATCCGGAGGTTGCGACTTTAGAAACTTCCACTCGTACTTTGTAATCGCAAAATTAAAAAATTAAAGTGAGCACTTTAGGAAATTAAATATATAAAATATTTGAGAATTGATATTTGAGAGAGAATGAGATTTGAGAGTGAAAAATTGTGTGAAAAATGATTTGAAAGTGTAGGGTATTTATAGGAATTTTTTTGGGGTTAAAAAATATTTTTAAATGATTTTTTTTAATTAAAATGGCCAAAGTAGCTGTTTGGACCCAAAAACAGCTATATAGCCATTGGGCCAATGACTACTTTGGGCCCAACAGTTCATTTATTATTTTTTTTTTAAAAAATGGGTTTGTTAACCTGCGGGCCTGGTCCGAGCCGGGTTAACCGGGCCCAAAACCAAAAATAAACCGGCCCGGTACCCGGTACCCTACAACCCGTGGGCTGATCGGGCCGGGTTGACTAGGTAGACTGGGTCAGCCCTGCCCGTTTGACACCCTTATCTTTGTATAGTAAATATAGTTAAAGACTTAGAATATTTTCTTTGTCTCAACTCTTTGTTTCACTAATATAATTACTCTCTTTTGTATAGTAAATATAGTTGTAGACTTGGAATATTTTCTTTGTCTCAAATCTCTCTTTCTCTATAATAGACTACATATATAATTATTAAATACATCTGGGTTATTCTGTAATTAGTTATTCTTCAGTTCTCTATATATACAGCTGTAACCCCTTCAATATGAATGAGATCAATTAATTCTTAAATCTGTATCATGGTATCAAAGCTAGGGTTTCTTCTTCCGCCCAAACCCTAATCTCTCCTCTTTTCCGACGTGTGTGCGCCGCCGCCACCGTCTACACCACGCCGCACGGCCTCCCTCCTCCGCCGTAGGTCGGCGCCATGGACAAGGTTATTGATCCTCTGTCAAAATTACCGTCTGGAGTAAAATTACTGCTCAGGAATCTCCACAATCTCATCCCCGAAAAATTATCTGACAACAACTACCCGGCCTGGGCACTTAACGTCCGCACCGCCCTCGCAGCCAACTTGCTGCTCGGATGGATTAACGGTGCGGAGAAGCCGCAGCCCGAGACAGCCGAGAAGGACGGCGTCAAGCTCCCAAATCCCGACTACCTTCCGTGGATGATCGTAGACACTCAGATCCGAGCCTGTCTTCTCGCAGTTATTAGCCCCTCTGTGCACAAACACGCCCGGGGTTTTCTCACATCGGCTTCACTTTGGGACGCACTAGCCACAAGGTACAACTCTATGTCCACGGCTCATATTTTTCAGTTGCGTGACAAATTGCATACTCTTCGGAAGGGAACGAAGACGATGACTCAATACCTTGATGATGTGGCCTCTATTCTGTCTGACCTAGATGCTGTGAACGAGATTATTCCTGAACGAGACGTGGTGAATGCCGTGATACGTGGTCTTCCGGCTGGCTATTCCTCTCTCAAACAGCATATTCGCCTCTCGCCTGTCGAAATCACTCTGAATCAACCTTCTGGATGGCTTAATGCAGAAGAATTGAATCTAGACATGGAACACAAATTACTGCTCGGAGAAGCCAGTTCCACCCCTGGCGTCACGGCTCTTTACTCGGCTGGCAGCGGAGGCTCGGCCAGGGGTCGCGGTGACGATCGCCGTAACCAAGGGCGAGACAGCGGCGGCGGTGACCGTCGAAACACCGGGCAGCAAGGCAGAGGCGGGCCTCCACCGAGGGACGGCTTCCAGTCAGGCCGCGGACAGGGACGAGGAAACCAGCGGATGCCCACACGAGATCTTCCGACGTGCCAAATTTGTGCTAAACGGGGCCATTCTGCGGCTAATTGCTGGTATCGTTATGATGACTCGCAGAATGTAAATAGCCAGTCCGGAGGATCAAGGGCGATGCATGCGTCCACAAACGCTCAATCTGGCGATTGGTATCTAGACACAGGTGCTAACACCCATGTGACGTCGGATTATTCACAACTTCAAGCTCCTCATCCGTATCATGGCTCAGAAACTATTACAGTAGGCAATGGTCAATCCCTTCCCATCACAAACACCGGCTCTGGGTATGTCTATACCCCAAATGGTAAATTTCATCTCTCAACCCTTCACCACGTCCCTTCCCTCACATCCAATCTTTTATCTGTTTATCGCTTTACTAAAGAAAATAACTGCACCCTCATTTTTAATGACACCAATTTCCAGATAGTGGACAATACCACGAACCGGGTGCGGTACACGGGCCGTTGTGAGCATGGGCTATACACTCTTCCATCCAGGTCTCCGTCTGTTATGAGTCAAGCCATTCTCTCGTCAACCTGGCATCGCCGGCTTGGGCACCCATCATCCGCCATCACCAAATCCATTTTATCTTCCTTAGGTTTTAATTTTTCAGAAAAATTACATTGCGAGTCCTGTTCAGTGTCTAAATCTTGTCGTTTACCTTTTTCACTGTCTGAACACAAGGCCACTGCGCCATTTCAATTAATTCATTCTGATGTTTGGGGTCCAACCTCAGTTCCTTCTGTTCAAGGTTTTCGTTATTATATCTGTTTTGTTGATGATTACAGTAAATTCACTTGGCTTTATCCTCTGAAATTTAAATCCGAAGCTTATACTATTTTTGTAAACTTTGACCGAATGGTTCAAAATCAATTTAATGCCAAAATCAAAATTTTTCGAAGTGACAATGGCAAAGAATTTGTCAACAATGCATTTGGTGTTTTTCTTCAAAATCTAGGGGCTCTTCATCACACTTCATGTCCATATACCCCTGAATAAAATGGCGTTGCTGAGCGCAAACACCGTCACCTAATAGAAACAGTTGTTGCGCTCCTCCATGATTCCACCTTACCTGTTTCCTTTTGGGTTGATGCCCTTGCTACTGCCAACTACCTCATAAATCGCATGCCCACTCACACTCTCTCCAACTCCACTCCATATGCCCGTCTCTACAATCATCCACCCGACTATATCCATCTCCGCCCGTTTGGGTGTCTAGTTTATCCCTGGTTGCGTCCGCACACTCAACATAAACTTCAACCTTGGTCCACCCCTTGTGTCTTTCTAGGCTATCATCCCACTATCAAAGGTTACAAATGTTTCGATCCTGTATCTCAGAAAACATATGTTTCCCGTCATGTTCGTTTTGTGGAGGAACAATTTCCTTACACAAGTCTTTCCTCTACTCCATACTCCCCCAATCCACTTGGCGTTGTGCCATTATTTCCGTCCTTTTCTCACGCTCATGCTCCGGCTCACTCGGCACCTAACCCGGTACCCCACTACACCACTACCCACCCGAAACCCCAAACCTCCCACCCGAACACCCAGCCGACTGCCACACAACCCACCACTTCCCTACATCATACTCCTAACACACATACAGCCACCCCATCCACCGCTGCACATCCCAGCTCCCACGGCAGCCCCACCCAACCCCCGCCCACGCATCATACAACTCCACCACCCCTTCCTAATCACCCTCCACTCAACACTCATCCTATGACAACCCGAGCCAAGGCCGGTACCTTCAAACCCAAAGCCTACCACACTCAAATACCCTTTGATGCACATCCCACAACTGAGCCTACTACCTACAACCAAGCCTCCAAAAATAGTTTCTGGTGCCAAGCTATGGATGAGGAATTTCAGGCTCTGAATGAACAACGTACATGGGATTTGGTACCTCTGCCTAGTAACCGAAAGTCTATTGGGTGCAAATGGGTGTTTCGCATCAAACGAAATTCAGATGGATCTCTTTCTCGCTATAAAGCACGTCTGGTTGCAAAAGGGTATCATCAGGAGTATGGTGTGGATTATAAGGAGACCTTCAGCCCTGTTGTTAAGCAACAGACTATTCGTCTGGTCTTGTCTCTTGCTCTTCACTATGATTGGCCGCTTCATCAGCTAGACGTCAGCAATGCCTTTCTTCATGGTCATCTTGAGGAAGAAATCTATATGGTTCAGCCACCGGGATATGTTAATCCCAACCGTCCTCACTATGTTTGCAAGCTTCGCAAATCACTGTATGGCCTGAAACAGGCCCCTCGTGCCTGGTACACACGTCTCTCTACTTTTCTGCAGGGTCTTGGTTTTCGCACCTACCATCATGACAACAGCCTCTTCACCCTTCACTGTTCTCGAGGGACAGTCATCATTCTTATCTATGTGGATGATATTGTTATTACAGGCAGCTCGTCATCACTCATCACTGAAATTACTGAAGCTATGCATCGTGACTTCAAACTTAAGGACCTCGGTCCTCTGGAGTTCTTTCTTGGCCTCGAACTCATCCGCAAATCGGGAACCATATTGATGCATCAGACAAAATATACCCTTGAACTTCTAAATCGGGCTGGAATGACAGACTGCAAACCCGCGGTCACTCCCATGGCAGTCCGCCAATCCCCAGGGCCGAATACTCCCTTTGCCGATCCTACACTATATCGGAGCCTCATCGGTGGACTTCATTATCTTGCTGTTACTCGTCCGGACATCCAATATGCAGTCAATCGAGTCTCCCAATCAATGCATGCTCCCACAGAACAACACTTTCAGGCCTTGAAACGCATTCTGCGCTATCTTTAAGGTACTCTTCACTGTGGAATTTTATTTCAAAAGGGCTCGTTTGATATATCTGTTTTTTCTGATTCGGATTGGGCTAACGACAAAGATGATCGAAAGTCCACTACTGGATATATTGTTATGATGGGACCGAATCTGATTTCCTGGTGCACCAAGAAGCAAACGCGAGTGTCCCGTTCCTCCACAGAAGCAGAATATCGTGCCATGGCTGCGGGTGTTGCTGAAGCCATGTGGTTACGATACCTTACGGATGCACTTGGCATTCCCCCGACGAAACCACAGATTTATTGTGACAATCAGTCCACTATTTGTGTTACCAAAAATCCAGTCCTTCATGATCGTATGAAGCATGTTGGGTCTGACTGTCACTTTGTTCGCGATGAGGTACTTGCAGGAGCGATGGCCACGCACTATGTCCCATCTACTGACCAGCTTGCTGATATTCTCACCAAGCCTCTTCCGTTACAGCCTTTTCAGTCTCTCTGCTCCAAGCTGCCCCTCGTTACCGCTGATCAGCTTGCGGGGGGATAATAGACTACATATATAATTATTAAATACATCTGGGTTATTCTGTAATTAGTTATTCTTCAGTTCTCTATATATACAGCTGTAACCCCTTCAATATGAATGAGATCAATTAATTCTTAAATCTGTATCACTCTACTACATACTATAATTTTTTTCACACTTATCATATTTCCTTGTACATACAATAGCACACAAGATCACCTCTATTTATAGGTCAGGTATTTATCCTTGTATTGAATATGAAGAATAAAGAGGGGTGGTAAAGAGGAAAGATCAATAGTCTTTATGTTACGAGAAACTAATGACACTAATAGCCATGAGAGTTATAACAAAATAATAAGAGAAGTTACAAATTATTAAAGGCCACATTCTACCACCATTAACAATTACAGTAATGTGGGTAGATAAATAGTCTTGTTGTTACATATGTTACATGCAACTAATGACTATGGAGTTACAACAACTATTGGTTATTTGAGTTACAAGACATAATGTGGTAGATTATGGACAAATAAAGTGTTAGAAGTTACAAGAGTTATCAAAATATAATGACACCACCTTCTCCACTTTATGTCCATAAATTATCATGCAAATTAAGCTTATAATATTAAAATGCATAATAACACCAAAATTCCCCCACTCCTTTTAATATTTAAATAAGATAGTTCACCAATTTAGTTGAAGGGAGACTATTGTGCATAATGAAGGTGTGTTCTGCATTGAGCCTTCACTTAGTAAAACAATAAACTTTACTCCAGAGTCAGTAGTGGTCTCAGACTTGAACTATGACTGCTTAAGGGAAATAAAGTATTACTTCCTACACACAACAATCAAGGTGTTGACATAAGTTTTAACAGCCAGCGCATTATGGCTAAGCCTATCAAACGGGTCGGTTTGACCCGGACCGAATCGGCCCACCATAGCGGCCCAGAACGGTATGACCCTGCCCGGTCAGCCATGAGCTATAGGATTCTGGGTCCCGGGCTGGGTTGTTTTTTTGGGCTCGGTTAACCCGGCCCGGACCAAACCCGATCCAGGCCCGCAGGTTAACCGGCCCAGAATCGGCCCGATATCTTTTTTTTTTAAATATATTTTTTTGACCATTGGGCCCAACGTCTATATGACCGTTTGGACCCCAAAAATGGCTAAATGTCCATTTAAAATAATTTTTTTTCAATTAAAATATTTTTTTAAACCTCAAAAAAATTCTATAAATACCCTACACTTTCAAATTATTTTCCACACAATTTTTATTCTCTCAAATCTCATTCTCTCTCAAATCTCAATTCTCAAAATTTAAATATTCTATATATTTCCTAAAGTGCTCAATTTAATTTTTTAATTTTGCGATTACAAAGTACGAGTGGAAGTTTCTAAAGTCGCAACCTTCGGATACTTTCAAAATTTGGTATTGTCGTTCCATCTCTTACTTTTAATTAGTGTATTAATTGTTGAATATTTAATTTTATTATATTTGTGTATTTTGAAATTTTGTAGTTTGATTTATATTAAGGATAAATTAAGAAACCTTGCCACTAAAAGTGTAAAAGATTTTTTATCCCGGAAGTGGTAGTGGTAGTTAAAAGCGAATTACTAGTGGTAGAGGTACTTCAAGTAGTAGATATACCCGTGTGCCTCCGCCTCCGGTACCGCTTAGTCAACCTTTTGAGAAAGAAGTAGGTGTAGGTGCTCACGATATGGATTATATAGAAGGTCAGGAAAATTACGGTATAGAAGAAGAAAATGAAGTAGATGCGGTTGATTTAGATGAAGATGATGAAAATATTAGTGAGACACCCGCAGTAGGAAATGCTAATATTAGATCTGAATCGGTTAATCGCCCTCCCCGTTCTCTCTGTCCCCCAAGATCTCGTAAAACAACTAGTATTGCATGATAATTTTTTACACGTATATTAGATACTGAGGTGCAATGCAATATTTGTCAACAAATATATAAGCATAAAAGAGAAGGCAAGCAAGGGGGTACGGGTACGCTAATGAGACATATAAGTGATAATCAAGAAAGAGAGTTACTTATTGCAAAAGCTGGTCAGGATGTTGGTAGGCCAACACAAACTAGAATGGACCCAGCAACTGGTCAGGTAATTAACAAGTATAATAAATTGAGGGACCGGGAAGAAATAACAAATATGGTAGTTGTGGGTTGTTTGCCTTTTAGTTTTGTAACGACCTGAAAATTTAACGAAATATGTGAAATTTGTAGTTTTGTGAGATTTGACTATTTTACCCCTCCCCGTAGTTGCATTATGGTATTTATGGGGTGTGGGAGAGGTTGACATAATTTTTTATGCATTTTGGTATCAATTATGCAATATTGTGTTTTTTTATTGCTTTGAGAGCCTTATTTTGGACTAATGTGGATATATTTTGATCCGGGCGATAGATGGACAAATGGAATGTGCCAGCAACTCCGAAATATCGATTTTAGGCTAGTTCAATCTTTGGTTCGGATCCTGGTACACCTGAGCTCATTTCGACCTATTGATTGGAAGTTGGAAAATTGAAAATATGGGAGTGGACCCATATTTGATCGAAACAACCTCGGATGGAAAATACGACTTTGCCAGCAGATCCAGAATGTCGATTTTAGGGTGTTAGCATATTTGGTATGATATTATGACTTTTAAATCTTATTTCGACCCTCGGTTTGGAAAATTATAATTTCGGGTTTTGGGGGTCAACTTTGTGAAAATGGTATTTTTTGAAAATCTGATATCGCCAACGCGTCTGAAATATCGAATTTAGTAAGGTTGCATAGTTCATTTGCATGTATCAGACTCCGAATAAATTCCGAACACCCCATCGAAGACCAGAGTGGACTTTAAAAAAAAAAACAGCAGCTATTGCAGATTTTTCTGAATAAATATAGCAGATTTTTCACTTTTGATCCATTTTGCTCATGTTTCATCTTGCCTCTTGAGAGTTAAACCCTAAATAGTTTGGGAGCTTAAAATTGAAGCTTGTGGGAGTTTGGGAAGATAGATTAACATCTATTTCTTGGTTTCATTACGAATTTAAGGTAAGAATTCACCCATTTTCTTACTAATTTCTTGATAAATTTCTCAAAACCCCAAAAATCTTATAGCATGATTTTAAACCCATATTTCATTTCTTTCACTTGAATAATATTTTTATCTTATAATTACTAGTTTTTCATCAATTTAACCTTCAAAACAACTCCAATTCTTGAATTTAACCCGGATTTCAAAGATTTTATCCGGTAAAGCTAAAAAATATTTTTTTAATTTGAACTCCATTTTTGACTCAATTTAACTTGGGTTTTCAGCTGTAGGTTCCTAAAAATATGGGGAACATGTTTTCGAAGTAAAGTTTTGATTTTGCCCTCCTTTTTCTGAAACTTATTTTGAGGGTCCGTTTTGACCCCGAACCAAAAGTAGTCAATATGGGTGTTGTTGGGTTTTTTTATGTGTAGATTTCATATTTGATATTTTGGTAGAGTTTGAGATTGTTCTTGAAAAGTAAGGTTGCGGGTTCAAGTGTAGCGGACCAGCTTCGGCTTTCGAGGTAGGTTATGGCTTAACTCTTCAGACTGGGATGGGTGGTAAATGATGGTACAAAATGCATGTTAAGGGTGGGAACTAATAATAAAAAATGGTTGTCTATGTGTTGTGCTCGTGTGGGGCTTATGTGTGATGTAATTGTCAAAATTGAGATATTATGTGATATGTTTGACCGTGTGGGGTCCTATGTGATATTGATACCCTTGAATACATGTGAATAATTGTATTGTGTTGTTTAATGTGGTACCATTGGTGTATTGTGATTATATTCTTACTTTATTGGCAAATGAGACATGTGAAGATTCATGGATGATATGAAAATAATGAGTGGATATTGGCTCATGTGGTTGTGGGAATGTATCATTGTGGTTGGTTATGGAAATATATCATGTGATTGGTTATGGAAATACTCATTGTGATTGGTTGTGAGCATTACATCTTCATATCATACTAATTCATGAAACATTGGTACCACCGTGGCAACATTTTAGAAACACTGGCAACACCTTTTCAAAAAAATATTGTAACACTTTATAAAACCCTTTTCGAGGGATATGCCAAAAAGGATATATGAGATATGTGGATTGTATATGGGTTGACGAATCCCACATGGGTCTTACATAGGGAAACTTTAGCTCTGTAGGTGTATACGGGGATTGTGCAACGGTCCCGGAGGTTGTGCGACGACCTCGTACATCATCATCATCATTATCATCATCATTATCATCATCATTATCATATACATTGTACTTATTTTATTGAGTTTATGTTGTGTTGTATTGCCTTATTGACTTGTCATCTATGTATTTATCTTACCTTTCTTTACTTGTATTTGATGATCTTGTATCTACATGTTCTATCTTGTTCTATTTATATGTGACATAATGTATACTTGTGTTTTATACTTTGGTGTGTTATTCTAATATATGTGAGAGATATTAGAACTGTCAGTGCAAGCGGTGTGGGCTACCGTTGTGGGATATTTTTTGATTGCAGGTGACGTGTCCTTAGTGTATATATTGAATGCTTTATTTACTACTTTGCTTGGTCGGCCTATGATACCTACTGAGTACAAGTGGACCATACTCATGCCTACTGCACCCTTTCGGTGCAGGTCTTAGCTCGAGTGCGCCTCAGCTTGATTGACTTGGGTGATTGTTGGAGCTTCCAATGTAGTGGTTGGACATTCATGCGTTCGAAGCTCACCTCTATCTTTCTATAGTTATGTCTTTATTAGTATTCGGAGACAATTATTATTCCTTTGTGGTTATTTTTTCGATGCATTTGACTCTTGGATTGTATTAGTAGTTCTTACACTATTGACCCCTAGTTTTGGGCAAGATTGGTATTTTGGATAAGTTCTTCCACATTGTTATGATTACTTATATGGTTTGGCTTTGTTCTAGAAGCCTTACCATGGAATATTTCTGTCTTTTCTTCTTGTTGTATCAGTTTGGGTGATAGGCTTACTTATTAAGGTACTCCACAACAAGTGTCATCACGACCCTTATTTTTAGGTTATGACAAATTTGTATCAGAGCAGCCAGGTTTCATTGGTCTCAACGGTGTAAGAAAGGGATGTCTAATAGAGTCTCGCAGATCGGTACGTAGACGTCCGTATCTATCTTCGAGAGGCTATAGGACATTTTTAGGAAACTTCCCTCATTTCATTCTTGATCATGCGAAGTTCTTTCATACCTTGTGTTCAGAGTTGTGTTTCACTCTTTGCACGCGAATGGAGTTGTTTATGCCACTATTAGTTGAGAGATGCTGTGAGAAATTAGTGGATATCATTTGTCGGTTGTAGGCTTGTTGATGCTCCTGAGTTGTCATGGGATTAGTTTGTTGATGCTTTTCTGGAGAGATTTATGCCTTTCAGTTTGAGAGATCATAGGCGGGATGAGTTTGATTTTTTGGAGCAGGTCTTTATGACAGTTGTTGAGTATGAGGCATGCTTCCATGCCCTGTCCAGATATACCTTTGATAGTATTTCCACCGAGTTTGAGTATATATGAAGTTTGTAAAGGGTTTGGATGTCTCTCTTTAGTTGACTACATCTCAGATGATTGTGATTAGGGATTCTTTTCAGAATATTGTGGATCATGCTAAGATGACATAGGGTATTCTTAGTGCATCTCAGGGAGGTGCCAAGAGGGTGAATCATTTTGGTAAGTTTAAGAGTCAGACCTCTTGAGGTAGAATTTTATAGGTTCTCTGGATACCATGGTAGGCCAGTGCAGGTGATTCAGCTAGTGGATCTTCTAGTTTTGCAGTTCAGGGTGGCCGTTCGGGCTCAATTGTACTTTCTCTTGTTGAGACTGGTCGTAGATTTTTCTATGTGTGTGATGAGATTGGCCATGTGGCCAAGGACTATTCTCGCCGTGTGTTTAGAGCTACTCTTATTTCAGCTGTGGGAGGTAGGGGTTCTACCAAAGGTGTGAGAGGTAGAGATGATGGAGCCCGTGGAGGTGATCGTGGGGCTACTCAGCCAGTTGGTAATCACGGATAGTGTTATGATATGTCAGTCAGATCTGAGGCGGAGGCTTCAGATGCTGTGATCGTAGGTACCGTTCCATTTGCTTAAGACCTGCAACTTATCATTTGGTCCTAGATCGACTTTGTTCTATGTGTCTATATATTTTGCTTTGGGTTTTGATTCTGTTAGGGAGCTTTTTGCCATGCCTATTCATGTCTCTACTCCAGTAGGTGATTCTTTAGTGGTGGATCGGGAGTACCGATCTTGTATTGTGACTTTTGTCGGGCGTGAGATTTTGATAGACTTTTTTGTATTAGACATGGTCGGTTTTGATGTTATTTTGGGTATGGATTGGTTGGCTCCTTCTCATGCCGTCCTAAATTGTTATGCCAGGACTATGACTTTAGCTTCGTTGGGTGTGCCAAGGATAGATTGGAAGGGTATACTTCATTCGGGTCCTAAGAGGGTCATATCTTATGTTCAGGCTCGTAAATTAGTTGAGAGGGGATATTTATCTTACTTGGCCCATATTCGTTACACTAGTGTTGTTTCACTTCCTTCCTTGGATTCTGTTTGTATTGTCCGTGAGTTTATAAATGTGTTCCCTACGAACTTGCCTAGTATGCCTTCAGATTGAGATATTGATTTTATTATTGATTTTGAGGCGGGCACAAAGCCCATTTTTATTCCTCCTTATAGGATGGCCCCAACAGAGATGAAGGAACAAAAGGATCAGTTGTAGGAGTTGTTGGATAAGGGATTTATCTGACCTAGTATTTCTCCTTGGAGTGCGCTTGTCTTTTTTGTGAAGAAAAATGACGGGTCTATATAAATGTGTATTGATTATTGGCAGTTGAATAAGGTGATAGTTAAGAATAAGTATCCTCTTCCTCGCATCAATGATTTGTTTGATCAACTTCAGGGTACGACGGTGTATTCAAAAATTGATTTGAGGTTCAGTTATCACCAGTGGAGGATTAGAGCTTCAGATATTTTAAAAATAGATTTTTGGACTCGTTGTGGTCATTATGAGTTCTTGGTCATGTTCTTCGAGTTGACCAATGCCCCTGCCATATTCATGGAGTTGATGAACCGAGTGTTTCGACCATATCTTGACTCCTTTGTTATTGTATTTATAGATGATATCTTGGTTTATTCCAAGAGTGAGGTTGAGCATGAGGAGCATTTGCGAATTGTGCTTCAGAGATTGAGGGATGAGAAGTTTTATGGTAAGTTCTTTAAGTGCAAGTTTTGGTTGGAGTCTGTTTCTTTCTTGGTTCATGTGGTGACTAAGGAAGGTATTATAGTTGATCCAGCTAAGGTTGCAACGGTTCATGATTGGGCTAGACCTACTTCGCCCACCGAGATTCGTAGTTTTATTGGCTTGGTCGGGTATTATTAGTGTTTTATTGAGGGTTTCTCTTCCAATGCAGCTCCGTCAACCAAGTTGACTTAGAAAAAGATTTCCATCTAATGGTCTAATGCTTGTGAGGTGAGCTTTCAAAATCTCAATGATTTGTTGACTTCAGCTCCTATCTTGACTTTGCCCAAGGACGGCGTGGGTTTTACCGTCTTTTGTGATGCTTCTGGTATTGGGTTAGGTGTTGTTTTAATGTGGAAGATCAAGGTAATTGCCTATGCATCTCATTAGTTGAAGCCTCATGTGAGGAATTATCCTACCCATGATTTAGAGTTGTGCGCAGTTCTGTTTGTCGTGAAGTTGTAGAGGCACTACTTGTATAGAGTCCGTTGTGAGATCTTCTCAAATCATCGTGGCCTTTAGTACTTCTTATCTAGCAAGATCTTCATATGAGGCAGCGCCGTTGGATTGAGTTTCTTAAGGATTATGACTCGATTATTCTCTACCATCAGGCCAAGGCTAATGTGGTTGCGGATGACTTGAGTCGGAAGTCGACTAGCATGGGTAGCTTAGCGCATATTTTGACCCAGGAGAGGCTTTTGGCCTTAGAGATTCAGTTTTTAGCTAACAAGATGGTTAGGCTTGATATTTCGACACCTGGGCGTGTTTTGTCATTTATGGAGGTTAGATCTTCTTTGATGGAGAAGATTCGAGCTCATTGGTAAGATTCGAGCTCATTGGTTTGATGATGTTGGATTGAGATTGATTCAAGATAAAGTGTTGAGTGGGGAGGATAAGGAAGCATTACTTGATTCAGATGGATTTTTGAGGATTGGGGGCTGAGTTTATTTGCCGAGAGTGGTGATCGGATTAGGTTGATCTTGGAGGAGGCCTATTGTTCTAGATATTCTATCCATCCAGGTGTGACTAAGATGTATCGTGATTTGAGGCAGCACTACTGGTGGGGTGGTATGAGGCGAGATATAGAAGATTTTGTGTCTCATTGCCTATATTGTCAGTAGGTGAAGGCCGAGCATATGAGGCCTGGTTGATTACCCCAGAGGTTACCCATTCCCGAGTGGAAGTGGGAATGAATCACTATGGACTTTATGACTGGTTTTCCTCGTACATCTCACAGTTATGACAGTGTTTGGGTCAGCGTGGATTGATTGACCAAGTCAACTCATTTTGTTCTAGTTTAGGTCTCATTATGTATTGAGAGGTTAGCCCCTATAGTCATTCGTGAGATTGTGCGTCTTCATGGTGCGTCAGTGTCCATTATTTTAGAGTGAGGTTTTGTGTTCACATCTTACTTTTGGAAGACTTTTCAGGATGAGTTGGCTACTTGGGTTGATCTTTGCACAACGTTTCACACCCAGACTAATGGTCAGTCAGAGCAGACTACTTAGGTTTTAGAAGATATGCTCCGCGCGTGCGTGAGGGATTTTGATGGCCAGTGGGAGCAGCATTTGGCTTTAGCAGAGTTTGCATATAGTAAAAGCTACCATTCCAGTATTGATGTAGCTCCTTTTGAGGTGTTGTATGGTAGACGCTGTCGCTCCTTAGTAGGTTGGTTTGATGTTTCTGAGGTGAGACCTCAAGGTATGGACTATCTTTGTGAGTCTTTGGATAGGGTCCGGATCATTCAAGATAGACTTAGAGCGGCTCAGAGTAGGCAGAAGTGTTAGGCTAATCGTAACTTCTTGCCTTGAGATTTGGTGTTGGTGATCGTGTTTTTCCTTCGAGTTTCACCCATGAAGGGTGTGATGAGGTTTGGGAAGAGGGGAAAGCTTAGCCGCGGGTTTATTGGTCCATTTGAGATTCTTCAGACTGTTGGTGATGTGGCAAGATTCGTCGCTATATGCCTGATGAGTCTCATGTCGTTCATTGGGATTCGGTTCAGTTAGAGGAGCAGTTTTCCTTTGTTGAGGAACCAGTTTTGATTTTGGCTGGGGATGTTAGGCGGTTGTCCTCTAGAGTGATCCCTGTGGCGAGATCGACCTGTAGATGAAGCTACTTGGGAGGTTGATTCTGATATGCGTAGTTCCTATCCCCAGCTTTTCATTGATTCAGGTATTTCTTTGCCTTAATTCGAGGACGAACTAGATTTTTAGTGGTAGATGATGTAACGACTTGAAAATTTAACGAAATATGTGAAATTTGTGATTTTGTGTGATTTAACTATTTTACCCCTCCCCATAGTTGTATTATGGTATTTTTGGGGTGTAGGAGAGGTTGACATAACTTTTGATGCATTTTGGTATCATTTATGCAATATTGTGGTTTTTAATGGCTTCGAGAGCCTTATTTTGGACTAATATGGATATATTTTGATCCATGCAATGGATGGTCAAACGGACTGCGCCAGCAGCTTCGAAATATCGATTTTAGGCTAGGTAGACCTTTGGTTTGAATTCTGGTTCACCCGAGCTCATTTCGACCTATTGATTGGAAAGTTGGAAAATTGAAAATATGGGTGTGGGACCCACATTTTATCGAAACGACCTCGGATGGAAAATCTGACTTTGCCAGCATATCCAGAATGTTGATTTTAGGGTGTTAGAATGTTTGGTATGATTTTATGGATTTTAAATCTCATTTCGACCCTCGGTTTGGAAAATTATAATTTCGAGTTTCGGGTATCAACTTTGCGAAAAAGATATATTTTTGAATATCTGATACCGCCAACGCGTCTGGAATATCGAATTTAGTATGGTTGCATAGTTCGTTTGTATGTATCAGATTCCGAATGAATCTCGGACACCCCGTCGAAGATCAGAGTGGACTTTAAAAAAAAACAGCAGCTATTGCAGATTTTTCTGAATAAATATAGCAGATTTTTCACTTTTGATCCATTTTGCTCATGTTTCATCTTGTCTTTTGAGAGTTAAACCCTAAATAGTTTGGGAGCATAAAAATGAAGCTTGTGGGAGCTTGGGAAGATAGATTAACATCTATTTCTTAGTTTTATTACGGATTTAAGGTAAGAATTCACCCCTTTTCTTACTAATTTCTTGATAAATTTCTCAAAACCTCAAAAATCTTAGAGCATGATTTTAAATCCAAATTTCATTTCTTTCACTTGAATAATATTTTTATCTTATAATTACTAGTTTTTCACCAATTTAACCTTCAAAACAACTTCGATTCTTGATTTTAACCCGGATTTCAAAGATTTTACTCGGTAAAGCTCAAAAATGTTTTTTTTATTTGAACTCCATTTTTGACTCGATTTAACTTGGGTTTTCAGCTGTAGGTTCCTAAAATTATGGGGAACATGTGTTTGAAGTAAAATTTCAATTTTGCCCTTCTTTTTCGAAAACTCATTTTGGGGGTCCGTTTTGACCCCGAACCAAAAGTAGTCATTATGAGTGTCGTTGGTTTTATTTTGACGTGTAGATTTCATATTTGATGTTTTTGGTAGAGTTTGGGTTTGTTCTTGAAAAGTAAGATCGCGTGTTCAAGTGTAGCGGACCAGTTTCGGCTTTTGAGGTAGGTTATGACTTAACTCTTCAGACTGGACTGGGTAGTAAATGATGGTACAAAATGCATTTTAAGGGTGAGAACTAATCATGAAAAATGGCTATCTATGTGTTGTGCTCGTGTGGGGGCCTATGTCTGATGTAATTGTCGAAATTGAGATATTATGTGATATGTTTGACCGTGTGGGGTCCTATGTGATATTGATAGCCTTGAATACATGTGAATAATTGTATTATGTTGTTTAATGTGGTACCATTGGTGTATTTTGATTATATTCATACTTTATTGGCAAATGAGACATGTGAAAATTCATGGATGATATGAAAATAATGAGTAGATATTGACTCATGTGGTTGTGGGAATGTATCATTATGGTTGGTTGTGGAAAAAGATCATGTTTTGTGGAAATACTCATTGTGATTGGTTGTGAGCATTACATCTTCATATCATACTCATTCATGAAACATTGGTACCACCGTGGCAACATCTGAGAAACACTGGCAACGTCTTTTTAAAAAAAATATTGTAACACCTTATAAAACCCTTTTCGAGGGATATGTCAAAAAGGAGATATGAGATATGTGGATTGTATACAAGTTGAATAATCCCCCATGGGTCATACGTAGGGAAGCTTTAGCTCCGTAGGTGTATACGGAAATTGTGCGACGATCCCAGAGGTTGTGCGACGACCTCGTGCATCATTATCATCATCATTATCATCATCATCATCATATACATTGCACTTATTTTATTGAGTTTATGTTGTGTTGTATTGCCTTATTGACTTGTCATCTATGTATTTGTCTTACCTTCCTTTACTTGTATTTGATAATCTTGTATCTACATGTTCTCTCTTGTTCTATTTATATGTGACATAATGTATACTTGTGTTCTATACCTTGGTGTGTTATTCTAATATATGTGATATATATTAGAACTATTAGTGCAAGCGGTGTGGGCTACCGTTGTGGGACATTTTCTGATTGTAGGTGACGTGCCCGTAGTGTATATTTTGTATTCTTTATTTACTACTTTTCTTGGTCGGCCTATGATACCTACTGAGTACAAATGGACCGTAATCATGCCTACTGTACCCTTTCGGTGCAGGTCTTAGCTCGAATGCGCCTCAGCTTGTTTGACTCGGGCGATTGTTGGAGCTTCCAAGGTAGCGGTTGGACATTCATGCGTCCGAAGTTCACCTCTATCTTTCTATAGTTGTTATGTCTTTATTAGTATTCGGAGACAATTATTATTCCTTTGTGGTTATTTTTTTGATGCATTTGACTCTTGGATTGTATTAGTAGTTCTTACACTATTGATACCTGGTTTTGGGCATGATTGGTATTTTGGATAAGTTCTTCCGCATTGTTATGATTACTTATATGGTTCGGCTTTGTTCTAGAAGCCTTACCATGGAATATTTCTATCTTTTCTTCTTGTTGTATCAGTTTGGGTGATAGGCTTACTTGTCAAGGCAGCCATGACAAATGTCATCATGGCCCTTATTTTTGGATTATGACAAATTGGTATCAGAGCAGCCAGGTTTCATTGGTCTCAACGGTGTAAGAGCTGGATGTCTAATAGAGTCTTGCAGATCGGTACGTAGACGTTCGTATCTATCTTCGAGAGGCCATAGGACTTCTTTAGGAAACTTCTCTCATTTCATTCTTTATCCTGCAAAGTTCTTTCATACCTTGTGTTCTGAGTTGTGTTTCACTCTTTCCACGCGAATGGAGTTGCTTATGCCACTATTAGTTCAGAGATACTGTGAGAAATTAGTGGATATCATTTGTCAGTTGTAGGCTTGTTAATGCTCCTGAGTTGTCATGGGATCAGTTTATTAATGCTTTTCTGGAGAGATTTATACCTTTCAGTTGGAGAGATCATATGCGGGATGAGTTTGATCTTTTGGAGCAGGTCTCCATGACAGTTGTTGAGTATGAGGCATGCTTCCATGCCCTGTCCAGATATACCTTTGATAGTATTTCCACCGAGTTTGAGTAGATATGAAGTTTCTAAAGGGTTTGGATGTCTCTCTTTAGTTGACTACGTCTCAGATAATTATGATTAGGGATTCTTTTTAGAGTATTGTGGATTATTCTTAGATAACAAAGGGTATTCTTAGTGCATCTCAGGGAGGTGCCAAGAGGGTGCGTCATTTTGGTAAGTTCAGGAGTCGGACCTCTCGAGGTAGAGATTTTATAGGTTCTCGTGGATACCATATTAGGCCAGTGTAGGTGATTCAGCTGGTGTATCTTCTAGTTTAGCAGTTCAGGATGGTCGTTCGGGCTCAATTGTACTTTCTCTTATTGAGACTGGTCGTAGAGGTTGCTATGTGTGTGATGAGATTGGCCATGTGGCCAAGGACTGTTCTCGCCGTGTATTTAGAGTTACTTTTATTTCAGCTGTGAGAGGTAGAGGTTCTACTAAAGGTATGAGAGGTAGAGATGATGGAGCCCGTGGCTGTGGTCGTGGGGCTACTCAGCTTGTTGGTAGTCACGGATAATGTTATGCTATATCAGTCAAATTTGAGGCGGAGGCTTCAGATGTTGTGATCGCAGGTGCCGTTCTATTTGTTTAAGACCTACATCTTATTATTTGATCCTGGATCGACTTTCTTTTATGTGTCTATATATTTTTCTTCGGGTTTTGATTCAGTTAAGGAGCCTTTTGCCATACCTATTCGTGTATCTACTCCAGTAGGTGATTCTTTAGTAGTGGATTGGGAGTACCGATCTTGTATTGTGACTTTTGTCGGGCGTGAGAGTTTGATAGACTTGTTTGTATTAGACATGGTCGATTTTGATGTTATTTTGGGTATGGATTGGTTGGCTCCTTCTCATGCCGTCCTTAATTATTATGCTAGGACTGTGACTTTAGCTTTATCGGGTATGCCAAGGATAGCTTGGAAGGGTATAGTTCATTCGGGTCCTAAGAGGGTCATATCTTATGTTTAGGCTCGTAAATTGGTTAAGAGGGGATGTTTATATTACTTGGCCCATATTCGTTACACTAGTGTTGTTTCACCTTCTTCCGTGGATTCTGTTTGTATTGTCCGTGAGTTTATAGATGTGTTCCCTACGGACTTGCCTAGTATGCCTTTGGATTGAGATATTGATTTTATTATTGATGTTGAGTCGGGTACCAAGCCCATTTTTATTCCTCCTTATAGGATGGCCCCAGTAGAACTGAAAGAATAGAAGGATCAGTTGCAGGAGTTGTTGGATAAGGGATTTATCCGACCTAGTATTTCTCCTTAGAGTGTGCTTGTCTTGTTTACGAAGTAAAAGGATGGGCCTATATAGATGTGTATTGATTATTGGCAGTTGAATAAGGTGATGGTTAAGAATAAGTATCCTCTTCCTCACATCGATGATTTGTTTGATCAGCTTCAGGGTGCGGCGGTGTTTTCAAAGATTGATTTGAGGTTCAGTTATCACTAGTTGAGGATTAAAGCTTCGGATATTTTGAAAATAGCTTTTTAGATCGTTGGGGTCATTATGAGTTCTTGGTCATGTCCTTCAGGTTGACCAATGCCCTTGCCGCGTTAATACAGTTGATGAACCAAGTGTTTCGACCAT
Organism: Capsicum pubescens; assembly: GCA_030864215.1. Classification (NCBI taxonomy): domain Eukaryota; kingdom Viridiplantae; phylum Streptophyta; class Magnoliopsida; order Solanales; family Solanaceae; genus Capsicum; species Capsicum pubescens. The sequence goes on along the minus strand of CM061541.1, from coordinate 229,675,737 downwards.
ATCCTGACTCCTTTGTTATTGTATTTATAGATGATATGTGGTTTATTCAAAGAGTGAGGTTGAGCATGAGGAGAATTTGCGAATTGTGCTTCAGAGATTGAGGGATGAGAATTTGTATGTTAAGTTTTCTAAGTGCAAATTTTGGTTGGAGTCTGTTTCTTTCTTGGATCGTGTGGTGACTAAGGAAGGTATTATGGTTGATCCATCTAAGGTTGCAACGGTTCGTGATTGGGCTAGACCTACTTCGTCCACCGAGATTTGGAGTTTTATTGGCTTGGTCGGGTATGATTAGTGTTTTGTTGAGGGTTTCTCTTCCAATGGAGCTCCGTTGACCAAGTTGACTCAGAAAAAGATTTCCCTCTAGTGGTCTAATTCTTGTGAGGTGAGCTTTCAAATGCTCAAGAATTTGTTGACTTCATCTCCTATCTTGACTTTGCCTAAGGACGACGTGGGTTTTACCATTTTTTGTGATGATTCAGGTATTGGGTTAGGTGTTGTGTTATGTGAAAGGGCAAGGTAATTGCTTATGTGTCTTATCAGTTAAAGCCTCATGAGAGGAATTATCCTACCCATGATTTAGAGTTGTGCGCAGTTCTGTTTGCCTTGAAGTTGTGGAGGAACTACTTGTATGGAGTCCGTTGTGAGATCTTCTCAGATCATTGTAGCCTTCAGTACTTCTTTTCTAGCTATATCTTCATTTGAGGCAGCGCCGTTGGCTTAAGTTGCTTAAGAATTATGAATCGACTATTCTCTACCATCAGGTAAAGACTAATGTGGCTGCGGATGACTTGAGTCAGAAGTCGACTAACATGGGTAGCTTCGCACATCTTTTGACCCAGGAGAGGCTTTTGGCCTTAGAGATTCATTTTTTAGCTAACCAGATGGTTAGGCTTGATATTTCGACACCTGGATATGTTTTTTCATTTGTGGAGGTTAGATCTTCTTTGATGGAACATATTCGAGCTCATCAGTTTGATGATGTTGGATTGAGATTGATTCAAGATAAAGTGTTGAGTGGGGAAGATAAGGAAGCCTCACTTGATTCAGATGGAGTTTTGAGGATTGGGGGCTGAGTTTATGTGCCGAGAGAGGTGATCAGATTAGGTTGATTTTAGAGGAGGCCCATTGTTCTAGATATTCTATCTATCCAGGTATGACTAAGATGTATCATGATCTAAGGAAGCACTACTGGTGGGGTGGTATGAGGCAAGATATAACGGATTTTATGGCTCGTTGCCTATGTTGTCAGCAGGTGAAGGCCGAGCATATGAGGCCTGGTGGATTTCCCCAGAGGTTACCCATTCCCGAGTGGAAGTGGGAATGGATCACTATGGACTTTGTGACTGATTTTCATCATACATATCATAGTTCTGACAGTGTTTGGGTCATCGTGGATTGATTGACCAAGTCAACTCATTTTATTCTAGTTCAGGTCTCATTCAGTGTTGAGAGGTTAGCCCCTATCGTCATTTGTTAGATTGTGTGTCAGTGTCCATTATTTTTTATCGATGTTTTGTGTTCACATCTCACTTTTGGAAGACTTTTCAGGATGAGTTGGGTACTTGGGTTGGTCTTAGTACATCGTTTCACACCTAGACCGATGGTCAGTCAGAGCAGACTACTCAGGTTTTAGAAGATATGCTCCGCGCGTGCGTGATGGATTTTGGTGGCCAGTGGGAGCAACATTTGACTTTAGCAGAGTTTGCATATAGTAATAGTTACCATTCCAGTATTGATGTATCTCCTTTGAGGTGTTGTATGGTAGGACCTGTCGCTCCCCAGTAGGTTGGTTTGATGTTTCTGAGGTGAGACCTCAAGGTACGGACTAGCTTCGTGAGTCTTTGGATAGGGTCCGGATCATTCAGGATAGACTTAGAGCGGCTCAGAGTAGGCAGAAGTGTTAGGCTGATCGTAGACTTCGTGCCTTGAGATTTGGTGTTGGTGATCATGTTTTCCCTTCTAGTTTCACCCATGAAGGGTGTGATGAGGTTTGGACAAGCTTAGCCGCAGGTTTATTGGTCCGTTTGAGATTCTTTGGACTGTTGGTGATTTGGCTTATAATTTGTCTTTGGCCCCTAATCATCTGCTGTTTATCCAGTTTTTCATGTTTTTATGCTTCGTCGCTATATTCATGATGAGTCTCATGTTGTTCATTGGGATTCGGTTCGGTTAGATGAGCGGTTGTCCTTTGTTGAGGAACCGGTTTCCATTTTGGCTGGGGATGTTAGTCGGTTGCATTCTAGAGTGATCCCTGTGGCAACATCGACCTGTAGATGAAGCTACTTAGGAGGTTGAGTCTAATATGCGTAGTTCCTATCCCCAGTTTTTCATTGATTCAGGTATTTCTTTGCCTTAATTCGAGGACGAACTAGATTTTTAATGATGGATGATGTAACGACCTGAAAATTTAACGAAATATGTGAAATTTGTGATTTTGTGTGATTTAACTATTTTACCCCTCCCCGTAGTTGGATTATGGTATTTCTGGGGTGTGGGAGAGGTTGACATAATTTTTGATGCATTTTGGTATTATTTATGGAATATTGTGGTTTTTGATGTCTTCGAGGGCCTTATTTTGGACTAATGTGGATATATTTTGATCCGTGCAACGGATGGCCAAACGGACTGCGCCAGTAGCTTCGAAATATCGATTTTAGGCTAGGTAGACCTTTGGTTCGGATCCTGGTACACCCGAGCTCATTTCGACCTATTGATTGGAAAGTTGGAAAATTGAAAATATGGGTGTGGGACCCACATTTGATCGAAACGACCTCAGATGGAAAATTCGACTTCGCCAGCATATCCAGAATGTTGATTTTAGGATGTTAGTATGTTTGGTATGATTTTATGGCTTTTAAATCTCATTTCGACCCTCGGTTTGAAAAATTATAATTTCGGATTTTGGTGATCAACTTTGTGAAAACAATGTTTATTTGAAAATCTGATATTGCCAACGCATCTGGAATATCAAATTTAGTATGGTTGCATAGTTCGTTTGCATTTATCAGACTCCGAACGAATCCCGGACACCCCGTCGAAGTCCGGAGTGGATTTTTTTAAAAAAAAACAGCAGCTATTGCAGATTTTTCTGAATAAATATAGCAGATTTTTTACTTTTAGTCCATTTTACTCATTTTTCATCTTGCCTCTTGAGAGTTAAACCCTAAATAGTTTGGGAGCTTAAAAGTGAAGCTTGTGGAATCTTGAGAAGATAGATTAATATCTATTTCTTGATTTTATTACTGATTTAAGGTAAGAATTCACCCATTTTCTTACTAATTTCTTGATAAATTTCTCAAAATCCCAAGAATCTTAGAGAATGATTTTAAACCCAAATTTTAGTTCTTTCACTTGAATAATATTTTTATCTTATAATTACTAGTTTTTTTTTTTTATCAATTTAACCTTCAAAACAACTCTGATTCTTGATTTTAACCCGGATTTCAGAGATTTTACCCGTTAAAGCTCAAAAATGATTTTTCTTCAATTTGAACTCCGTTTTTGACTCGATTTAACTTGGGTTGTCAGATGTAGGTTCCTAAAATTATAGGGAACATATTTTTGAAGTAAAGTTTCGATTTTGCCCTTCTTTTTCGAAAACTCATTTTGGGGGTCCGTTTTGTCCCCGAATCAAAAGTAGTCAATATGGGTGTTGTTGGTTTTGTTTTGATGTGTAGATTTCATATTTGATGTTTTTAGTAGAGTTTGGGATTGTTCTTGAAAAGTAAGGTCGCGGGTTCAAGTGTAGCTGACCGGTTTCGGCTTTCGAGGTAGGTTATGGCTTAACTCTTCAGACTGGGCTGGGTAGTAAATAATGGTACAAAATGCATGTTAAGGGTGGGAACTAATCATGAAAAATGGATATCTATGTGTTGTGCTCGTGTGGGGGCCTATGTGTGATGTAATTGTCGAAATTGAGATATTATGTGATATGTTTGACCGTGTCGGGTGTTATGTGATATTGATAGCCTTGAATACATGTGAATAATTGTATTGTTTAATGTGGTACCATTGGTGTATTGTTATTATATTCATTCTTTATTGGCAAATGAGACATGTGAAAATTCATGGATGATATAAAAATAATGAGTGGATATTGGCTCATGTGGTTGGTTTTAGAAATATATCATGTGATTGGTTGTGTAAATACTCATTGTGATTGGTTGTGATCATTACATCTTCATATCATACTTATTCATGAAACATTTGTACCACCGTGGCAACATCTAAGAAACACTGGCAACACCTTTTTAAAAAAAATATTGTAACACCTTATAAAACCCTTTTCGAGGGATATGCCAGAAAGGAGATATGAGATATGTGGATTGTATACGGGTTGACGAACCCCTCATGGGTTCTACGTAGGGAAGCTTTAGCTCCGTAGGTGTATACGGGGATTGTGCGACAATTTCGGAGGTTGTGCGACGACCTCGTGCATCATCATCATCATCATTGTCATCATCATTATCATCATCATCATCATCATGTACATTGCACTTATTTTATTAAGTTTATGTTGTGTTGTATTGCCTTATTGACTTTTCATCTATGTATTTGTCTTACCTTCCTTTACTTGTATTTGATGATCTTGTATCTACATATTCTCTTTTGTTCTATTTATATGTGACATAATGTATACTTGTGTCCTATACCTGGGTGTGTTATTGTAATATATGTGATATATATTAGAACTGTTAGTGCAAGCGGTGTGGGCTACCGTTGTGGGACATTTTCTGATTGCAGGTGACGTTCCTTTAGTGGATATTTTGTATGCTTTATTTACTACTTTGCTTGGTCGGCCTATGATACCTACTGAGTACAAATGGACTATACTCATGCCTACTATGCCCTTTCGGTGCAGGTCTTAGCTCAAGTCCGCCTCAGCTTGATTAACTTGGGCGATTGTTGGAGCTTCCAAGGTAGCGGTTGGATATTCATGCGTCCGAAGTTCACCTCTATCTTTCTATAGTTGTTATGTCTTTATTAGTATTTAGAGACAATTATTATTCCTTTGTGGTTATTTTTTCGATGCATTTGACTCTTGGATTGTATTAGTAGTTCTTACACTATTGACACCTGGTTTTGGGCATGATTGGTATTTTGGATAAGTTCTTCCGCATTGTTATGATTACTTATATGGTTCGGCTTTGTTCTAGAAGCCTTACCTTGGAATATTTCTGTCTTTTCTTCTTGTTGTATCAGTTTGGGTGATAGGCTTACTTGTCAAGGTACGCCACGACAAGTGTCATCATGACCCTTATTTTTGGGTTGTGACAAGTTTTCCTTCTAGTGATGCTTTTATTCATTATATTCAAGCAATTTATAATCCTATGTTTAATGGTATTCCTAGAAGTACTTGTCGGGCCGATATTTTTAGACTTCATTCACAATATTATTTTTATTTATCTACATTGTTAAAAAATATTCAATGTAGAATGGCTCTAACTTCTGATCTTGGTTGTGCTGTTAATGAAAATGTTTATTTAACTATTACTTGTCACTGAATAGATAGTAATTTTGTTATGCAATAACGTATTCTAGCTTTTTTGTATGATGAAGATCGTAAACATACTAGAGATTTTATTGTTGATTCGATTGCTAAAGTTGTAGAATTTAATGGTATTAAAAATAAAATCTTATATATTGCTTTGATAATGCTTCTAACAACAACACTGCTATTGCAAAGTTAAAATATAAGCTATCTCCGCCGTTACCTGAAATATTTCATGTTAAGTGTGCTTGTCATATGTATAATTTAATTGTAAGAGATGGTCTTGAGTTTTTTGAGCTTTATATTGAAAAAATCTGGGTTGTTGTTGGTTTTATTCAAGGAAATAATCGAAGAAAAGGAATTAGAGAATTTAAAGTTAAATATGAACAAAATGGACTTGCACCGATATTGATGCCTGAAGAATGTGATACTAGATGGAATGCTACGTATGATTTTTTAAAAACTTGTCATAAATATAGAGTTCCTATTACACTAACTTTTAATCAATATTCTGGTTCATTTGCTGATTCGGCTGAATGTATGCTACATGATTCTGATTGGGCTGTAATTGATGATCTTGTTAAGTTTTTGAATTTTTTTTTATAGCTACGGTTGAATTTTTCGGTGCTTATTATCCTACTGTTTGTAATATTTTAGCATATATAGTCGATATTTCTGGTTGACTCAAAGAATATAAGAATAAAGAAGGTTGCAAAGAAGCTGTTGGTGCTAAATTTGCTAAAATTTAAAAGTATTTTTTTTCGATTCTCCCTATTTACTTGGTTGGTGCTATGCTAAATCCGTGTGTGAAATATGCTACTATATGCCACTTTAGTACTCTTATTTATTCTAACTTAGAGATAAATACTAACAATGATTCTGATGATGAAGAACAAGAACAACCAGATTTATGGACGGCTATGGGTGATGCAAATGCTTACATAGATAAATTATATAACCATTATGCTGATTTACTTGATTTAGCTGTACCGAAAAATATCACTCCAATTGTCGCTCCTTATCCTCCCTAGGAGCCATCATCTTCTAAAAGGCCGGCACATAATGGTTTTTCTGATTACTTTTATGATTTAAATTCTTCGAACAGTGTTGAGGCGGGAGCTTATACAACAACTTATCAGGAAGAGGATCAGTATTATCTTCGAACGCCACTAGAGGATTGCAGACGATGGATCAACGCGTTGGATTCGTGGAATAATAATGAAACACAATATCCTGTGCTTTCAAGATTAGCTAGAGATATATTGAATGTTCTAATATCAACCGTTGCATTGGAGAGCACTTTTAGTTCAGGGACGACAACAACTTGGAGACAACCTACACTCATTGGGAAACAATGCTATGAATGTTCTAGTTTACCTTAGAGATTGGATTAGAGCGGAACGAAGAAATCAAGGAATGGAGTTGGAGCCGAACGACGAACAGAAACTTAAAGAAATTATGACTTCAAGGGAGAACTCAGCAGAATCAAGTCCAATGCATGGTTTTGCCCCCATTGACATTGACTATTCTATGAAAGTTCCCGTTAATATTAACATGGAAGAGTTGAAAAAAATGATGAGAACTTTGTAGATTTTTCATTCATGTACATTATAAATTTTGAATCATTTTGCAATTAATAAAATATAACATTCATTCACTCCTTAGTCCTTACTTTGTAATTTTTTCCATTTAATGATTTAAATTGAATTTCTAGTTTAAATTAAATACTTCGTTTTAATATATTACTGATTTACTATCAAGTATTATTAATTTATTATATTAAGTAGCATATTTTTTAAAAGTAGTACATATATTGAATGGTACGTATATATGTGTATATATTTTCTATAGACTCTAAAGTAGTATATATTTAACGTATACATGTGTATAAGTTTTATAAATTAGTATATAGATCATTATATTGTAGTACATATATTGTAGTATGTTTTATTTAAAGTAGTACACATATAGTGAATGATACATATATATGTGTATATATAGAATATAAATTCTAAAGTAGTGTATATTTAACGCATACATGTGTATATGTTTTATAAATTAGTATATATATCATTATATTGTAGTATATTTTATTTAAAGTAGTACATATATATTTAATGGTACATATATATGTGTATATATAGAATATAGACTCTAAAGTAGTATATATTTAACGTATACATGTGTATATATTTTATAAATTAGTATATATATCATTATATTGTAGTATATATCTTGGAGCATATTTTTTAAAGTAGTACATATATTGAATGGTACGTATATATGTGTATATATAAAATATAGACTCTAAAGTAGTATATATTTAACGTATACATGTGTATATGTTTTATAAATTAGTATATAACTATATATATAGTGTGTGTATATATTGTAGTATATTTTATTTAAAGTAGTACATATATATTGAATGGTACGTATATATGTGTATATATCTTCTATAGACTCTAAAGTAGTGTATATTTAACGTATACATGTGTATATGTTTTATAAATTAGTATATATATCATTATATTGTAGTATATTTTATATAAAGTAGTACATATATATTGAATGGTACGTATATATGTGTATATATCTTCTATAGACTCTAAAGTAGTATATATTTAACGTATACATGTGTATATGTTTTATAAATTAGTATATATATCATTATATTGTAGTATATATCTTGGAGCATATTTTTTAAAGTAGTACATATATTGAATGGTACGTATATATGTGTATATATAGAATATAGACTCTAAAAGAGTATATATTTAATGTATACATGTGTATATGTTTTATAAATCGGTATATAACTATATATATAGTGTGTGTATATATTGTATTATATATATTGTAGTATATTTTATTTAAAGTGGTACATATATATTGAATGGTACGTATATATGTGTATATATCTTCTATAGACTCTAAAGTAGTATATATTTAACGTATACATGTGTATATATTTTATAAATTAGTATATATATCATTATATTGTAGTATATATCTTCTAGTATATGTTTTATCTAGAGTAGTATATATATTTAACTAACGTATAGTTGTATACACGAGTACATGTGTAATTGTGTATATGTTTTTTAAATTCTAATGTAGTATATACTATATGTATAGTTTATATATATTGTTTAACGTATTTAAAATGTATCTAGGTGGGTATAGATAGTATATATTGGAGAAAAAACTTTTAATTTTTTTTTTTGGATTTTGATCGATTTTGACCGAATTTTGGACCAGTTTTGACCGAGTTTAGGCAGGTTGGACCGGGTTAGGTTTAGTGGGCCGGTCCCGGGTTGTTTTTTTAAAATTTACTGCTGGGCCCAAAATTGGATCGGCCCGTTTAACTTGGCCCGGAACTAACCCGGCCCACAAACCGGCTAAATATGATGGGCCAATTCCGGATTGACCCAGCACGTCCCAATTAACAACCCTAATTACGGCCATGTGTTATCCTAGTTTTTCATGAGCGTTTTTTAGAATAAGCCTGTAATACCCTGTACTTCTATCTAGCTTCGATTCATCCCTAGAACATCAAAGATCTTGCTTCATTGATGAATACATTTTTATTCTTGATGGTATTTTCAAGATTTTGACTTTTTATCATGTGGGAAATTGAATAAGCTTTCCATCGATACAAAATTCACTCAAATCCGACACTCGGCCGAAGAATTAGAGCCATTTTAGTAAGACAATGTACCACCTGGTACTTTAGCGCGTCGCGGAGCCAGCCAAAATGACAATTGCCAAAATCTAGTTAGCCTCCATGATTATGGCGTGTCGTGCCAAGGCTCAATTTCAGAGTTGTCAATTTCCAGTGCACCAACGCAATTACACCACTTTGTGGTGCCTTTCCAGTTTGCAACCAAGGTGGCAACGCAATTTCAACTGCATCACGCCACCAACCAGTTTCCTAATTGTCCAGTTTCCAGTAAGTTGGAGCAATTTCACTGCGTCGCGCCAGCATGAGAAATTGGGATTTTCAGATTTCGTTATTTAATTTCTGGGGTTGTTTGGTAAATTCCTAAAACCCCAAATCAGCCTATAAATGACATTAAACCCCTAAAAGACCTATTATCTCATTGTTTACTCATATCTCTCAAGAAATAAATTGCTCTCTCTCAAATATAGAAAACCCTAGCCCCCAAGTTTAAAAAGCAATCTCAAGAATCCCTCCAAGAGTCTTCAAGAACTTCAAGAATCTAGATTTCCAGGTATGTTAGATGTTGATTCTTGAGTTCCTTCCATCCAAGAATTTTAAGAATCCCCTTTTAAATTATAAAGATTGTTATTTATGAGTTTTCATGATTTATGTGAATTGGGTTTGAAGTTTATGATGTGTTGAGTTTTAATTCATGTTTTGGTTACAAAGTTCCAAACTTTGGTCCTAGTATGAGGTAAATTTCATGATATTCATAATAAACCCTACAAGATGCATGTTGATTGACGTAACCATATTAATTAGGTGTATTGAATGTTGTATGACAAAAGTATGCTTCCCATAGGTTTGATTAAATGCTTGAGTGAAGGAAATAGAGTCATTATAGCATGTTGACAAGAAACTCCAATTATGTATAAGTTCATGCACGCCAAGTGTTTGTTGAAAAGCCTTAGTGAATGAATTATGATATGTTACATGCATTCTTATTCATGTGTATTCCTTATTGAATGAGTTATGAAACCATAGCAAGCCTCTCTATACAATTACATGTTTAAGACCTCCAAGTGCTTGAAGAAGTCGCCTCATTGATTGTATTGTGAATGATAGCCTATTGCCATGTTATGTACGAGTTGTCCTGTCTTGTATTATTTATGTTATCGAGTCCTGAGGGTATTTATACCCGATAATTTAGCTGATTGTCTAGAGCCAATGTCAGTTTTCAAGATAATCTCAGTCGTGCCAATCAGTAGAACTCAGACAGTTACAGAACTTAGGAAATCTCAGTGATCTCAGTATCAGTAGCATTCCAACTTCAGTTCAGTAATCAATTCAGAACTCAGTAGTATTCCATCAGTCAACGAAACCAAGTGAACTCAGTTTAGCTCAGTTAATCAGTATGATCAGTAACAGATTTAGCTCAGCCTAGTACAGTCTAAGAATCAGTTCAGAGTCTTTCAGTTGGGAGTAGAATTCAGCACCGAGCGAGCCTAGGGATGGGGGCTCACCCGTTAGATAGGACTGAGATCCCTAGAAGTAATCCCTAAGTTCTATAACTACGTAGCCAGCGTAGGTATGAGATGTCACCCGTTAGATAGGAATGGCATACTCAGGGATCACCCGCTAGAACAGGACTGATCTCAGGGGTCACCCGCTAGATTAGGACTGACCCCATAACAGTTGTCTTTACCCGTGGCCTAGTACTAACACCCTTCCAGCTGGGGTTACAGGTTGGACCCCACCAGTTCAGATTCGGGGTATGTTGGTTAGATGACTACTTCCCACAGTCTCAATTTCACAATCAGTCTCTGTAAAAGAATTTAGCTCATTAGCACAGATTCAGGACTGTTAGATACAGTCACTCATTAGTATTATCAATGGATTTAGATATCACCCGCTAGATAGGACTGATCTCAGATTTAGTCAAGCAGTATCAATATCAATACCAACAGATTCAGAGATCACCCGTTAGATAGGACTGATCTTAGATTCAGTTAATAATCTTCATTATCAGTATATTCAGAGATCACCTGCTAGATAGGACTGATCTCAACCTTAGTCAATCAGATATCAGTATCAGTAGACTCAGTAATTAGAAATCCAGTTAATAGGATTCAGTATTCAGTGTTACTACGATTTCAGTTATAGTTTATGCACTCATGCATGTATCCTCATTCAGTATACTCAGATTATTTAGTCAGTATTGCTCATGCATATAAACCCTTGCATTTAGCCTTACCTCATCTAGCATACCAGTACATTCCTACGTATTGATGCATACTTTTCTGTGCTATGGTGTTTTATACCATAGGTTCAGAGGCACGAGATCCAGAGTACCCTTTGCAGTTTAGATTCAACCAGTAGCAGTAGACTTAGCAGTGAGTCCTCATCATTCGAGGATGTTCTATTATTTCATTATATTTCCAGATTTAGTATTTTAGTAGAAAGAGTTAGTTGGGAGGTTGTCCCATCAACCCCTTATTCAGATAGATTTGAGGATTTCAGACTACAATATTTTTCAGACTAGATATTTCAGACAATTTGCAGTTTTATAGATGTTATGTATTATCAGTATTTTAGATGTTTTGAACCTTATGGCAAGTTTTCTCCAGTTTTTCGCTTTTTTATAGTATATTATTCAGTGCTCAGTTACAGATATCAGTCATGGGTTAGATTGTGGTCCTTCGGGGTCATAAGAACCATGTAGCATTTGGGATTCAGAATTTGAGGCGTTACAAAGCCTCTTTCTCATAGGAAGCGGCCTACTTTCACACTAACACAGGTGAAATCTGTCAAGGGTGGTCCTGTAATATCGACACCCACTCATACGAGATACAAAATTTTATTAAGAGTTCTTCGACTCAACCTTCACAATTATTACAGGAACAAAATATACTCACATTATAGGAATGATTAAACAATAGTACATCCCACCCCAAGTCATCATAGGATTCGTTCTTCCTATTAAACCTGGTTATAGGATCTCTAGTCCCCAGATTAGGTTTCCTCATATATGACTCATGATTTTTTATAGGTTTCCTTCCCCCCCCCTCGATGTGTTTCAGACCTTATATCTTGCCGAGGCCTTGATTAGTTAATCTGCAAGATTATCACAAAGTTAACACAATTAATATTGGTATATCGTTAATCAATATGATCTCACAATATTGTGTTTTTCTCCTTATGGTCTGAATTTACCATTATAATAATAGTTTATACTCTAACAATAAATTTTGTTTCTATTACAATAACTCAAAATTAGAGAAATCAATTTCTCAACATAAAGTGATTGATCAATTCATTTTTTCACTAGTTGAAGCTAAAATAGTTAGTTCAACCTCCATGATTGAGTTAACACATCATAATTTATTTCTTCATTTCAGTAAATAACACCAAGTTAATTTTTTCATTTGCATCAAAAATACTTTTAAGTACAACAAGATTTATTTTAATAAAACAAGCCACAACATTTTTTTTACCAAGTAAATATACCGGATTTGCTTGTATAACCTTCTTAGGTACTTTTACATAATTTCATGCCGAGTGCAACTAGCCACATATCTCATATTTTATTAGGCTAGAAAACTCTTTTTTTATTTATCACACCACTTTCACATATTTGAATCAAAAGAAGTTGCATGAATCATAAAATGTATTTCATAATTCTTCCTTTTCACTATAATGTGACATGTCAAGGAAAATTTCGTCACATAATTTTGGTATTTTTCATTCAAAGAATGAAATTTATCTCACCCAAATATTCGATGTCAAATTGGCTATTCAATTTGTCACTTTTTTATAACATGCATGTTAGAGCCAAAGATATCAATAAATATATAAATAGTAGCATGTGATTTATTTCAAGACTAATATATGCACTTGTAACTTTTTTTCAAAGTATTCTCAAAAATGCAAAATCACATTTTTCATGGTGTTTTTTTTCTCATTTCATTAGCCCCCACTATTTTGAAACTTTAAGAAAATAAACATTCATGAAAAGTATCATTTTATTCATGAAAATAATAGGTAACTTTTTACCTTTCCTCCGCAACAAGTAGAAAAGTTTTTATCTTTCCTTCGCTTGAATTGAGGAGTAGAAAGATACTTTACGTGGCTATTTATTTGATAAGCCCAAATTACAACTCTCGTTAGAAAGTGTAAGCGCTCACTGTCAAATATTGAACCCAACTAGGTTGGGGTCGAATCCCACATGGAATACTGTGCAAACTAAGTGTTACGGTTGTTAACAGACTGTTGATCGAAGGTTCCTGAGTAAGGGGGTTTTGAATTTGTAACAGTGTTTAAATGGTTGTAACAAGTAATGTTACATCCAGTGAATTTTATTGCAAGTACTAATTCAATGGGATCAAACAAACTAGAGTTATGTTCACCAAGATGTTCAAACAGATAGGGTTGTGAATTCTCTTAAAGTCCCAATTTACAACTTCAATTGCAAGAGTTATTGAATTCTAAAGTTTACCCCTTTGTTTCTCAACCTCAATGGGTAGTTTACCCTTTATTTCTTTCGAACTCAAAGAATATATGAATTTATACAGTTAATATCTCATGTGAGTTAATCCTTGTGAAGGCATCAACTTATAACCCAAAGGTTAAGGCCTTTAGACTTCATGTAAACTCCTTCTTTTCCCAACATATATCTTTTCTTCTCAGACAAGTAATGTTCTTGGGTTCACCCTTCAAATTTGCAACCAAGAAGGGTCATTAATGTGAAGAAGGGTATATACAATCTCAATTACATATGGAAATTAAGCATTCTCACAACCCCAATCAATTATTCACTCAAGGCTTCCATAACCCTAGTTATGGGAATTTAGCCACACATCTCAAGATAAGAAGAAGAGAAAATCATTGTGTTCTTCATAAATGGATTCACATAATTACTTACAAAGGTTACAATAATTATTCTTCAATCTTTAATGAAAATCTGAATAAAGATAACTAGATCCACAATTCTAGCTTGCATTATAGAGAATAATACGTATAATATGTTTTCTGGCTGAAAAATATTATAAAATATACCTAAATAAAATCTAAACTGGGTATTTATATGTTTCCAGGTACAGAGGATTTAAAATTTAAACTCAGAAAAGTCGTGTCCCAGTTGACGATCACTTCGACGACACGTCGGAAGCCTGACGATCTGTCGCTTGGACCGCCACTGATGGTCCCAAAATGCCATGTTCTGGTTAAGGGTTGATGGTCATGTTGGTGGACCGTCACTGTCCTGGAGGTCCGTTGCTTGGTCCTCTAGAAGTTAAAGTTTTGTTTCAGCATGGCGGCCAAGTTGGCGGTCTGTCGGGAATCCGACGGTCCGTCACTTGGACCGTCGTAGGACTCACTTAGTTATTCTTTTCTTTTTGACTCTGACGGTCACCCTGGCGGTCCGTTGCATGACTAACGGTCCGCCCGTTCGCTCGTCAGTGGTCTTTTTCTGCTACTTTTCCAAGTTTCTTCTTCAGCTAACTCTTTGACCTGAAAACACTAAAATCCAATATTAAAAATTAGTTTATAACTATATATATAGTGTGTGTGTATGTACTGTAGTATATATATTATAGTATATGTTTTATTTAAAGTAGTACATATATATTAAAATATTGAATGACACGTATAAATGTGTATATATCTTCTATAAACTCTAAAGTAGTATATATTTAACGTATACATGTGTATATGTTTTATAAATTAGTATATATATATCATTATATTGTAGTATATATCTTCTAGTACATGTTTTATTTAGAGTAGTATATATATTTAACTAACGTATAATCATATACACGATTACATGTGTAATTGTGTATATGTTTTTTAAATTCTAATGTAGTATATACTATATATAGTGTATATATATTTTTTAACGTATGTAAAATGTATATAGGTTGGTATAGATAGTGTATATTGGAGAAAAAACTTTTATTTTTTTTTGGTTTTGACCGAATTTTAGACCGGTTTTGACCGGGTTTAAGCGAGTTGGACCGGGTTAGGTTTAGTGGGCCGGTCCCATTTTTTTTTAAATTTACTGTTGGGCACGAAATCGAACCGGCCCATTTAACCTGTCCCAAAACTAGACCCGGCCCACAAACTGACTAAATATGATGGGTCGGTTTTGGGTTGACCCGACCCGGCCCAATTAACAACCCTAATTACAGCCATGTGTTATCCCATTTTTTCTTGAGCATTTTTCAGAATAAGCCTCATTCTCATAGGAAGCGGCTTACTTTCTCACTAACATAGGTGAAATCTGTCAAGGGTGGTCCTATAATATCGACACCCCACTCATACGAGATACATAATTTCATTAAGAATTCTTAGACTCAACCTTCACAATCATTATAGGAACAAAATCCACTCACATTATAGGAATGATTAAACAATAGTGCATCCCACACTAAGTCATCATAGGATTCGTTCTTCCCATTGAACCTGGTTATAGGATCTCTAGTCCCCAGATTGGGTTTCCTCATCTATGACTCATGTTTTTTTATAGGCTTCCTTCCTACCCCTCGATGCGTTTCAGACCCTATATCTTGCCAAGTCCTTGATTAGTTAATCTGCAAGATTATCACAAAGTTAACACAATTAATATTGGTATACCGTTAATCAATATGATCTCACAATATTGTGTTTTTCTACTTGTGATCTGAATTTACCATTATAATAGTAGTTTATACTCTACCAGTAAATTTTGTTGCTATTATAATAACTCAAAATTAGGGAAATAAATTTCTCAACATAAAGTGATTGATCAATTCATTTTTTCACTAGTTGAAGCTAAAATAGTAAGTTCAACCTCCATGATGGAATTAGCACATCATAATTTATTTCTTCATTTCAGTAAATAGCACAAAGTTATTTTTTTCATTTGCATCAAAAACACTTTTAAGTACAACAAGATTTATTTTAATAAAACAAGCCACAACATTTTTTTTACTAAGTAAATATACCTGATTTGCCTGTGTAACCTGATTAGGTACTTTTACATAATTTCATGCCAAGTGCAACTAGACGCATATCTCATATTTTATAAGGCTAGTAAACTCTTTTTTTTTATCACAACACTTTTACATATTTGAATCAAAAGAAGTTGCATGACTCATAAAATGTATTTCACAATTCTTCTTTTTCACCATAATGTGACATGTCAAGGAAAAGTTTGTCACATAATTTAGGTATTTTTCATTCAAAGAATGAAATTTATCTCACCCAAATATTTGATGTCAAATTGGCTATTCAATTTATCACTTTTTTATAACATGCATGTTAGAGCCAAAGAGATCAATAAATATATAAATAGTAGCATGTGATTTACTTCAAGACTAATATATGCACTTGTAACTTTTTTTCAAAGTATTCTCAAAAATGTAAAATCACATTTTTCATTGTGTTTTTTCTCATTTCATTATCCCCCACTATTTTGAGTCTTTAAGAAAATAAACATTCATGAAAAGTATCATTTTATTCATGAAAATAATAGGTAACTTTTTACCTTTCCTCCGCAACAAGTAGAAAAGTTTTTATGTTTCCTCCGCTTGAATTGAGGAGTAGAAAGATACTTTACGTGGCTATCTCTTTGATACGCCCAAATTACAACTCTCGTTAGAAAGTGTAAGAGGTCACTGTCAAATATATAACCCAACTAGGTTGGGGTCGAAACCCACAGGGAATACTGTGCAAACTAAGTGTTATGGTTGTTAACAGACTGTTGATCGAAGGTTCCTGAGTAAGGGGGGTTTTGAATTTGTAACGGTGTTTAAATGGTTGTAACAAGAAACATTCCGGCTTGTGAATTTTATTGCAAGTACTAATTCAATGGGATCAAAAAACTAGTGTTATGTTCACCAAGATGTTCAAACAGATGAGGTTGTGAATTCTCTTAAAGTCCTAATTTACAACTTCAATTACAAGAGTTATTGAATTCTAAAGTTTACCCCTTTGTTTCTCAACCTCAATGGGTAGTTTACCCTTTAATTCTTTAGAACTCAAAGAATATATGAATTTATTCAATTAATCTCTCATGTGAGTTAATCCTTGTTAAGGCATCAACTCATAATCCAAAGGTTAAGGCCTTTAGACTTCATGTAAATTCCTTCTTTTCCCAACATATACTTTTCTTCTCAGATAAGTAATGTTCTTAGGTTCACCCTTAAAGTTTGCAACCAAGAAGGGTTATTAATGTGAATAAGGGTTTATACAATCTCAATTACATATGGAAATTATGCATTCTCACAACCCCAATCAATTATTCACCTCAAACCTCCCATAACCCTGGGAATTTAGCCATACATCTCAAGAGAAGAAGAAGAGAAAATCATTGTGTTCTTCATAAATTAATTCAAAGAATTACTTACAAAGGTTACAATAATTGTTCTTCAATCTTCAATGAAAATCTGAATAAAGATAACTAGATCCACAATTCTAGATTGCATTACAGAGAATAATGCGTACAATGAGTTTTTTACCAGAAAAATATGATAATAGATACTTAAATAAAACCTAAACTAGGTATTTATATGTTCCCAGCTACAAAGGATTTAAAATTTAAAATCATAAAAGTCGTGGCCAAGTTGACGGTCACTTTGATGGCCTGTTGGAAGCCTGATGGTCCATCGAGTGTACCGCCACTGATGGTACCGAAATGCCATGTTCTGATTAAGGGTTCACGGGTATGTTGGTGGATCGTTGCTAGCCTGGAGGTCTGTCGCATGGGCCATTGCTTGGTCCTCTAGCAGTTGAAGTTCTGTTTCAGCCTGACGGCCAAGTTGGAGGTCCGTCACGGACCCGACGGTTCGTCACTTGGACTATTACAATACTCACTCAGTTATTCCTTTTTGTTTGACTCTGAAGGTCACCCTGGCGGTCCGTCGCATGACTGGCGGTCCTCCAGTTCGCTCGCCAGTGCTTTTTTTCTGCTATTTTTCCAAGTTTCTTCTTCAGCTAACTCTTTGACCTGAAAACACTAAAATCTAGTATTAAATACAACAACGGTTGCTTGAAAACATACAATTATCCCTTGAAAAAGATGTAAAATATTCCTTCAAAAGCCAGAACATCAATACCCTTAACTTAAGAAAATTTCTTGTCCTCAAGCAACTCAGCACCAAATTGCATACATGAATAACACAATGACAGGCAATCAACTATTGAACTAGATTTCACGCAACCATTCACTTGTTATCTCTCTTATATGGGCTCAACACATCAGGATCTACAATTGGCATTGTTTATAATTCAGCACAGACATAAATATGGATATAATATCCCACAGAGATCATCAAAACTAAGTGTAAATCAAGTTTCCCTTATAGTCAATGAATCCACAACTAATTATATCTTAAGGATGAAAATCAAGACTCTCACACTCATCAAAGAAGTTACAAACATAGCATACACACCCATAGTCTTGCCCTTATCATATAACGCTCCCTTATGGTTGACTCACAAAGATCAAGTAGGTTTTTTTCAGGCTTGTAATGAGGCTCCGGGGCTAGGTAAGGACAAATTTTGGAAGGAGTGACTCAACATTCAGACTTAAATCTCTTTGCCCTTGGATTCTACTCACCAAGGCTACTGCTTTACCAGCTCACTTACAATCTCTATTATTCATTCACACTTTGCCAGAACCTCATTTTTAAATATATATAAGCATCAGCCACCCTCAACTTATGCTGATGCAGTCAGTTAAGGTGTATAATATCTTAAATATATCAGGTCCGGATGCTTTATTTTTTCTCTAAACTACCTTCTCATTAAATGGCTAACATCTTGACAGTAGCCACCCTTAACTTAGGTGTTTTACCTAAATTAAGGTGCCCAATGTCCAATATTGGACTAGGGCCAAAGTTAGGTGTTAAATACCTAAAGAGAGTTAATTAGAGTTATTGGGAATGAAGAAAACTAGCATACGCTCAAAAAGGGTTCAAAAATGGAAAATTATTTTTGGTGGGTAAGTTATTTTGGCTAAGTGGACGAAAATAAAAGGGGGCCTGCTATCCTATCCTATTGACTCAACCACAATACAACATCAATGAACCGGGCAAGTTCTAGGTGTTACACTATACAAGAACTAATATAAATACTCGCACACACAGGCAACTGAGTCAAACTTATTCTACTACTCTTAGGATTTTCATCATATGATCATGCATATTTTACATGTTAATGCCAATTACAGAATCACCAATGGTTGTTCAACCTATGCTAACTGACAAGGGGAAATAGCCATACAAACATGTTCATAGTCTTATGCCATAGTTAAACATCATCCATATATACAAAAAGATTCTAAAGGAAAAGACACTTTCATAAATAACATTAACAACGGATACTTACATCACAATTACTTAGGAAAAGAAAATGCAATCCTAGACATACCGGTTCTACTAAATAGCACACGGGAGGAAAAGAACACAGGCAACAAAAACCCCCGTGGTACAAGTACACCCACCCCCACATAAAATAAATGTGTTGTCCTCAATGCATATAAATAAAGTACAGAGGAGGGGAATACTTGTAAAACCTCTTATTCAGATGAGGCATCAGTGAAATACAGTGAGGCTCCAGTGGCCTCACCTTCAGCAATGTTGACCCCTATGGTGGTAGGGGTACTCACAATCTCTTTCTCTAGAATCGAAGGTATCAAATCTTGAGCTGGGTCTGAACTGGGCCCTTTTACTAGGGAAAAATTGGTAGAAACTCCTACAGCTTCATCTGCTGCCCTCTTCTTTCTTTTATCTTTATCTCTCCCCGATCTTCTTGTTGCTTTCTTCATATCATACTCTTCTTTCTCTTCCGGTGTCATTGCTTCTCACCTTTTTCTTCTGGTAGCTTTTTCTATCCGTTCTTTATCTACGCTTTCATCTACCTGTTTGCCTTTGATTTTAAATGTCTTCCCCATCAAGTCAACAATACCTTTATATTCATCGCTTATCACTAGAGCGGGGTAAAAAATGGGATGTTGTGGCTGCTTGTTCTTCAAATCATCTATGTCTGCCTGTGCTTGTTTAAATTCTGCCATGAACTTAGCAAGATTTGGAATGGACATCGCATCCAGCCTTTTGTTGATTCTCTCTTCCATATTGTTCATCCTAATCTTAATATTTGGAAATGGACGGATTGCCTCAGCCATAATTTGATCAATAAAAGTCTTGAATTGTGAAGCCCATATGTCTAGCTGCTTCATAAAATTCTTCTGCAGCTTTACCGACTTGGAAAAATTTTCCCGTGTCAACTTGTACTTCGAATAATCTATCCCACCCGTTAGTGGCATAGATTTTGATCCTGTAGATATACTAGGTGGCACATAATCAGACGGTACATAAGTAGTGATGGGAAACGACATACCTGTGGGAATTTCAGCAGTATCAGGGCTGGCGCCGACTGTGTCTAGTAGGCTGGAGGTTTGTTAACTCGCATCTCAAACTTTGAGTCATCTTTTGATTTTTTAATGTCCTGCCTATGTGTATGCCTAACTGTATTATCAACTCCTCAAATCATAGGTACATTATCCTGCCTGCATAACTCCATCATTAAACATGGGAACGGTAGTGCGCTTGCCACTTTGTGTGCCATCATAAATATTTCACTAGCAATGATTTGGCCGAAATTGATCTTCAACCCTGAAATCAAACTAGCCACCAACACAACCCTGTGACTATCGAAATTGGCATCACCTCCTGTTGGTATCAATCTCAATTGAACAATGGCCCACTAGAATTTAGCCCAGAAGCTAAGAGAAGATTTAGCAATGCGCTCTCGCGGGTTGGTTTCCCAGGTGGGGTTGCCGTCATCAGTAAGTAGCCCAGACAACCAAGGACTTTGAGTGGATGGTGAATTCAGATGATACTCAAGATTAGGAACCGCGGACGATGCCTCAGAGTCAGGCCCAAATAATATTATGTTGATTGTTTGAGATAATATATCAATGTTAACTCCTCTCACCGGAACTGATTCTCTGTTGGGCAAGTCTAAAATCCTTGAGCCCTTGGGATAATCTTTCTCTGCTAGTGCCAAGTAATTGGTGAAAAACTCCCTTACAAGATGTTGTTGATATGAATTGAGAGGTTTGCTCATCCAGGATAACTCATACTCGTTGAATCTCTGCTTCAGCTCTTGATATTCATGCAACTCAAAGGTCACTATCTAATACTGTTCAGCGATTGGCCTGGTTGAAGTAGGTTCCAAGCCATCAAGGTATTTGTCCCTTGCACCTTCGACTTGCCATCTGAGTACCTCTCTTGTTTGCAGATCCTTGCTCTTGATCACATTGGTCTCTCAGTTTCTGTCTCAATAGGGCTAGTTTTCGCCTCAATGGGGTTGGGGTTAGATGTGTTAACCCCTTTCTCATCTGGGCTTGAAATGGTGCTACTAGTGCTTCTCTCACTCTCCTCTTCATACTGGGAGAGTGTGTGGAGTGCCCTATCTCGTTTTCGAGTATTTAAGGCAGGTGTCTCCTCACTTTTATCCGGCTCACCTCTTCGTCTTTGTGCTTTACCACCACCTCTAGTTAAAGGAAGATTTCTTGACATCTTGCCTTGATGGTGCGGTACTTCACTACTTTGACTTGAAAATTCAGATCAAAAGAACACTCAGAACCTTTTTTAAAAATTATTAACTTGTGTTTTGATGAGAGGGAGAGAAGGATGATATTGTTTAAATAGGGAAAAAAAGAAAGAGGGGGAGTCCTAAGAAGAGATAACTGTTCTCAGATACTTTGAGTGCAGAGGAAGTTAAATAGTTGCTGGATTTGAAAGGGTAGCAATGTTTGTAATTTCTTCTTCTTATTGGTTTAAAAGCCTTCGGATCAGATGCGGTCAAATAAATAATCCTTAAAGTTAAATCGACCCAACCCGTCTGACTAGGATTAAGTTGACAGTTGATCCGTCGGGTGTCTAACGGTCCACCAGGTTGACCATCACGTCTTACCATAAACATACAAAGCATGCCTTGCTGCGACAATTGATTTGATGGTCCGTCAGTGATGCGAAGGTCCGCCGACTTGTCCGTCAATCTATTCTAGTATCCTTGAATTTCAACTTCATTTTGACGATGGAAGTGACGAATTGTTGGAGCAGCAACAGCCCGCCAACATGACCGTCAAACCTTATCCAGAACGTCCATTTTTGGCCATGGCTTTGACGGTTCCAGTGGCGGTCCGTCGGGTCCTTAACGGTCCGTCAGACTTTCCATAGCTCCTTATTAACTGTAGAGACTCCTTTCTTTCTGTATTCTCAGTCCTGCACACTTCATAAACACATCAAATTGTACAAAAGCAATAAAAAAACTCTAACTATGATTACAACAACACTTTATGGGTTGCTTCCCACTAGCGCCTGATTTATTATCGCGGCACGACTTGGTTACCTCGACTACTCAGACTTTATCGAGATACACAGTGGAAAATAGTTTTGCATCATCGGTTAGACCAATATAGGTCTTGAGTTTTTTCTCATTAACTTTGAATAGACTTCCATCTTTACTTTCAAGTTACACCACACCTGATGGAAATACTTAACTTACCTTGAACGGTCCAGACCATCTTGATTTTAATTTTCCCAGAAAGAGTCTAAGTCGAGAGTTGAATAATAACACCCAATCACCAGATTGAAAATCTCTCTTCTCTATTCTCCAGTCATAGTAATTCTTCATTCTTTCTTTATACAAATTGGCTCTTTTGTAAGCTCTGAGACGGAATTCATCTATCTCATTTAACTATCCTAACCTTAACTCAACTACTTCTTTCCAGTTCATGTTCAGTCTTTTAAGAGCCCACAAAGCCTTGTGCTCTAGTTTGATCGAAAGGTGACATGCTTTACTATAGACCAGCGATATGGTGACATCCTAATAGGTGTCTTGAAAGAAGTTCAATATGCCCATAAGGCATCATCGAGCTTTCGAGACCAATCTTTTTTGCTTGCGTTCACCATTTTAACCAAAAATACTTTTATCTCTCGGTTTGAAACTTCCACTTGCCCACTTGTCTATGGTGATATGGAGTAGCAAACTTATGCTGTTTCACACCATATTTCAACAAAGCATCTTAGAACACTTGGTTGCAAAAATGTGATCCACCATCGCTTATGATGGTACGTGGTACCCAAAGTGAGAGAAGATATTCTTTTTAAGGAATGCAATCACTCTCTTTCCTTCATTATCGGCCAAAGAGATATCTTCCACCCAGTTCGACACATAATCAACGACGACCAATAAGTATTTCAACCCATAAGCGCTCACAAAGTGCCTCATGAAATCAATGCCTCATACATCGAACAACTCGACTTCCATCATTTTTGTCATAGGCATCTCATGGTGATTTGAGATTGATCCTTGTCTCTAGCATTGGTCACATCTTCACATAAACTCATAGGCATCCTTGAATAAGTTCGTCCAGTAATAACCACTCTACAACACTTTTCTCGTAGTACGGTCACTTGTATGGTGACCCCCGATCGGAGAATCATGACAAGCTCTCAGGATATTCAACATGTCTACCTCTGGAATACACAGTCTAATAATATTATTTGCACACCACCAAAATAAATATGGCTTATCCTACAAGTATTATTTAACATCATGCAGGAACTTCTTCCTTTGATGAAAAGATAGATTCTCCGGGATGACTTCACTTACCACATAATTTGAAAAGTCAGCATAACAAGGTACTCTTCTAAGCACAGCATCTAGGACCTTCTCATCCAAAAAAGTATCATCAATTTCAAACTCATCCTCGACTACTTTATCACCCTCAAGTCTGGACAGGTGATTCGTGACTTGATTTTCACATCATTTTTTATCTTTGACTTCAAAGTCAAACTCTTGTATAAGCAGCACCCATCTGATTAACCTTGGTTTCGTATCCTTCTTTGCCATAAAAAATCTTAAGGTAGCGTGGTCTGTATGAACCACCACCTTAGTTCCCAACAATTAAGCATGGAACTTCTCAAAAGCATAAACAACTACGAGAATTTCCTGCTCAGTAACAGTGTAATTATTCTGTGCCCTATTTAATGCTTTGATTGCATAGTAAATGGGGTGGAACAATATTTTTTCTTCTGAACAGGCACAATACCCAGTGCTACTCCATTTACATCGCACACGATTTAAAAAGGCTTAGACCAGTTTGGAGCAACAATAATAAGAGCAACAACAAACTTCTCTTTAAGGCATTCAAATACCTTATTGCACTTCTCATTAAATACAAACTTAGCTTCCTTGTCCAATAATTTGCATAATGGATTAGCAATCTTGGAGAAGTCCTTAAAAATCGGCGGTAGAATCCAGCATGATCCAAGAAACTACGTACTCCCTTCACAGAGATGGGAGGGGGTAATTTCTTTATCACTTCTACTTTCGCCTTGTCAACTTCGATCCCTTTAAAAGAGATTTTATGACCAATAACAATGCCCTCATTCACCATGAAGTGACATTTTTCCCAATTAAGTATAAGATTAAATTCTTTGTACCGCTGCAATGCCCTACTCAGATTCACCAAGCATAGTTCAAAAGAATCACCCACCACTAAAAAGTCATCCATAAACACCTCCAAAGTTTCCTCCACCATGTCAGAGAATATAGACATCATGGACCGTTGGAATGTGGCGGGTGCATTACATAAGCCAAATGGCATCCACTTTAAAGAGAAAGTACCATACGGGTAAGTAAACGTCGTCTTCTCCTGATCCTCTGGAGCAATAAAAATTTGGTTGTAGCCTGAATACCCATCCAAGAAATAATACCAACCTCTTCCCACCAACTGATCAAGCATTTGATCCATAAAAGTCATTGGGAATTGGTCCTTCAAAGTCCATGAGTTGAGCTTACGATAGTCCATACAAACTCTCCACCCAGTCACAGGCCCAAGGGGAATCAACTTATTTTTCTCATTCGCCACAACAGTCATTCCCTCTTTCTTGGGCACACATTGGACAGGGGTTACCTACTTACTATATGAAATTGGGTATACAACTCCTGCGTCCAGCCATTTAATGATCTCCTTCTTAACCACCTCTTTCATTGGTATGTTAAGACGATGTTGGTGCTCAATGATTAGTGTGCAATCTTCCTCAAGCTGAATCTTGTGAGTGCAAATACCGGGAGAAATACTAATGATATCGGTAATAGTCCATCCTATGGCCCTTTTATATCGTCTAAGCACAGAGACAAGTGCCTCAACCTGGTGCTCACCCAAATCAACATCAATAATCACAGGCAAAGTATTTCCACTGCCTAGAAACACATACCAAAAATGTCCTGGAAACTTCTTTAACTCCAACACCGGTGGCTCTTCGATAGATGGCTTAGCCAGAGGCGTTGGTCGATTTTTTAGATCTAAGTCCAGCTTTTTGGGAGGATATGAATAAGATCCCATTCTCTTCAAAGCACACACTGTCTTTTCGTACTCCTCAATACCTTCACTGTTAAAGTTCATCAAGACTGCAACCAGAGTTTCCACAATAAATTTCTCCTCAATTGGAACCTTTTACTCGTCTTCATAATAAATATCAATAATGGAAAATACACTTATCTCCTTGGGTTATTTCATAGATTGGCATATATCAAAGTAAACCACCTTATCATTAAGCTTGAAAAATAACTCATTAGCCCTTAAATCAATAAGGACATTCCTGATTGCGAGTAAAGGTCTACCCAAGATTATGGGTACCTCAAAATCCACCTCACATTCCAAAATAACGAAGTCTACAGGAAATATAAAGCTTGACATCTTTAATAGCACATCATACAATATCCCCACTGGCAGCTTCATAGACCTATCTGCTATCACCAATCATATATTTATGGGTGCAGGGTCTCCCAAACCCTACCTCTTATAAACAACAAGTGGCATCAAGATAATACTCGATCTGAGATTGCATAAGGCTTTGGCAAAATCAAGTGACCCAATAGTACAAGGAATGGTGAACGCTCCTGGGTCAACTTTCTTTTGTACCAAGGATCTTGTCAAGATGGCGCTACAATGGTGAAGATTATCCACCAGTTCATAGCTAAGTATTCTCTTTTTCGTCATGAGATCCTTCATAAATTTGGCGTATCCTGGCATCTGCTCTAGTGCCTCCACCAAAGGTACATTCACCGTCAGTTTCTTCAATATTGCCATAAATTTTCTTAACTTTATGTCATCGGCTTTCTTCTTCAGTCGATGAGGGAAGGGCGGTGGTGGTTTTGGAAGAGTAGTAACCACTGCCTCTTTCTCCTTTTTCTTCACTTCCTCTAACTCATCAACCTACTGATGGTTAGATGTACTCTCATTATCATCCATCTTCTCATACTCCACTGGATGGGTTTCATTATTATCTACCTCTTCTTCGATCACATCCTCAATCACAGCCTTGCTCACAGAAGGGTCAGGTAATACTTTACCACTCCTAGTGGTAACTGCCATGAAAGAGCTATCGTTCCAAGGATTTTACATGGTATAGCTAGGCAAGGTACCGCTTTTCCTCTGATTAAAAGAAATTGAGTTTGAATTTACTAGCTAGCTTATGGAAGATAAGTTACTTCTCATCATTGTCACCCCAACATTGGTAGCCTTAACTCCCTTTAATAGTTTCTCCATCATGTCCTCCATGGATATCTTACCTGAACCGGTAGATGCACTATCCCAATTTTTAAGAGGTACTACAGTCCACTCATGTCATTTTTGTTGTTCCAACTCCCTTGGTCCCTATATTTGTAACCAACCTTGTCATAATAGTTTCAACCCTGATTCCCTTGGATATTGCCTCGAAAACCACCTGATTATTTAGATAGTTTGCCTCCTTATCAGAATCAGAATCAGCTCTACCTTATGATCCAACAACTTTTACCTTCTCAGTCTTTCTAGATAATAAGTATTTAGTAAGCAGGTCCATCTGGGTTTTCATATGCGCCATATCCTGGTCACATTCCTTCTATTTCCAACATTGCTCCGTAAACATACCACTAGACATAGTAGGACTTGATACCACAGGATCCTTAGTATGCCAAGCTCTACTCGTCTTAGTCAACCGCTTCAACATATTTGTCGCCTCAGTGTATGTAAGCTCCATGAATGCTTCTTCTGCAGCATTGTTTACAGTTGGTTTAGTGATGGAGTTTAAGGCTCTATAGAATGTCTCCATCAAATGCTCATCGGTTATCTTATGGTTTGGTCACTGTGTAAGCTTCTTCTTGAATCGCATCAAAGTTTCATGTAGTGCCTCATTCGGTAACTGTCTGAAGTTTCTTATCTCGTCCATCAATTGTAAAATCCTGGAGGGTGGAAACAACATTTCTATGAAAACTCCTTTCATTGCCTCTAGTTTGTTATCGAATCGGGCGCCAACTCATTCAGCCACATTATTGCCTCTCTAAATAGAGACAATAGGAATAGTCGAAGACGAATTGTATTTTGTCCGACACCCGAATTGTCAAAGGACTTACAAATGTTGATGAAATTCACCAAATTCATGTTTGGGTCATCTCCTGGAAGTCCTCCAAACAAACTCTTAAGATTTAGTAGTTGTATCATTGTACACCCTAATTTTCTGAATCGGAATGCTACACGGTGTCTATGACCCCGAAAGACCACAAGATAAACCATGACTGATATCTATACCTGTACACTATATAATATATATGAAGAATGCGGAAAACATGAACAATAGGCCATAAGGTTCAACTGAATAAAGAATCTGTCAAAACATAACATCCATGTAGGGTAATGAATACCCAAAACAACTAAATCTGAATGAAAACTGAATACAAATCTGAACTAAATCTGAAAGACTCTAAGTACTGTCTGAATAAGGAGATGAAGGAATATGTCTCCAACTAACTCTATAAAACTGAAAGCTAACTAAGATAATAAATGAATCAAATCATATCGTCCTCAAATGAAGAGGACTCACTACAACTCTGTATACTGGAATGCTACTGCTACTGCGGATCTGGAGCTCGTGTCTCTGGACAAATGGTGTAACATGAAAATAAAGTACCATAGCACAAATTCGTCAGTACGTGGGGATGTACTGAGTATACGAGTGAGGTAGGATGAATGCAAAAGGGTTTACATACATGAGCAATGCTAACTGGCTGACTGATATGAACGTAAGAGTACAAACATGCATGTATAGTAACTGAGATCGTGAATGCGTGATAGCTAAATCTGTACACTATTACATGGTTTAATAATAACTAATCATGACTGATACTATAGTTTTGATAACATGGCTGACTGTATCTGACAGTCCTAAATCTGATGGAACTATCTGAGTTTCGTACTGTAATTAAATTGATTGTATCTGACAGTCCTGATATACTAAAATTTGAAGAACTATCTGAGTTCTTTTACTGAGACTAATTCTAAAACTGTGGGAGGTAGTTGTTTAACCGACATGCCCCATATGTTCCATTTTGGCTAAGCCAGGGTCTGATCTCTTCCCTGACTGGAAGGGTGTTAATACTGCGCCACTGGTAAGGACAATGTGTGAGCAACCCTCATATAACAGGTAACTCTAGTGAGAATGGTGGGAACCCTCATATAATAGGTTAAGCCACCTCATCTACCCTCATATAACAGGCTGTGATGTCTCAACCTATGCTGGCTACATAGTTCTAGAACACAAGGATGACTGCTAAGAATCACACCCTCATATAACAGGTGTGTTCCTATCCTTGGGTTTGCTCGGTGCTAACTTCTACTCCCATCTGAATAGACTAGACATGAGTAACTAACTGTACATGGACTGAACTTACTGAATTCCGTTAACTGACGGAATACTTCTGATATCTGATAACTGACTGAGACCATGAGGTTTTCCTGAGTCACATGACTGACTGATTTCTATTGATTCATGGCTTGATTTTGGATATTGTGAAACATGAAAAGGCTCTAGGCACACAACTATATTTTTCAGGTACAAGTACCCCCTGGACTCGATGGAAGAAAACTGACGCCCATGACTGACTTGAGTATGTGACCAACATCAACAATCCATAATATCATAACTTGGGGAATTCCATGAAGTGCATGGATATCATGTATTTTGTACATAAGTAGGATTTGCAAGTAAGAATGGCATAATCTCATAAGACTAGTTCATGAACATCCCAACAATATTTACAAGACACAATATCAACATGAAAATCATACATAGGGGCATATCATGAATCCTTCACTTAGTCACAGTTTAGCTATATTGCATGATTTCTAGTTCCTTATGCATTTTATCAAACACCTTGCATGCACTCTTTTAAGGCATAGGTATATTTATCAATTCGACCATCTTAATCCATAAAAAATTTATGGGTTTCAACTAACCTATTCACATGCTTCATGAAAACACATCAAGATACAACCTTGAATCCAAACAACAATCATCAACATGAATATAGTCATAATAAGACAAGGAAATCATAATTTACAATTTAAAATATGATTCTTGAGCTCCATGGATGAAACAGACACATGGATGAACACTACGCATACCTTAGTGATTGAATCTTGAGAGAGATCTAATATTTCTGAAGGTTCTTGAAGAATTACTTAGGCTTGCTCTTGAGGTGATGATCTTGAGAGAAAACCCTAATCTTGTGGTTGAGAGTGTATGAGAGAGCTTTTTGAGATGTTTAACTAAAGAGAATGGAAGATAATACGCTCCTTGAGGGTTATATGTCGTGGGAAGTGAAGGGAAAATACCAAAATACCTTTACTAAAATATCCCTCAATTGCTGGGAAAAATAGCAGACGATATTTGTGATAAGCCGTCATATTGGTGATAGGTCATCACGAATTGTCATCATAAAAAGGTGAAATCTTGGTTTTCTGGTTAAGGTTGATGACATTGGTGATAGGCCATCACGGGCGTGACGACTTGTCACAAAATATCGTCACTGGGGCTGAAAATCTTCCCAGGGCTGACAACATTGGTGATAGGCCGTCACGGGCATGACAGCTTGTCACGAATGTCGTCACTCAGTTTCCCAGTCTGACATGCTGGAGTAAAATGGGCATATCTCGTTGCTCTGATATCAGATTTAGGAAAAATTGATATAGTTGGAAAGATAATTCAATTATATATCTGTTGGTGGGTCATGAGCTCAGAGATTAATAGAATAACGAGATATATGCTCATTTGAAGATGACTATACTAATATCCTTCTCAAGAACTCAATCGGTAAGGATATGTTTTGATTAGTCTATTAGCTAGGACACTTTTAAGGCCTTAATATACATCAACCTTGATGATAGGACTACCAAATCACTAAAATTTATTACTCATGAGTTCGAAGCATAATCTTAAAAATATCTGAACTTTTGGGGTATTACATTATCTCCCCCTTGGGAACATTCGTCCTCGAATGAGAATCAACTGAGAGGGGATAAAAGAAAAACTAAACATGACTGAACCTGAATAACTAAAATCTGATCTCATGAATGACATGATAAATATACTGAACTCATGCATATCTGATGCATGGATAATAGATACATGAATGCATAATTGAGTAATCTGATAAACTGAGTTTCTCAAGATGAGAATGCATAGCTGATACATGATCTTATAACTGAACTGATACATGAATTCATGACTGAGTATGCAATGGTAATAGGTACCAAGTTTTATGATGGGAACATGAACATAAAACTGAATAAGCTTAAGGAGAACTATTACCTTGAGCTTGATCTGAATTGGCGGAGAAGAGGTGACGATACTTGGTACGCATATCAGCTTCTGCTTCCCAAGTAGCTCCCTCAAGAGATTGATTTTTCCAAAGAACCTTGACTAGAGGGAATTCTTTGTTCCTCAATCTATGAGTATGATAGTCTAAGATTTCGACTGGAATCTCTTCATAAAAGAGGCTGTTCTGAATGTCAATACTCTGAATAGGGAATGCAACTGCTGGGTCACCTATGCACTTCTTGGCAAAGAGACATGGAAGACTGGATGAAATGAGACTAGGTATGAAGGTAATTTGAGATCATAATCTACCTTGCTGAAGCTAATGAGAATCCTGAAGGGACCGACATATCGGGGACTGAGTTTCCCTTTCTTGTCGAACCTCTTCACTCCCTTCATGGGAGAGATCTTAAGATAGATGTAATCATTGACCTTGAATTCGATATCCTTTTTATGAACATCTGCATAAGACTTCTGTCGGCTCTGAGCATCCCAGAGTCTCTCTCTGATCAACTGAACCTTATCTAAGGTGTCGAATACCAAGTCAAAACCTATGACTAGGGCCTCACTAACTTCAAACCAACCAATTGGAGATCTATATCTCCTACCATAGAGAGCTTTGAATTGAGCCATTTGAATACTGGAATGATAGCTATTATTGTATGAAAATTAAATCAAAGGCAAGTGGTCATCCCAACTACCCTTGAAATTAACATATGCTCTTAGCATATCTTCAAGAGTCTGAATGATCCTTTTTGCTTGACCATCTTTCTGAGGATGAAATGCTGTACTGAGATGAACTTGGGTACCAAGACCCTCTTGGAATGCTTTCCAGATGTGAGAGGTGAATTGAGTACCTCTTTCTGAGATAATAGATAATGGAACACCGTGTAATCTGACCAACTCCCTGATATAGAGTTTGGCATAATCCTCGGCTGAATAAGAAGTATGAACTAGAAGGAAGTGAGCTGACTTGGTCATTCTATCTATAATGACCCAAACTGAATTATGCTAATGACGAGTGCCAGAAAAACCCATCACGTAGTCCATGTTCACTTATTCCTACTTCCAAGTAGGAATGGTGAACTCCTTTATGGAACCACTAGGTTTTTGATGCTCTATCTTAACTTGTTGACTTGTAGAGCACTTAGCCATAAATTCCGCAACATCTCTCTTCATCATACTCCACCAATAGATTTCCCGCAAGTCGAGGTACATCTTAGTGGACCCTGGATGAATAGAGTATTGCGCACCATGCGCTTCTGCAAGAATTCACTGCCTCAAGTCATCTACACCTAGAACACACAGACGACCCTGACAACGAAGAAAACCATCTTCCCTTTGGGAGAAAACCTCTACTTTCTGATTCTGAACTAACTCTTTTAGCTTGACAAGGCTAGGATCCCTGTCTTGCTTCTCTTTCACCTCGGAAACTAGAGATGACTCTGAACTATTCTGAGCACATACACCACCCTCTGAAGAGTCGACTAAGCAAACGCCTAGTCTGGTAAGCTGATGGATCTCTTGAGATATCTTCTTCTTACTATCCTCAACTTGAGAAATACTACCCATGGAGAGTCTACTGAGATCTTTGGACATAATGTTGGCCTTGCCCGGATGGTAAAGGACACTCATGTTATAATCTTTCAAAAGCTCTAAACACCTTCTCTGACAAAGATTGAGATCTTTCTGAGAAAAGACATATTGGAGACTCTTTTGATCTGTGAATACATCAACATGAACTTCGTATAAATAATGCCTCCAAATATTTAAGGTAAATACCACGGCTGCTAACTCAAGATCATGAGTAGGATAATTCTTCTTATGGGGATTTAACTGTCTGGAGGTGTAGGCTTTGACATTACCATGCTGTATGAGGACACAACCTAAACCTACTCTAGATGCATCACAATATACTACAAACCCATCTGAACCATCTGGAAGAGATAAGACTGGAGCTGAGGTGAGTCGAGTCTTCAATTCCTGAAAACTCTTCTCGCATGAATCTGACAACTGAAACTTGACCTTCTTCTGAGTCAATATGGACATGGGAGATGCAATAGAAGAAAACCCCTCGACAAAATGTCTGTAATAGCCATCCAAACCCAAGAAACTACTGATATCTGATGAAGTTACTGGGCAAGGCCAGTTTCTTACCGCTTCAGTTTTCTGAAGATCTACCCTAATGCCATCACCGGAAATAATATGGTCAAGGAATGCTACTGATCTTAGAAAAAACTCTCACTTACTGAACTTGGCGAATAACTGATGATCTCTGAGAGTCTGAAGAATAATTCTGAGATGGTATGAATGATCACGCTCTGTGTGGGAATAAACCAGGATATCATCTATGAAGACTATGAAGAACATGTCCAAATACTGCTTGAACACATGGTTCATCAAGTCCATAAAAGTGGTTGGAGCATTGGTAAGACCAAAGGACATGACTAGAAATTCGAAGTGACCATATCGAGTATGGAAAGCTGTCTTCGGGATGTCATATTCTCTAACTCTGAGCTGATGGTAGCCTAATCTGAGGTCTATCTTAGAAAATAACTGCCACCCTGAAGTTGGTCAAATAGGTCATCTATTCTGGGAAGTGGATACTTGTTCTTGATCGTAACTTTGTTGAGTTGATGGTAATCAATACACATCTTAAGAGAGCCATCTTTCTTGCACATGAATAAGACTGGTGCACCCCATGGGGATACACTGGGCCTAATGAATCCCTTATCTAAGAGATCCTTCAACTGATCTTTTAGTTCCTTGAGTTCTGCTGGTGCCATTCTATATGGTGAAATAGAAATAGGCTGAGTATCTGGAGGTAGATCAATGCCGAAGTCTATTTTCTTTTCGGGAGGAATGTATGAAAGGTCTTCAGGAAAGACATCTAAATATTCATTAACCACTGGGACTAATTTCAAGCTAGGAGATTCGAAACTGGAATCCTTAACATGCACGAGATGATACACACACCCCTTAGAAATCATTTTCCTTACCCGAAGGTAGGAAATAAGATGACCCCTAAATGATGAAGTACTACCCCTCCACTCTAAGATGGGTTCATTCGGGAATTGAAACTGAACTATCCTATTTCTGTAGTCGATTGTGGCATAGCAGGAATGAAACCAATCCATGCCGAGAATGACATCAAAATTAGTCATCTCTAATTCGACTAAATCTACTGACATGGATCTCTAAAATATCATAGCCGAGCAGTTCCTGTGTACCCACCGAGCTATAATGGTTTTACCCACTGGGGTAGACTGAAAAGGGCTCTGCTAAAATTTCGGGACTGATTTCGAAATCGCCTACTATGTATGTAGTAACAAAAGACAAGGATGCACCTGGGTCTAGCAAAGCATAAACATGAACATGGAAAATTTGTAACGTACCAGTAACAATATCAGGAGAATTTTCCTGATCTTGTCGGGTTTGAAGAGCATAGAGTCTGTTTGGGTATTGCCCACTAGTAGCACTGGAAGCGGCACCCTCCTGGTTCGGGCGCCCGGACTGAGCTGTGGAACGATTCTGCTGACCCTGAGGACCTGGCTGAAGAAAGTCTCTAACTCTATGGACTAGCTTGCCACAATAAAAATAAATGCCACTACCCATTCTACACATACCCTGATAGTGCTTACCGCAAGTCTGACACTGAGGATAAGTGCAGGCACTACTAACATTGCCCTGAGATTTAGAGCCTGGTGCTTTATCTCTGCTGCCGTCTCTAAATTTTGACACTGGGGCACTGGCGTAGAAAGGGGCTAGAACTGCTGACCTAGGACGAAACGACGAACGGTTTCCTCCCTCTAATTTGGGCTGAGCAAAACTAAAACTTTCTGATCTTGCTCTCTTGTTCTGCCTCTCCCTAGTTTTAACCTTCTGCTCCTCTATTTGTTGGGCATGGGTCATGAGTCTGGCTAAAGTCATATCACTGTTCAGCATCGCAGACCTACACTCATTTACCACGCTATCATTCACCCCTGACATGAACTTGCTCATCTTAGCCCTACTGTATGCAACCACATGAGGGGCATATTTGGCTAACTGAGTAAATCTAAGAGAATAATCCTTAACCGTCATATTTCCCTGTCTGAGGTTGATAAACTCAAGAACTTTGGCCTCCCTCAGCTCTTGGGGAAAGAATCTATCTAAGAAAGCTGTGACAAATTCCT